>CM062820.1:137966169-138386169 GCA_031772625.1 Pinus tabuliformis
TGCAAATAAGAAAAGCTACTACACTCATGAAGATAGTGATGGTCTATCAAATAGTGATGAAGATGAACAAGGTAATGAATATAAACTGTTAATGGCATTTGAAGATGATGATTATATGGATGCTATAGATGTGGATAACCTTTATGAAGAAATTACTAGACTCAAGAGATGTATAGAAGAAAAGAATATGATCGTTGATACTCTACAATTTCAGATTGATGAAAAAGAAAAACATCTTGAAAAATTAGAAGGTGAAATTGTTGCTCTTAGAAAAGAGATTGAGAAAACAAAAGCTATTAATCTTAAGTTTGTCAAAGCATCTGAAACTCTGGATGAGATTATCAATGTTCAGCTTTCTCCTCTAAACAAGACAGGTCTGGGCTATAATGGAGAAACTTCTCAAGCATCCACTTCAAAAAGTTATCTTGATGCAGCAAAAAGGAATGAGCAAAAGCACAATGGAGACTATGAGGTAAAGCAGGGACGAATTGCAAACAAAGACTATCAGGGGCAATCCGTCTTAAGAGTGAACAAAAGCTACAACCAGCCACAGGTAAAATCTTCTCAATTTGGTTCAAGAATGAATGACAATAGAAATTACAATCACTTGGCGGGTAGATTTGATAACCGCAGAAGTTTCTTCAATGGACAATGTTTCTCTTGTCATAACTTTGGTCACAAAGCAGCTCAATGTGTTGCATATAAAACAATCATGACTAGAGAAGCTCAAAAACAAAGAAGTATGACTGGGATTACAAAAAGGACCTATAACAACTTTTCGGCTCTTGAAAATGAAGTTGAATGTTCTATTTGCAATAACTTTGGTCATGAAGATTCTGAATGCAGGAGCAGGTTTCAGCAGAAAAAGGAACAAGCCTTAAGCACCAAAACATGGAGAATAAAGGAACCACAAACAGAAAGATGTGGGATAGCATTTTATGCAGAGGGACAGGAAAATCTATGGTACATTGACAGTGGATGTTCGAAGCATATGACAGGTGATAAAGAAAAACTTGAGTCATATTCTGCTCTAGAAAAAGGAAAGAAAGTTTCTTTTGGAAATGATACTCCTGCAACTATAAAAGGAAAAGGCATTGCTCAGTTAAAAGAAAAGGTCAAGGCTGGAAATGTTTTGTATGTTGATGGATTGAAGCATAATCTTCTAAGTGTCAGCCAGATGTGTGATCAAAGAACCGAGGTGATATTCAGATCAAATGGATGTCTTGTTCGTGATCTTGATACAGGTAAAACAGTGATCAAAGGCAAAAGAAATCCAAATAATCTGTACATATTTGAAGAAGGACAACAAAAATGCTATCTGAGCAAGGATGATGAGCACTGGTTATGGCATCGGAGGTTGGGGCATCTAAGCTTTTCACAAATAAGGAAAGCATGCAAATATCAGGCAGTTCGCGATCTTCCAGATATCAAAATTCCTGACAACACCATATGCAAATCATGTCAGTTTGGAAAACAAACCAGAACTAACTTTCCAGAGAAGGAAGGATCAGCTAGCATGCCTCTTGAGCTAGTACATAGAGATACATGCGGTCCATTCAGGAAAAGAACACCTCGAGGAGAAGAATACTTGATATTATTCATTGACGATTTCTCCAGGTTTGTCTGGTTAGGACTTATGAAGCACAAAGATGAAGCATTCGAAAAATTCAAATCCTTCAAAGCCTTGGTTGAAAATGAATCAGGTCACAGAATTAAGTGCCTCAGATCCGACAGAGGTGGGGAGTTTACCTCAAATGAATTTTTTCATTTCTGTGAAGAACATGGGATAAGAAGAGAATTCTCTACAGCTAGAACTCCTCAGAAAAATGGAGTTGTGGAAAGAATGAACAGAACAGTCCAACAAATGGCTCGTGCTATGCTTGATGAGTCAGGAACTCCCGCAACTTTCTGGGGTGAAGCTGCACATGCTGCGGTTGTTATTCTCAACAAAACAAATGTCCGGGTGAACAACACTCAAACTCCTCATGAACTCTGGAGTGGTAAGACTCCTTCGGTAAAGCACTTCAAAATCTTTGGGAGCAAATGCTATATTAAGAATACTGATGAGCAGCTTGGCAAACTTGAACCTAGAGCAGATGAAGGCATTCTTCTTGGTTACTCTCCACATAGCAAAGCATACAAGTGCTACAATAAAAGACTTGGTAGAATTGTTGACAGCATTGATGTAGTGGTTGATGAGAAGGGATACATTCCTAGGCAAGTACATCATGAAGACATCGAAGAAGATGAAGGCTACCCTCAAAGACAGAATGATGAAGAAGAAGAACCTCAAGAAGAACCAGAGGAGCAGACAAGAATAGAAGAGAAAACTCCATCCAGATATGTTCAGAGGAATCATCCAGAATCTCAGATTGTGGGGCAGAAAGAAGCAGGTGTACAAACAAGAAGAACAGTTGCAGAAGCTTCAAGCTATTTGGCATTACTCTCCTCCACTGAACCACAAAATGTGAAAGAGGCATGCAAAGATGAATGTTGGGTGAAAGCAATGGATGAAGAACTTGAGCAGATCGAAAAGAACAACACTTGGGAGCTGGTTCCTAGACCAAAGGATAAGAATGTTATCGGAACAAAATGGGTCTTCAAAAATAAATTGAATGAAAATGGAGAAGTAATTAGAAACAAGGCCAGACTTGTTTGTAAAGGGTATGCGCAACAAGAAGGAATAGATTTTGAAGAAACCTTTGCTCCTGTTGCAAGACTTGAGGCCATCCGAATGTTCCTTTCTCTCTCAAGCTTCCAAAACTTCAAAGTATTTCAAATCGACATGAAATCAGCCTTTCTAAATGGAGACTTGGAAGAAGAAGTATACATTGAACAGCCAGATGGGTTCATCCTTGGAAATGATCCAAATCTTGTGTGCAGATTGAAGAAGGCTCTCTATGGTCTCAAACAAGCTCCAAGGGCTTGGTACTATCGTTTGGACAAATATCTTCATCAACAAGGCTTTTCAAAAGGATCAACAGATAGCAATCTTTATATAAAAGTTGAAAATGACAAATTACTAATACTTGTTGTGTATGTAGATGACATTATCTTTGGCAGCAATGAAGAAGCTATGAGTCAAAGCTTTGCCTTGGTGATGCAGAAAGAATTCGAAATGTCCTTGCTGGGAGAACTGACATATTTTCTTGGTTTGCAAATCCAACAAAAAGAAGGAGGAATCTTTTTGTCTCAAACCAAGTATCTCAAACAAATTTTGAAGAAATATGGCATGGAAGATGCAAAATCAGTATGTACACCCATGGTCACAGGATGTAGCCTCAGTGCAAATGATGAATCTGCAGCAGTGCATCAACCAACCTACAGATCTATGATTTAGAAGTTTACTTTATTTGACAGGTACCCGACCGGACATCATGCATGCAGTTGGAATAGTTGGAAGATTTCAGGCAAATCCGAAGGAGACTCATCTTCAGGCAGTGAAAAGAATTTTCAAATATCTTCAAGGGACTCAAAATTATGGCTTATGGTATCCAAGAGATACAGATCTCACACTTCATGCTTATACAGATGTAGATTGGGCCGGAAGCGTGGATGACAGGAAAAACACAAGTGGTGGTGCGTTCTTTATGGGTTCCAGACTAGTATCTTGGTTCAACAAAAAACAAAGTTCGATTGCCTTGTCTACAGCTGAAGCGGAATATGTGGCTGCTGCATCTTGCTGCACTCAACTTCTTTGGATGATGCAAACTTTGCAGGATTTTCAAATCACTTGTACACCACCTATCCCCATCTTATGTGATAACACAAGTGCAATCAGCATATCAAAGAATCCTGTCATGCATTCAAAAACCAAGCACATACCAATCAAGTATCATTTTCTCCGGGAACAAGTGCTTGAATAGAAGGTCAAGTTGGAGTATGTTCCTTCGAAGGAACAAGTTGCTGATATACTCACCAAACCATTGCCCAGGGAGACTTTTGAATACCTCAGGCAAAAGCTGGGGGTAGTTGATGCATCATCTTATTATTGAAACTCTTCTAATTGATGGCTGTACGCATGGTTCATCTAGGATATATGCGTACATGTGCTGGGTGGCTGATTGGTTGAAGATTGAATGGCACAGGTTCAGGGGGAGCATATAATGCATTGTTGGCATTATGGAGGATGTACAGAAGGAGATCATGGAAGCTTGTCTGAATATAGCTGCAATATGTCTTTATCTCTTTCATGATCTTTTATGGTGTTTGGTGGCTTATGGTTCTTCTTTGCAGATCTGGAGCATGCTCTTAGGGGGAGCATAACCCTTTGCCCTTGATGTCAAAGGGGGAGAATGAAGCTGAAGATTTTGAGGTTGCCATCAAGTCCATAGGGGGAGATTGTTGGCATTATGATTCAGGTATGGCTCTATGTTACAGATGTTGTACTTGATGGCAACACCCATGGTAATGCTCTGATCAGGCTCTCAAAATGTTGAAAATTAAGAAGTACGCAGGAGAACAGTTCAGAAGGCGCGTACACGCAGGTACACTGTGAAGGGACCGCGGCCAGACACGCAGGTCAGCCGTTCAGGAGGTGCGTACCCCCAGTGCACTCACTTCAAGGCAGAGAAAAGCACACGTGGGGTTTCTTATGTTTAACCCTTGGTATTTAGCTGACGGTATTTGTGTTATTATGGTTTTGGCTCATGGTATTGATCCATGATTTTAGGAGGAGCTTGCCTATATAAAGCAAAGGAGATCACTTGGCTAAGCATCTTTTGCAATTGAATATCTTAAGATCTGAAATATTGGGTTAAAAGCTTGATCTATATGTAAGAGAAGTGGAAAGCGAATCTGTGAAGGGTGATCTCTCGAGCGCATCTGGGCATATGACTAACTGTGCCACACTGGTGGACTACCAATTCGGCCCTAATCTGAGGTACGCAGGTGTCTGACGGTACAGGTGCGTGGGTACGCAGAGCAGAAACAGAAGAGCTACGTGGGTACGCAGAGCAGAAGAAGGAGAACTGCGTGGGTAAGCAGAGAGACAGAGGTTCAGGTGCGTACACCCAGTAAAAGTACGCGGTACGATAGTGTCTCTGGGTGCGTACCTGCAGTAACAGTACGCGGCGCGATAGTGTCTCTGGGTGCGTACCTGCAGTAACAGTACGCAACGCGATAGTATCTCTGGGTGCGTACCTGCAGTGACAGTACGCAGCGCGGTTGAAGAGACAGTGCTTGGTCACGCAATGCGGCAGAAGGGTCTCTGCGGGTATACGCAGGGGAGCAGAAGGTGAAGTGCGTACGCACGCGGACCAGAAAAATAAAAACTGCGTATCTGTCTTAAGACATTTTGCTTGGCTGTATTTTTCTGTTGATAAGGTGTTCTGGGTTTAGTTCTATTATTGTTGATCTGGTTACTACAGTTGACTGGGTGATTTTCTTATACTTGATGATCATTTGATGTTTATGGATCTAGTTTGAAAATTTATGAAAAGTGGTCCTTGTAAGAAAAGAAGTAGGGGGTTGTAGCTCCCTTCCAGGAGAGACTGGAAAACGAGAGAGAGTTGTAGCTCTCTGCAGGTTGCAGCCTGCGTACTGGTAAAGGACTGCACCAGTACAAAACCATTGTAAAAGGAGTTTCTAATTTGAAAGAAGATAGAAACATATTGCAGCAGGTGGTTTTCACCCACATTGGGTTTCCACCTTATATCTGGTGTTCTTTGGTGCGACTATCTGTTTTTCCTTGTTCATGCTCATTATTTTATGGTACTGATATGCAAAAATAATTCAAAGTATAAATAAGGAAGATTTGTTGAAAGAACTTGGTAATACTGATTCACCCCCCCCTCTCAGTATTATTTCCAACAGTAAAGTCTTGCTATGTTGGCCTTATACCTCCTAAAATTTGTGGCAAAGAGGCTTGTCAACTTGGCATGGCAACCTACCTCTTGAATTCTTTCACAAAACCCTAGGCAACCAGCATCTTCAAATCATTTCTTGATGTATGATGAAACATTGATCTATTTGATGTTGTATGGCTCAAATCTAGATATAGGACCTCCCTTATTTTATTTCTTTTTCTCACTGTCCATGGTTTCAGTTTGCCTAATAGAAACCCTAGGTTTGGTAGGAGGAAAGGGTAGGATAGAATTGGGAAAATGTGGGAAAATGGGACAGCTAGTTTAGGAAAGGGAATGGAGGGGTTAGGGAGTAAATTTGTGGGAAAATTATAGGGGGTAGGGATAGATTTTAGGGAGTGTAGGGAGGTGGAACTTCTTGAAAAGAGTGAGGGAAAGCTGGAAAAACCACCAAAACACATTCCTAGCATAGGATTTCTGAAAAAGCGCAGCGTAGGCTTAGGGTCTTAGGGAAAATGAAGGGAAATGAAGGGAATGGATATGGGAAATAGTTGGGAGAGGTAGATGAGGTGTGTATGGGGGTGATAAAGTAGAAAAGCTAGGCTTTTTCTCACTGAAACCAACCAAACACCAAAGGAAACCAAAAACGCAACGAAAACCCTAGGAGAGGGATTTTCACCATTTACTAAAGATAATTAACTAAATAAGTTCTGATGAGAGTCCAATTACTTCATTTGGAATCTCTGGAACCTTTTTGATGTTGATTTGACCCTTTCAATGCTTTTATTTGCCTCCTTTTCCAAAAGCGCAACGAAGGTGCGAGAAGTGCAATGAAAGTAGGTAAGAAAGGGTTTTAATGAGGAATTTCGATGCTCTGGTGAATGGGATGAAGATCAATGATGGAGATGTGCTTAATGAAGATGAAATGAATAATTAGAATGCTTGGATGGTCTTATTATAGCTCAAAAGTCGATTTTTTTCTTTGGTCATGGAGTGACATCATCATGCCTTTTTGAGAAATGAAATGAAATGATAGGATAGTGTACTGCAACTTTGTAACTTAATTAGGAAAAGTTACATATTTATTGAGTGGTACATGTACCTTTGAAATATTTTGAAAACACCTTTCCCTAATTACTAACTCCCTTTATGATGACTATGGTGGTGACATGACTCCTTTGTGACTTATGATGACATGACCTAATGATGACACCAAATGAATATTAAGACCATGATTAAAGACTTTTGAATCTTTGTAGTATGCATGATAATGAGATGATGACCTTCAATGATGACCAAAACACTCTTTTGGTGGCTCATCATAAGGAGTGATGACAAGACCATGAATATGGAGGGAGTAGTAATGACCTAAACACTAACCAATGATCAAATTTTATTTGAAAATATAACAATTTCACCTAATAACCCTATCACCACATGGAAAGAGTACGTTTTATCACTGGTGAATCATAGACACTAAAATAACATACCCCTAATCCAATAACCCAAGAATAAAATAGGAAATTGACTAAACCAATATCAAAGAACAAAGTATGGGAGGATTTGAATTCTTTTGACTTGTACAAAACACCTGGATTAGATGGATTCTCAACACAATTTTATAAGTTATGCTAGCATATCATTAAGAAGGAATTTATTAGAATGATAACATATTTTTCAAAAATACTCAAAGAATAGTGGTGGAATAACCTCAACATTTCTAGCCCTAGTCCCAAAAGTAGTTAACCCCTCCACCCATTGATTTCATATCATTTACTTATGCAATGTATCTTACAAAATCGTAACAAAAGTCACTGAAAATAGAATAAATCCCCTTCTCCCCAAGCTGATTTTAGAGAACCAAGGAGGATTCATTAAAAAAAGACAAAATGGTAGCTAATATTATATTGGTCCAATAGGAAATTTATTCTAGTAATTTGAGAGGGAAAATAGGAATGATAATCAAACTTGACATGACCAAAGGCTCTAAAAGAGTCAGGTGTAACTTCCTCTTTGATTTTATTCATAAGTTTGGTTTATGTGTTGAGTTTGTAGCTTGGATATCAACTTGCGTCAATTCCCCTTGGATCTTGTCATTAGAAATTAGTCACCTAGCATGATTTTTTTCAATCCTCTCAACTAAGGTTGTTGACTAAATTAGTAATCATTGAAGTAAAAAAATAAAGATAATAATAATGAAATAGTTGCAAGCTCCATTAAGTTAATAATAAGGGTTTCAACAAAAATAAGGGTTATGATATTTAGGAATTATTTTAATAAATTAATTTAGAAGTTTAAAAGGGATTATATTAAAAGGTGTGAGGAATTTTTTTTCATCAAGGCTACCGTTTAAGAAATGATATTAAAAAATAAAGAGAGTGATTCATTAGAAGAAGGGGTGAAAGACATAAGAATAAATATTATTTAACGTCCTATTATTTGATCATTTATATAAAGAAGATTATCAAGAAAAAATATTATAAAAGTGGGAAAAATTCAAGGTGTTTTTAATAAAAGAAACCCTAGAGGGAAGATTTCAAATTCGAAAGGGATTAAGAGAATTGAAGAATCCTAAGTTCATCTCCATAAGGCCAAATGGAGTTTAATTCAAAGATGAATGAAAGAACTATGTATTCCATACATAATTATATGTTTTGGACTAAACGTCCATTTTGTCTAAATGAAATTGGATATACATATATTAAAAAAAGTTGCAAATTAATTTGTCCAACGCGTGGAAGATTATTTAGTACAGAAGAATGTCAATATAATGAGCATATGAAAATGAAAAGACTAAAGGAATAATTTGCAGAACTACAACAAAAGAACGAAGCATCAGACAAGAAATATAAAGATCTCGAAGATCAATTTTATAAATAATCAATAAAAAGTAACAATGAAATTTGGCATCTAAGAGGTCATGGTAAAAAATTACTTGAAAAAAGTCAAGAAGTCCAAAACTACAAAAAAAAATCAAAAGGTGAAAAATAATGTCTCAAGAATAAATTCAATGAGAATCTATCAAATAAATAAGAAGAAAATTGTCGCTTAAAGACCATAATTAAATATTATTAAAACAATTCAAAAGTTTAAAAGATGACGAGGATGCTAAGAATAACAACAATCAAGAAAGCGAAGAGCTTTTACGTTTAAGGAAACATAACCGAAACACTCTTCTGAAAATAAAGAAGTTTAAAAGTGACAAGAAGGCACTACATGAAAATTTAGAGCAACTTACTCAAGAATAAGTATTAAAGTCTCCACTCGTAACAATCTCAGTTAAAGATAAAGGAACACATACCGATCCAAACAATATCATAACTCAAGTAGATGAGAAACCAACCAAAATTAAAACATATTCAGATGTTGCATTTCAAATAATGGAAATTCCAAGTGATGATTATATATCCAACTTAAAAACATTAGTATTTGAAGCGAATCAGGAAACTATCACACACATGATAAGAGAAAATCAAAATGCGAGAACTACTAATCAACATCTGAATCACAAGAGCATACAACTAAGTTAGTTTCCATAATTGAACCAGTCAAAATATAAATAATAGATATATGTTCAAAAGATATTTTTTGGGGGTAATTTTTTTTTCTCCTAAGCGCCACATTTTTTATGCTATTCTACACATAGAGAGATTTCCAACAGCGCAAGAATCGTGTCAATCAGAGTCTGTATGCAACAGTTATGCCACTCAGAAGTTGACCTTCCTGTTTTCACACCTATAGTTTAGGAGGATGCCACATCAGCCCCCATTATTCATGGAAAAGAGGCTAGCCACATGTTTTTGATGTAAAAGACTCTAGAAGAGTTTATTTTGTAACTCTAGTTAAGAGTTGATGTAGTCAAACCAGTAGTAGGCTCTCGGGTTGTGTTATAATCAGGCCATTAGGAGGAAGAGACATTCCATTCTTTCGAGGGCATTTTGTTCCATAGTTGAGAAAAGATAGCTAGGAGAGATAGGAGGTAGAGCACACAGAGAGGATCTGTACACTGTAGCAGCCCATGGGCCACAAACATTACTTCTTTGTATCTGCAGCCATATTTCCAGACAAAGAAAGAGAGCGAAGCAACCTCACCTTCCAGCTGGGTTTTCTCCTGAAAGGGTTTCCCAGAGATCATATATTGTGTATTATGTGTGTGTGACCTCATTTTTTCATTCGCTACTTTTCTACTTGATTTACTTTTACATGCATGCACTAACTACAACGAATTTTACAGATCTAGAAATTAAATAAAACTGTAATAATGTAGAATCTCAGATTTTTAATATAATATTATCAGATCTGTTGTGATGAACTGTCCAGTGGAATATCCACGAAAGTTTATGGATCATTTGGTATCAGAACAAGTTTATTTGGGCATTTTGTGTAGATTGTAGGGATCTAGATCAGTGAGGCCGAAAATCGTAAAACCCTAATCATGGGCGACGAATCTATAAACGAACCTCGTGATCTTGCATCATTGATGGCCATACAGAGACCCTAACAACCACTACAACCACTACAACATTGATGGCCATATAGAGGAGAAGTGCTGGAAGTTGCATCTAGAGCTAAACCCGAAGAACAAGAAGAAGAATCTCATGGCCACTAATCCGAGCAACCAATTTGAAAGCAACTCAGACGTGGATGAGAAGATTGTATGTACATCAGTGTAGAAGGAGGTGAATTTGAGTAGCTTTCAGCAATAGGAAGAGAAATAAATGACCAAACTCTTCCATGTAAAGATAAAGGTCAAGAAGACGAAACTTGATGCTCTGTTTGACTCAGGATCGCAGGAAAATCTCATTGCAACAGATCTAGTCAAAAAGTTGGGGTTGGAAGTTCGCGATCATCCAAACCCATATCCACTAGGATGGGTACATAAGGATGTAGAGCTGAAGGTAACAAAACAATGTAAAATTAGATTTGCTATTAGTGTTGATTTTATTGATGAAGTAGATCTGGATGTGGTTCCCCTTGATGTATGTGGAGTCGTGTTTGTGAGTCCATACATGTACATGTGTGATGCAATATTCATGAGGAGAGCTAACCAGTACTGGCTCATCAAGGATGGAAAATCATTCATCATCAACGCACACAAAGGCAAGTCAAAAATTTCATTGGTAAGTGCCAAGCAAGCCAAGAAATTGATTAGCTCCAATAAGAAGTATGTTTTATTGTTTTTAAGAGAAAATCAGTCTATAGAGGAGTCATAAGAGGCAAGGCATCCCTAGAGGGGTGTACTAAGAGACAAAAACAACAATTGGAGGAGTTATTACAAGCATACAAGGACGAGTTACGAAAGCCTAAAGGACTATCCCCTAAGAGAGAAGTGGAGCACAAGATACAGTTATTTCCAGACTCCCCATTACCAAATATTATGTTGTATAGGTTGCCTATTATAGAATCAAGTGAGGTGAAGAAACAATCACAACAAATGCTGAAACAGGGTGTCATTCGACCGATTACATCACCATGTGGGTCACCCATCATCATTGTTCCAAAGAAGGATGGGACTTGGAATATGTGTATAGTTTACAAGGTGTTGAATAAAATCACTCTCAAGAACAGATACCCCCTGCCTAGGATAGACAATCTTCTATCAGTTGCAGAAAGCAAATTATTTAACCAAGCCAGACTTGAAGTCTGGATATCACCAGGTTTGAGTCAAAGAAGAAGATACACAGAATACCACCTTAAAAACCAGGAAAGTTCTGTATGAGTGGTTAGTTATGCCATTTGACCTATGTAATTGATCAGTTAATGAAAAAGGTATTATAGACTATGTGTGAATTCGCTTATGTTACTTAATATAATGGATCGAAAAGATTGTGAATAACATAAACAATTTGAAAACGCATTCAAACACATCAACACAACAAAATTTAATAAAGGAGTTTACTAGATTTCCTGGCTACATCTCCTGGTCCTTTCTCTTCTAGTGTTGACCTCTTTATTTTGTCTTCAAAATGCTGTTACAGGCATGAGCTCAAAAACAGAGTCTTAGATGAGAAAATGGACGTCACAATTGCATCCAGCTCGAAATTTCGAGTCAAATGAGTATAAACTCAACCATATTTGGCCACAATGACCTCCAGACCCCCTGGAAAGTCAAAAACCACCTCTGCCTGTAGCAAAACTGCCTTTTTGTTGCACAAAATTGCCTTTGTGGAAGAAAAACCACCTCTGCAACCAAAACCCGCCTAGGAATGCGCGCTGGTGGTTTTGTTCTGGTTCGGCACCTGCATAAGAATATGGAAATGTTTTGCGGATGGAATACCAAGTTCCACCGCTTGGTATATTGGTCAGCGCAATTGTGTTAAGGTGTGGTATATGTAGTTTGGGAGGTCGGCGGGTTGGAACCCCCGCCCGACTCTTCTAGCCTTTTACATGGTTTGAATATATCACATATATTTGATTTGAGATACGATATAATATGGTTTCAGCTATGGTGTGATCCAACGGTTATGACATACATTAAATGCTAAGGGACCGACGGTCATGGGGTTGACTCTGACCGTCCAACCCTTTTCCAGCGGCTCCAACCTTACCTTAATAAATATATTATCCATACCTCTGTTAACCAAGCGGCGTAATAGCTCATTTGGTGAGTGGAATCTGATGAAATCGTAGTATTCCAGGAGGTTAGGGGTTCGATCCTCCCTGACCCCCAAAATTTTGGGATTTGCATGCCAATATTGGGCAAATCCGGGCTACCATGTGTCAGCACCGGATTGGCATGTTTCAATCAATCAAATTATGACACATCATCAACATCTGTTGACATAATCCTAGACATATGGCGCATTCCCAGGATGACACATGTCCTTCTAACATCACCCTGGGTTGATCATTGACTTTGACTATTTGACTTTGACTTTTCCTTTTTTTTTCCCTAGTTTGCCTTGAAACTTTGACTGGCCTTAAATTCTTCATCTGAACTCGGATTTTTGCACCGTTCACACCATTTGAATCATTTCGTCGAGCACTTTGACTTGACCCCACTTTCAACTGAATTTGAAGACTTTGATATGGAGGCAAGACTGAATCCATTTTGGATCAGTAATGAACCAACTACATTTATGAGATTAATGAATGATGTATTGCACCCCTTTATAGATTCATTTGTTATTGTCTATTTGAATGATATACTGGCATATAGTGCTACCTGGGAGGAGCATATTTCACATTTGGCACATGTTTTGGAAACATTGAAGAAGCACCAATTGCTATCAAATATCGGGAAGTGTGAGTTTGCACAACAGTCCTTGGTGTATTTGGGATATGTGATTGGTGGAGGAGAATTGAATATACATCCTTCCAAGATGGAGGCCATCATGAAATGGTCAGTGCCTACTAATGTTACTGAGGTTAGGAGTTTCATTGGAGCAGCACAGTACCTGAGGAAATTCATAGCCTTGTTTTCAACGGTAGCAGAACCGCTCCATGCCATAAGAGTAAGTGGCAAGAGTTTCCAGTGGGGAAAAGGGCAGCAAAAGGATTTGGATGAGTTAAAGACGAAGATTAGTGAAGCACCAGTTCTGGCATTACCAAACTTGCAACGACCCTTTGAAGTGGAGACATATGCGACTGGGTATGCTATGGGAGTTGCTTTAATGCAAGGAGGAAGGCCTGTTTGCTAACATTCTGAAGTATTTCATGGGGCAGTTCTTAACTACCCTACCTATGACAAGGAGATCTATGCCATTGTGCAAGATGTGAAGGAGTGGAAGCATTATCTAATGGGAAAGGAGACAATAATCCACACAGATCACCAATCGTTACAGTACCTGCAGACCCAGAATAAACTACAACAAACCAAGCACTATAAGTGGATGGGGTTTTTACAACAGTTTCATTTGGTGATCAATTATAAGAAGGGAAACACAAACAATTTGTCCAATATGATTTCAAGGCCACACGCATCAAAGATTATAGATTTGGGGACCCTTATGCACATGGAGCCATTCACCCATGATGCTTATAGAGAGGCATATTTTGAAGATGAGGACTTCAAGGAGGTGTATCAATAGTCGCAGAGTCAGAGTCATGTTCATGATGGTGACACAATCATTGAATACCATCTCCAGGATGGGTTAATCTACAAGATGGATAAGCTAAGTGTTCCTAAAGGTAAGAATTTGTAGATTATTAGAGAGGCTCACACCTCCAAGGTTGCAGGGCACTTTGGTGTAGGAAGACCGTGGCTGACTTGTAGAGGTATGTGTATTGGCCAAATATGCAAGAACAAATAGCTAGGTTCATAAGAGGATGCATGCTTTGTTGTACCTGCAAGCCTAGAAACATGAAACATGTTTTATGTCATCCCTTACTTGTACGTACTCATCCTTGAGAAAGAATTTCCATGGACTTTGTGGGAGGTTTACTGACAACCAGGAAGGGACATGACTACCTGTTCGTGGTAGTTGACAGGTTCAGCAAGATGTGTGTTTTGATTCCCTCTAAAAAGACCATTAGCGAACAAGAAGCAACAAACTTTTTCTTTGGACAGGTATGGGTACACTTTGGGATACCAAGGAACATCATTTCAGACAGGGATACAATATTTCTCAGTGCATTCGGGACTACATTGTGGGAGAAGATGGACATGAATTTGAAGAGATCTACAACATTCCATCCACATACGGATGGGAAAACAGGAGTAGTCAATAGGACTTTGATGCAACTGCTGAGGGGTTACAACCAGAAGCATCCAAAGACCTGGGATGAAAATCTAGTATATATACAACATTCTTATAATAGAGCAGTCCACACTTCTACAGGAAAGTCCCCATTGAAACCTGTTTTTTAAATTTTCCACCTTCTCCTTTGGATATTGCATATGTGTTATGAAACCAGCTCAAGAAAAGATAGAAAAGATAAATCCACGCCTTAGAATTCAGCCTCTTCGAGGGGGCAACCTCCTTTACATTACATAAATGAACAATTCTTGGATGATACAAATGAAAATACCTCCTTTCTATATATAGGAGTCTAAGGGGTTTAACATAATCAGAGCCGACATAACAATAATAATGTAAGGGCACAATAATAACAATAGTGGGCTTCTATGGGGCACAATAGTAACAATATGGGCACTACATGGGTACATCAATATAATAAGTGGGTTATAATAATAACAATAAGGGGTTACACTAGTAGTATAGGGGCCTAACAATATGGAAAACAAGGAGGAGTGAAGGAAGACATTACAGGAAATGCTTTGAGGGATGAAAAAAATATAGAGAAGATCATGAAGATCCATCTATAGGTACAGGAAACACTGCAGAAGTCACAGGTGAAGTGTAAGGCCAGACATGATCAACACAAAACAAAGAAATCATTCAAGGTGGGAGACAGAGTATGGATACAGTTGAACAAGGAGAGGTTGTAGGTGTCTGGTAAGAAAATCAAGGCTCTAAGGTATGGTCCCTTTGAGATACTAGAAAATGTGGGTAATAATTCCTATTGACACAATTTACCACCATATATGTGCATCTACTCAGTTCTAAATGTAGAGAATTTGAAACTCTATGAGTCTTCCATGCTAGATCAGGAAGAGGATAAGGTCCTACCTTTTGTGAAGGATTTGGCACCAGATGCTCAGGTAGAGTTGACATAAGAAACAATTTTACAGAAGAGGTCTAGAACTACAAGACAAGGGCAACAAGACCTCTGGCATATTTGGTTGAAGGGACAAGTTTCATGCAAAGCTAAATGGTACACCAGAGAGAAGGTGGAGGAGAAATTTCCTCACCTCATTCAGTAAAATCTTTTGGGGACCCAAAGCCTCCCAAAATGGGGAGGTGTGATCCCAATTGGATCATTATATTTTTTTTCATCCATCTCAATTCATTTGGAGTGGAAAAAGTGGAGGAATCAGCTCACGGGACTAGTTTTACTAGCGGACCCAGTTTGGCGAAACGGGGTTTGAAACCTTCTGGAGAATTTTGAGGAATCAAATGACATTTTTTGGGGGTAAAAATATGTTTCTTAACCGCCACATCTTTTCATGTCATTCTACACACATAGATATTTCCAACGGTGCAAGAATCACGTCAATCGGAGTCCGTATGCAAAAGTTATGCCACTTAGAAGTTGACCTTCTTGTTTTCACACCTATAGTTCAGGAGGATGTCACGTCAGCCCCCATCATTCATGGAAAAGGGGCTATCCACGTGTTTGTGATGTAAAATAATATAGAAGAGTCTATTTTGTAAATCTAGTTAAGAGTTTATGTAGTTAAACTTAACCACTAGTAGGCTATCGGGCTGTGTTATAATCGGGCCACTAGGAGGAAGAGGCATTCTATTCTTTTGAGAGAATTTTGTTCCCTAGTTGAGAAAAGATAGCCAGGAGAGATAGGAGGTAGAGAAATCAGAGAGGATCTGTGCACTGTAGCAGCCCACGGGCCACAAACATTACTTCTTTGTATCTACAACCATATTTCTAGATAGAGAAAGAGAGCGAAGCGGCTTCACCTTCCAGTTGGGTTTTCTCCTGAAAGAGTTTCCGAGAGAGAATATCTCTTGTATTATGTGTGTGTGAGATTATTTTTTCATTCTCTACTTTTATGCTCGATTTACTTTTACATGCATTCAATAATTACAGGTAATTTTACAAATACATAAATTAAATAAAACTGTAATAGTGTAGAATCTAAGATTTTTAATATAATATTATCAACACTGTTGTGACGAGCTGTCCAGTGGAATATCCACGACACTTTAACGATCATCCAAGGAATACTAAAGTTTGCAAAATACAGTCCTATGATAACAATCCATTACAATTTTCTAGTAATCGAATGATTCCACATAATATTAATGTAGAATGGTCAGATCCATTCTTAGTCCAACAATTTTGTTTATCACTCAGAGGATCATATCGTCTTGTATCAACGAAGATGAAAGTTTTGAGATGATCAGATATTCAAAACAAGAAAAGAGATCAAACCCTTTCATTAGTAATATTTGAGGACAGAGCTTTTTGAAGAGGAAGGCAATGTTATGAATATAATTTATATAAAAATAAAATAAATATAAACAAATGTAAATCATAAATAATCATAATGATTAATTAAATGGGAAGTCATGTCTAAAAGACATGACCATTCATGAAGAGGCACGTGCATAGGTATATAAGCAGGCCTCATTTGTAACATTCACATCATCTCATCAATTTTTTTTTTAAGGGTGGTTCACGAACACTGAGTGGCCACTACATCCACCGAAAATCCAAGTAGATAAACTTGAAGGGATTTACCCGTCAGCCAAAATAGGAAGTCCTAACCCCAAGGGTGTCGAGGAGATTTGATCCCGTGACCTCTAGATATGTTAGGTACTTAGCAACAGGAACTCGACCAATTGATCTATCCCTAGGGGCTTATCTCATCAATTATTTTATATACTATTCAATATACAATTACTCATCCTACAATGGATGTTTTTGTCTTCGAAGTATTCTGAATATTATTATTGCGTATACGAACTTTGTTCATTACATTGGTCTCAGAGCATTTCTCTAAGTATACGAACTTTGTTTGTTACATTGGTATCATAGCATTACTCCGAGTATATGAACCTTGTTTGTTACATGTATATTTTGACGGTTGACTCTCTAAGTAGGAAACTTAAAAAAGAAAGAAGAAATGGCTTCCTTCTAGGAATAAAAATAGTCAAAGGAAATGATACTCAGTTTGTCAATGACGCCCTTTTTCTAAGAGGAGCATAAGCTATTATTACATGTATCTTCAACTCCATATTATTGTTGAGAATGCAACAAGATGATGGAGCTTAGTGGAAAGAAGTCGCCTTCACTAAGTGGGCCTGCAGGCTATTTTTGGCGCAAAGTCTATTTTTAGACATATGGGTAGGTTTCTATTTTTAGACTGCTAGGCTAAAAATAGAACAGTCGAATATTATTGTCTCATAATAATATTTGGACTATAAACATCATATTATCCTCTTGGAGCACTTCAGTTTGAGCTACAAATGTGGCACGTGCAGCTGTCAGAAGGAAATATGCTTTCCTTGTGGGTCAGTTGAGCTATTGCATGCAGGACATCAGTTAGAACTCATGTGGTTGAGTTTGGTGGAGTTGGTTGTGGAGTTGATGGAGTTGTGTTCAGTTTGAATTGGTTGAACTAGTTGTATTTTAGTCTAACTAAAGAATACTCTAGTGATGAGTTGTGTGAATTAAATTAATAATTAATTCACTAATTATTAACTCATAAAGCAACTGAAGAATACATCAGTTAACTCAGTGCATGTACAATTTAGTGGAGACAGGTGTTAGAGGTTGAGATTGTTATCAATTGTGACTATAGTTGTGCATGAGATTTGCACATGCATGGATGGAGATTGCCCATGAGGCTTGCGTAGTATAACTAAAGGAATTCGATTTCATAGAGTGATTGATTCCCTTGCAGGATTGCGCAGTGGAGGCAGGCAAAGCAGTGGAGGAGATTTGAGCTGTGATTGATCAGATCTGAGCTAGTTTTGTGTGTAACAGGTGGAGATAGTACTGAGTACTTGTGAGGAGTATTGTACTATGTATTGTTACATTTTATCTATCATTATAATATACAGATAGTGTGGGGTTTTCAGCTGTATGCTTTCCCCGGGTTACATACTGTGTTAATGTGTGCATGCGATTGATGTTTCATTGATTTTAATGCTGCTAAATTGATGATTAATATAGAGGAGATTATGTATTGTGCATGTATTCCACAATAGTGTATAATCGGGATAATCTCTATGAATAAGTGATTAATTATTCAAATTTCTACATGGTATCAGAGCTTTTGATCATCAGATCTACTATTCAGAAAGTGTTTACATTTTATTTCTTCAGGCAGAGTCTGTAATCGGGCCAGGTAGCCTCTGGATTCATCCTTCCTTTGGAAGGTGAGATATCCGGTAAAAGCCCATACAGTCAATCTCTGTATGATAAATACTTTTTTCTCACGAATTCTAGATCAAAGGCGGTTGAGTTTGAGCTAGTGGAATTCGAATTTGCAGCAGTGTTTTCTTGGTATCGACGTGGCAATGTCTTTCGACGGATTGCGATTAGAGTATGCTCTTGAGGGCAGCTCGAACTATATTGCATGGAAGGACAAGATGGAGGCGGTGTTGGATGATAATGGGCTGAAGGAGTTCATAGAGGCTGAGGTCCCAAAGCCTACTGATACTGCGCAAGTTGATGCTTAGCAAAAGAAGACATCAAAGTGTCGAAGGATTTTGTTGGAGGGCATGAAGGATCACATTGTGTCCAGCCTGCATGAAAAGGCTTCTCCATACTTGATGTGGAAAGTGTTGACAGATCTATTCCAAAGAAAGAGCGATCAGAGGAAGCTGGTGCTCAAGAATAAACTTAGAAACATTAAATGCGAGAAGGGAGACAGTATGCCCAAGTATCTCACGAAGTTCACTCAGTGCAGGGATGAGCTGGGAAGTGTGGGGGTGACTGTTGATGATGAGGACTTGGTGAGCTTGGCTCTCCTTAGTCTTCCAAAGAGTTGGCATTCCTATCAGGACTCTATCAATGGTCGGGAGAAATTGCTAGGATGGGAGAGACTTTGGTCAGATCTTGTGCAGGAGGAGATCAGGCAGAATACCAGGGACGGATCTTCATCAAAGGCAACTGATGAAGAAAATTGCACTTTGACTGCCAAATCAAATAAGGGGAAGAGCAAGAAAGCTTCTCATTCTGGTGCGAAAGGCAAGAAGCATGACATGTCCAAGGTGAAGTGCTTTCACTGTCACCAACACGGACACTATGCCACAAATTGTCCGCAGAAGAAGAAGAACAAGCACGCTGCTGGATCTGCAGCTGGAGAGGCCTTAGCCTCGCAGTTTGAGCTTGATTTTTCATTGATCGCATGCTTGGTATCAAGTGTGATGGGATCAATATAGTTCTTGGATAGTGGTGCGTCTTTTCACATGACAGGAGATCGAGATTTGTTTTCTGATTTGGAGGAGAAAGATCTTGGAGTGCACATCGAGATGGGCGATGATAGTAGATACAGTGCGACCGGTATCGGTACCATTTCCTTTGAGAGGGAGTCTGGTAAACCCTTCGTATTGAAGGAAGTCATGCATGTTCCAGGATTGAAGAATAATCTTATCTCTGTGGTGATGTTAGAAGACAAGGGATATAATGTTGTTTTCAGCGAGGGAAAGGCTTTCCTGCGTAGCAAGACAACTGGAGAAACCCAGAAGATAGGGGTTCCAGTGAGGAACCTTTATCATTTGCATGTAGATGGCTGCACAAAAATGGCATGCAAGGCAGAAGGATTGGTGAACCGGGATGATGGCGAGTTGTGGCACAGGAGATTGGGTCACCTTCACCATGGAGCCTTGAAGATACTGCAGCAGATTACTACAGGGCTTCCTAAAGGCACCCTTGCGCAGTCAGATCAGTGCAAGGGGTGTACTTTGGGAAAGTTTGTGAAAGCCACCTTTCACAAGAAGGATAGTCGCACCATGACGATCCTTGAGAGAATTCACACAGACGTGTGTGGACCTTTCTCAGTAGCTTTGACAACAAAACACATGTATTATGTGATCTTTGTTGGTGATTTATCTCGAAAGTGCTGGATCTTCTTCATGCAGAAGAAAAGCGAGACATACTCTAAGTTCTATGAGTTCAAAGCACTGGTCGAGAAGGAGTCGGGGAAGAAGGTGAAGGCTCTTAGGAGTGACAATGGTGGTGAATACATCTCTGGCGAGTTCAAGGATTTCTGCAGTGCAGAAGGGATTCGAAGAGAGTTCATAGCTCCCCATAACCCACAACAGAACGGGGTTGCTGAGCGGAAGAACAGAACGATCGTGGGTGCTACACGGGCGATGTTGCATGATCAGGGCCTACCCCTTCACTTGTGGGTGGAAGCATGAAATACTGCAGTATATGTGCAAAACCGTTGTCCTCACATGATACTTGGCATGAGTGCACCAGAGGAAGCTTATTTTGGTAAGAGGTCCGATATTTCTCATTTGAGGATTTTTGGTACTAATGTTTACATGCATGTGACGAAGGATGCCAGGAAGAAGTTGGAGCCGACCGCAGAGGTTGAGATATTTGTGGGGTACACTGATACGCCCCAAAACTATCGTGTGTATTTGCCAGACAGTGGCAAGACTGTTGTGCGACAAGATATAAAATTTCAGGAGGAGAAAGCCATGAAGTGTTCGCTTGAGAGGGAGCCACACTTTCATGCAGATGAGGAGCTATTAGTTCCTAAAGATGAGCTTCAGGACGTGGATCAGCCACAGGACGAGGTTCATGGAGTGGAAGAGACCACTCATGCATCGCCAACCATCAGAGGGCAAAAGCGCTTGACAGAAGCTGAGCGACTGGCTCAAGATGCAGAGAAGGTTGTAGGACCACCTACAGCTCAACCCAGGGAGAGACAGTCACCTGATTGGTACACTGGATACATGGATCTTGTGAGCAAATGTGTTGTGACTGAGCCATCCTCTTTTGAGGAAGCTGTGGAGGATCCCGTATGGGTAGATTCCATGGTGGAAGAGTATGATTCTATTGTCAGAAACAGTGCATGGGAGATTGTCCCAAGACCGAAAGGGAAATCAATGGTGGGTTCGAGATGGATCTACAAAGTTAAGCAGGCAGCTGACGGGAGTGTGGAGAAGTACAAGGCAAGATTTGTTGCCCGAGGCTTTTCACAGATAGAGGGGATTGATTATGAGGAGACCTTTGCACTTGTCACAAGGTATTCTTCCATCGGACGATTCTTTCTCTCTCAGTGCAGATGGGGTGGCACATTCATCAGATGGATGTGAAGACTGTGTTCCTCAACGGAGTCATTGAGGAGGAGGTGTACATAGAGCAACCCAAAGGTTTCGAGATCTTCAGCAGCAAGTCGCATGTGTGCAGGCTCAAGAGAGCGCTGTATGGGTTGAAACAAGCACCACGTGCTTGGTACACACGGATAGACAGTTATTTCACCGGACTTGGATTCTCAAGAGTGAGGCGGATCCTAACCTATACCAGATTGTGGTGGAGGGTAAGTTGCTTATCATTGTACTTTATGTAGATGATTTGATTGTAACAGGTGATGAGCTGTTGATACTTTCATGCAAGGATGATCTTGCTAAGGAGTTTGAGATGAAGGACTTGGACCTCCTTCATTATTTCCTGGGATTGGAAATTTGGCAGCGTAGTGATGGACTATTTGTTTCTCAGGGTAAGTATGCTCGGGAGATACTGGAGAAGTTCAACATGCATGGCTGCAAGCCTGTTGATACTCCTCTTCCTGGAGGTTGGATGAAGGAGAATGCTACTTCGGTGGAGGTAGTGGATGCCACTGTTTATCGACAGTTGGTGGGGTCACTTATGTATCTGGTCAATACACGACCCGATATATGTTATGTTGTTAACTAGCTTTCACAAGCTATGGTTAAGCCAACCACGCTCTTCTAGAAGGAAGGCAAGCATGTATTGCATTATTTGATAGGCACATCGGGATATGGATTGTGGTACAGACAGGAGGATGAGGTGAAGCTATGTGGCTTCACGGATGCAGATTGGGCAGGGAGCCCAATAGACAGAAAGAGCACATCTGGAGGGGTCTTCAGTATTGGGTCGACAACAGTTTCTTGGTACAGCAGGAAGCAGAGATCCGTGGCACTCAGTTCAGCAGAGGCCGAGTATATGGCAACAAGTTTGGTTGCATACGAGGCTATATGGATGAGGAAGATCCTGGTCGGGTTGTTCGGTTCTCACTTGGAGCCTACAGTGATTTATTGTGATAACCAGAGTTGCATTAAACTCTCGGCTAATCCAGTATTTCATGATAGATCCAAGCACATTGACATCAGGTACCATCATATCAGAGATTATGTGCAGCGGAGAGTCATGTTACTTTCATACATTCCAACGAAGGATCAGGATGCTGATATCTTGACGAAGGCGGTCACTAGGAGCAAATTCGAATACCACCGAGGCAGGATAGGGGTTGCTGATAATCCATATCTTGTTGAGAGGGACTGTTGAGAATGCAACAAGATGATGGAGCTTAGTGGAAAGAAGTCGCCTTCACTAAGTGGGCCCGCAAGCTATTTTTGGCGCAAAGTCTATTTTTAGACATATGAATCATGGTCTATGAGTTGAAGTATGTTATTTGTGGATGATTGGTCATGTTGGTAAAAATATATGGAATTCTATTTTTAGACATATGGGTAGGTTTCTATTTTTACACTGCCAGGCTAAAAATAGAACAGTCGAATATTATTGTCTCATAATAATATTTGGACTATAAACATCATCTTATCCTCTTGGAGCACTTCAGTTTGAGCTACAGATGTGGCACATGCAGCTGTCAGAAGGAAATACACTTTCCTTGTGGGTCAGTTGAGCTATTGCATGCAGGACATCAGTTAGAACTCATGTGGTTGAGTTTGGTGGAGTTGGTTGTGGAGTTGATGGAGTTGTGTTCAGTTTGACTTGGTTGAACTAGTTGTATTTTAGTCTAACTAAAGAATACTCTAGTGATGAGTTGTGTGAATTAAATTAATAATTAATTCACTAATTATTGACTCATAAAGAAACTGAAGAATACATCAGTTAACTCAATGCATGTACAGTTCAGTGGAGACAGGTGTTAGAGGTTGAGATTTCTATCAATTGTGACTATAGATGTGACTATAGTTGTGCATGAGATTTGCACATGCATGGATGGAGATTGCCCATGAGGCTTGCATAGTATAACCAAAGGAATCGATTTCACCAAATGATTGATTCCCTTGCAGGATTGCGCAGTGGAGGCAGGCAAAGCAGTGGAGGAGATTTGAGTTGTGATTGATCAGATCTGAGCTAGTTTTGTGTGTAACATGTGGAGATAGTACTGAGTACTTGTGAGGAGTATTGTACTATGTATTGTTACATGTTATCTATCATTATAATATACAAATAGTGTGGGGTTTTCAGCTGTATGCTTTCCCCGGGTTACATACTATGTTAATGTGTGCATGCGATTGATGTTTCATTGATTTTAATGCTGCTAAATTGATGATCAACGTAGAGGAGATTATGTATTGTGCATGTATTCCGAAATAGTGTATAATCGAGATAATATCTGTGAATAAGTGATTAATTATTCAAATTTCTACACTTATAATAATTTGTTCAAGCATCCGGGGGCTTGAAAAACAAGAGGAAGAGTCTTATTCTCTCATGGAATGCCTCCCCTTCCAGAAAAGAAACAACACAAAGAAATTTACAAATCCACATATAGAAAGAATATACATCGTTTAAATATCTGGGAATTCCAACCAACTTAAAACCTATCCCCCATAGCTAGTAGCTAGTCATAGATAAAATCAAGACAAATTTTATCAAATGGGGTGCTCAATGGTTAAATCTATAAGTAGAGTAGTCCTTTTAAAAGTGGTTTTGTCTCTCTGCCTATATTTCAATTCTCGGCTTTCCTTATTCCCAATGGAGTAAGAAATATAATTGCTCAAGAGATTCAAAATTTTCTCTTGTGAGGAGGAAAAACAAAATCCAAAGTATTTCATCTTGTTAATTAGACAACTATTAAAAATCTTATGAAGCACGTGGCTTAGGTGTGAAAGGCCCTACTTTTATGAATTTGGCAATTGGGGGGGGGATTATTATGGATATTGATTTTTGAGGAATGCAACTAGTGAAAGAAGTTAATACACCAGAAATATCTCATAGGAACATAACAAGATGCTTATACCAATTAAACCATTCTAAAGGAGGCTCTCAAATATGGAAATTAATGATAGCAACCTTCCATGTATAATAGGAAAATATTACTTTGATACCTGGTAATGGGAAGAGAATCTTAGTTTACAAAGATAGCATAATGGGTAACCCACCTTTGAATTCACTTATACCTCTCTTTCCTCTAAATTCATGGTCAAGACAAATAGATAGACACATTATTCATGACGTGCCCTTTTGGAACCATTGCGAGAAATGGTGTGGTTGGAATCTCTCTTCACCCCCCCTCATTTAAACTATCTAACATGTGAAGTTAAGAAAGGTCTGGCTGGTTGTTCCTTGTTGTCTCTTTGAAAAAATGATAAATGAGGCAGATAAGTCCATTTACATAGTAAAATTTGGGTACGAATCACAATTGTCTACTCCAAGTTCAAGCTCTTCAAACAATCTCCCTAAGATAAATATCTTTTGTTGGATACTTGCACAAAAAAATATCTTGACATCTGAGAATATTTGCAAGAGATGAATCTATAGTCCATCAATAGGTTATCTCTTCAAATCTGAAGCTAAGTCTATTAATCACCTATTCTTGGAATGAAAATTTATGAAGCATGTTTGGGGTACACGTTTTGCAAGGAATTAATCATCGTCTAAAATGGCCAAAAATGATATATAAGTTGTTGAATATTGGCACAAACATTATAAATCATCTTTAAATGGGAAAACCCTCCTTAGAAGAGTATTAATATCACTCCCCAAATTTTTATATTGGAAGATAAGGTTAACAAAAAACAAGGCAATTTTCTAGGATTCTCATACACTTCGAGAGATGTTAGTAGAAAGAGAAAAAATTATTTTGGTTGAACACTTGAAAATTAGGTATATACATATCTCCAACCACCAAGCTATAGAAAGATATGAAGATTGATAACTTTCTTAGGTTAATATTGATTTCAACCTTAGCCCTCCTCCTAAGAAGAATCATTTTTGACATCTATTAATATCAAAGAGCCAATTTCAGGCATGGATTTCTAAAAAAATAAAAAAAAAAACATATCTTATACTTTGATGGAGCATAAAAAAAACCTAGGGGTGGTAGGAGTGGGGGAGGATTCTATACAGGCCTAGGGGAAAAATCAAATATGAGTACGCATGGAGTTTTGGGGAAGCATCTAATAATCAAGCAGAGATGTATACTCTTCTCCAAGGTTTACTCCTAGCAATGTCAATATCAATTATATGTCTCATCATAATAAGTAATTCAAAGAATAAAATCAAGCATCTTGCTTTTGGAACTAGTCCTTCAGAAGTAAAACTTTCACATTTGTATAAAATAATCACTAATCTCCTAGCTTCATCCTTAAATGTTCAAGTCAAACATGTATTCAAAGATGTAAATCGTACCCTAGAGAAATTATATAATCAAGCTATACAACTAGCCCTTGGAACCTTGTTAATAAATGGAAATTGGAGAGAAGCCAAAATTCCATAAACAATGTTAGGGAAAATCAAATAAGGTGGCATGAGCCTTATGGTTTTTGCATGTGGAAAACATGGAGTAGCTTATATTAATTAGGGGCTCAAAACATCATACCTTTAGCTAGAGTTTTTTCATGCCCTAGTGACAATTACATCATATGATTACAAATATTAGGTATGAAGAAGTCCATAAAATTGATTATGGAATTCAATCTAAGGACTAATCAAGGCACCCTTATCATGTGAATTCATCATGGGAAAATTATGAATCATTGTGGAACACATGTGAGATGAAAGGGGAGAAGGAAACTAATCAAATGGGTCTCGATGTGGGTGGTATAAAACATAAGAAACCATAAGTGCAAGGAGATAAGAGGATATTGGAATTTTCTCAAGGTTGTAGCAAGCATAGGACAATCATGAGACAATAATAATTTGAGGGGAATCTTTAGAAAGACAAGCAGAAGACAAAGGTATTCATTGAGAAACAAGCACAAGTTCAATGAGAGAAATGGACAACAAAGGGAAGAAACAATGTGGAATATAATAGGTTCCTAGAATTGAAGAAGCACTTAGACTAGAGGATTTCCTTGACAAATAGGAAGGTGCATATGCTCATAGTTCAGACAAGCACATTAACAGAAATTCTTCATCACAACAGAAGCTAATACATGATGTCAAACTCAACCTTCACCACCTTCACACTTAGCTACAAGGCATTATGGAGACAAAGAAAGACGCAAAGAAGCAAGATACATCCATCAACTTTGTTAAGCTATACTAACCTAAGCACCATAATCTCAATCAAGTAGCCACATAATGAAATTTTATAATCATAGATGAATATGAGTCAATTTCAAATGTTTTTTGTCAATTTATCCCTTTGAAATGTGACTATTTTCTAGATAGTTTCTTTTAGTTATATCCATATAGACACGATTTTCATATTGTTAATGGAAAAAGCAGAGATTTGAAGGGGCATATCATATTAGCCTTCAAATTTTCCATTTCTCTGTATTTTAGGAAAAAATTGATGTATCTCTCAATTGCTTATGCACATTTTTCTAATACAATATATTTTTATTGTTTAACAACAACAAAAAAAAAAATCCTTAACCTAAAATATATGAAAATAATAGAAAAAGGAAAGTATTTTTTTAAAGAGTGTTGAATTTATCAAAGTATGAAATCTAATTTTCAAAAAAAATTGTAATAAAAAAAAACATAATAAATTATAAAGAAAAAAATTAAGTTATTTATTTTTAAACAATTTAATTATTAAAAAAATGATGAAAACAATTAAATTTAATTTAATGAGGCATCAAAGGATGGCAGAGCTCTAGTGATGGCGATGGAGGGGTTGGGGTTTTGATCCAATTAATGGTTATTTAAACATATGGTCATTTGAGATGATGGTTTAGTCGGCTATCGTTTACTCTATCATTTTCATTGTGGGTTTTATCCTTTATCATTTGTGTGTTATCAGAGTGTGGGTTTCTGTTATCTTGGTGTTAGGGTTTGAGGTTTGTTTTTCTATATGCTCTAGACTGTCATTTTCAACTTAGTTTATTCTTGGAAGTATTTCTTTTTTCTACGGGGATTTTTTGGGGGTCATATTGTTTCCACCTTTGATTTCCATCAGGGGGTCCATATTTACCTCAAATGTTGTCGTGGTTTCTTGTGGGGTTTCTCAGTCTATACTGGGGGTTTTGGTCATGGGTCCAAACACAGACCTTGGGTTATCACGTGTCCAAATCTGTCGGTCTCCAAGGCTTGTCATGTGGTCTCCTTGTGGTTTCCCAATGGTATTGCGACATGTGTTAGTTTCACTTATCCGGGGGTATATCCCTTTCCTCCTACTATCGATGTTTTTCGCAGGCTTTCTGTAGTGAGGGTTTCCTAGATCTGCAATGTCCTTTCTCTGGGGGTTTAAATGGTGGGGTTTTTACTCTTCCTAATTCAAGTGTGTTTGAAAATATAACTAGTTTCGGTCTTCACAATTGTCAATGTACTCAAATCATTATGTATATATTATGGTATAAGAAAAATAAGAAAGAAATATATTATTTTAAGCATGGGTTTCATGCTCCATTTTGATGGTTGTCTAGGTCAAAGCATGTTCTTCATGCTTCTAGGGTGTTTCATGTTAAAAGAATATTTTTCATGAGTCAAGAGAGTCTTTATCATTTGTATAAGACCATATCAGGAAAGATGTAACATGTAAAAGATATTGATTTTGAGTTTAAAAAGTCCTAGAACCCTCTAAGCACAAGTGAACCTAGGAAATGAAAAGTTGGCCTCTAATCCTTCAGATGTGTACAAATAGACATACCACAACCTCATTTGATCACCAATTTGATCTCTCTCATCAAAAAGTTTGATATGAAGCTAGTAGTGTCAAGGAAGCAAGTACAAAGGTCTAGAAAGAAAGGAGAAGTCAAGGAGAAGAAGAAATACATGTTTTGGGCTATTTTTGTCTCACACATGTGAATAAGCTAAGGTTTTTGTAGGGTTGAAGTTTCAGGCCAAAGTTGAAGTTGGATGCTAGTTGGAGTAGAATTGATCCTTGTTGTTTTGGTTGATCTATGAACTGATTGGAAAGGCTTCTTGGAGGGATGGCTTGGTGCTTGGAGGGGGACTTGGTCTAGGATTTGGGCCTTGGTTTTCTCATTTGAAGCATATTCTATAAGAAGATAAGATATTTTCTAGGTTTTCCTCTTGGAAGGATTTTTTGCAGGCTTGGAGCCTAATTTTTTGTTCATTGTCTTTACTATTTTGCGCTTGATAATTGTTTGATGAAGAATATCTAATAAAGAAACACAAGAAGACAAATAAAGTTCACAAGAAACTATTAAGATTAGGGAGAAATTGAATTAATAGCTTCCATATTCCATTATCCAACATGGTATCAAAGCTAAGGTGAACAAGAGAAGGCAGTTGGAAGGACACAAAGAAGGGTTTGCTTGTCAAGAGGAATAATTTGCAGAAGGACACAAGGAAAGAAAAAGAAGACCTATTGATTTAGAAGGAGGGTTACTACATCAAGACTTTGTTGAAGAAGACCTCGTCATGGAGGTTTCATTAAAGGAAGAAAGCACAAGTATTTGTTTAATATTATCTAGTGCATAATCTTGAACAATTCCGTCAAGGAACCTTGATATCTTGACAAAGAAGGAAGCAACAAGAAGTTTTGGTATCATCATTCAATATTTTTATTTAAAGGAATTATTGAAGGAATCCTAGAAGATATCTAGGAAATCTTTGAAGTCTCCTTGGAGATATTTGAAACTTCAAGATAGTTGGGGACATCATCAAGAAAGAAGACTCTTATTTAACAAAATAATGAAGTCATGGAGTATGTCCTTGGGGAAGGAGTTGATCCAAGAAAATATAAGACTTAAGAGTTGGCAAAGTAAAATAAGGGGGAAGTAAGAGTACAAAGAATCATTATGTAATCGATAAAATATCATAGTGTTTCCTTTGTTGCTAGTTTGAAGACATCAAAGGCTATGCATTATAAGTTGGTAGAGTTGTACTCTATAAGAACACAAGATAAAAATATTTCCTTGAGGAATCAACTATATAGAATAAGGAAATAAAAGAATGGAGACATGGCCACCTATTTGATGAAGATATCACAAATAAGAGGCCAATTGTAAGGGTTTGGAGAAACTGTTACATATTCTTAGATGAATATATGTGTACTAAATGCTTTACCACCTTATTGGAGTATTTTTGAAACTATAATCTACTCAAAGAAAGATACCACACCTTTTGATGAATTGTGGGCTCAATGTATCTTGGAAAAATCTAGGATTAAGGAAAAGTATGATATTGAATCAAATGAAATATATCAAGCTTTGATTGCAAGATCCAAGAAGTTAAGGAAAGGGAAGTTTGGAAAGTCTAGTAAGAAGCCAAATATGTCTAAGATTCAATGATTTGGATGTAATGAGTATGGCCACTTTAAGAGGGATTTTCCAAATAAGCAGAAAAACAAAAGAAAGGAAAGAAGTGAAACTCACATAGCTAAAGAAAAGGGAGAACTTGAGAAAAATCCAAAAGGAAAGGATCCCAAGGATATTTACTATTGAAGGAAGCTCCATCCCTACCAGGTTCTTTATACAATTTGTCTTTATTGTATTAAGTAGAAAGTAGAGCAACATGCATTGTTGGATACTCTAGAAGAGTATTGTTTTTTTTTTTTGTAAAAGCATGGCATCATAGGTAGAAGCAAATTATAGTAGAGAAATTATAATCTACTCAATTAATTGTTTTGGGAATATCATCTAGTTTAAAAGGAATGAGCAGATTGGGACCATATTGCATATTATTATTCATCCAAGCATTTTTTAACATCATCTTAGAGGTAATCATTTTTGCAAAGAAGGATCATCAAATAAAGAATCATCATTTTGGAAGATTCTTGGAAGCAACATTAAGACTGGTGTATATTCCATTTAGTACGGAAACAATACTCTTAAGGGATGAAGGAATACATATGGTCAAGTTATAGTATGAAAGGCCTAATGAAAAGTATTTCTCTTCTTGGAAAAGGAAACCTATCTTTGACAGGTATAAGAAGCAAGCTCATTTAAAGGATGACTATATGATTATATGAAAAGAAAAGGTATACATATTTGAAGTTATTCTTCCTTAGAGCATGGTTCATATCTACAAGAATCATAAAGGAAGAGTTAGTTATGAATTTGCTTGGTAAGTCTTCCATATGGTTGCATGATGCTCGAAAGAATAAATTTGACATACTTTGGAATTAATGGAGATCAAGACTCTCACAAAATTTCATGACATATTAACTATATTGATCGACATCAAGTATAGTCTCTAGAAGAAATAAAAGGAGTTAACAATGAAACCTCCAAGGAAGATATTACAGCTTGTTAATCAAGCTCAATCTATGGGCACTTTTATGACTTCATAGAGAAATATTCAAGGAGATGGATCACACAAAAGGATGTTGATCTCAAAGAACTCAAGATGATGCTTTCATGAGAAGGGCCATCATGACAAGGTAAGTCTGATATTTAACATTTTGATATTGGTTATATGGTTCATATAGTTTTACTACTTGGTAGGATATTGTAGGAATGCATGATGACAATTTAGGCGAGTTCAACTATGGGTGTTGAACTAAATTCATTGAACATATGAATTGAGTATATGGTTTTGGAAATTAAGAAGTCAAGGTGTTCACATCATCACCTTAGGATTGAAAGGTAGCAGTGAAAGAAGATAATTTGGTGTTCATCACAAATATTGCTTTCATGAGGGATCCATAACTAGCTTGAAGTTTGACAAGGCTCAACAAAATGCCTTCATTAATTATGGCTCCTTGATACCTTCGAAGGAAGAAAGATTGATATAATGCGATGCGAAGGAAAGAGGCATCCATGAAGCTATCTCCATGAAAAACTAATAGCTAATGCATCTATGAGGATAAGATATAAAGCTTGTGGTGATGACTTTACAAATTGGAAGGAATTCAGGAATATCTTCTATATTTGAGAGGGAGTAAAAGAGTCTCCTTAAATAGGAGCAAGTATCTATTCCCTAATCAAGAGGGAATGGAGATATACTCTCTAGTTTATAGGGAGAGAAGACCATGGAGGGATAATGGAGAATGGAGGATTGGATAAGCATATGTGATTTCCTTGAGGATAGAAAATCTAAGATAGGAAATGGATCGACACTCTTTGAGGATTGGACATGTATCCAAGACAAGAGTGGTCTAAGAGGTCTGATATTCTTTGAGGATTGGGAATCCAAGATAAGAATAGCTCTAAAAGGACATACCTAGTGAACATTCGAATGAGGGATGTGCCTTGTAGAGGTAGTGTGGTATCTCACATAAAGCCCCCCAATGTTATTCTCTTGTATAAGAAAGAGCTTGTCAAGTTAAGGCCTTACTATGATAACAATGTTGGTCAAGATGTTGATGCTTAAATATGACTTACAAATCTAACTCTTCTTATGATAAATTTTAAATTTGAGAATAACCTTGTTCCGAGAGTACAATTATGAATACCACCCTAGTTAAGAGGGAGTGTTGGAAAATATAACTAGTTTCGGTCTTCATAATTGTCAATGTACTCAAATCATTATGTATATCTTATTTTACAAGAAAAAGAAGAAATAAAAATATTATTTGAAGCATGGGTTTCATTCTCCATTTTTATGGTCATCTAAGTCAAAGCATGTTCCTCATACTTCTGGGGTGTGTCATGTTAAAATAATATTTTTCTTGAGTTAAGAGAGTCTTTATAATTTGTTTAAGACTCTATTGGGAAAGATGTAACATATAAAAGATATTGATTTTGAGTCTAGAAGTGATCTGGATTGGATCATTATATTGTTTTCCATCCATCTTTATGCATTATGAGTGGGAAAAGTGGAGGAATCATCTCACGAGACCGTTTTTACTGGTGGGACCAAGTTTCAAAAAACGAGGTTTGAAACCTTTCAGGAGTGTTTTGAGGCATCAAACAAAATTTTTTTGGGGTAAAAATTTGTAGCTTTTGTGTGCCACATTTTCATGCTATTCTACACATAAAGATATTTCTAACAGTGCAAGAGCACGCCAATCAGAGTTTGTATGCAAAATTTTTGCCACTCAACAGTTGACCTCCCTGTTTTCACACCGATACTTCGGGAGGACGTCGTGTCAGCCCCCATTATTCATGGAGAAGGGGATATCCACGTGTTTGTGATGTAAAATACTCTAGAAGATTCTATTTTGTAACTTTAGTTAAGAGTTGATGTAGTCAAAGTTAACCACTAGTAGGCTATCGGGTTGTGTTATAACCCGGCCACTAGGAGGAAGAGGATTCTATTTTCTTTCGAGAGAATTTTGTTCCATAGCTGAGCAAATATAGCCAGGAGGTAGAGAACATAGAGAGGATTTGAGCATTGTATCAGCCTGCGGGCCATAGACATTACTTCTTTGTACTTGCAACCATATTTCCAGATAGAGAAAGAGAGTGAAACAACCTTACTTTGCATTTGAGTTTTCTCCTGAAAGGGTTTTCTAGAGCATATATTGTGTCTTATGTGTTTGTGTGAGATTTTTTTTTTCCATTCTCTACTTTTCTGCATAATTTTCATTCGCATGCATGCACTAATTGTAGTTAAATTTACAGATCTAGAGTTTTAATAAAATTGTAATAGTGTAGAAATTCAAAATTTTAATATATTATTATTAGATCTATTGTGATGAAATGTCTAGTGGAATATCCATGAAATTTTACAGATCAAGAAATTCCTAGAAACCTCCAAGAACAAGTTGGCCCAAGAAATGACAAGTCGACCTATAAGAAGGAATTTGAACCCCTCATATGTGTATAAATAGAAGCAATATCGATCTCATTTGATCACCAATTCGATATCTCTCATCAAGAAGTCTGATATGAAACTAGAAACGTCAACGAAGCAAGTGTGAAGGTGTAGAAAGCAAGGAGAAATCAAGGAGAAGAAGAAATATATGTTTTGGGCTATTTTTCTCTCACATGTGCGAAATATCTGGGTTTTTGCAGGGCCAAAATTGTAGGTCGAAGCTTCGAGGCCGAAGTTGAAGTTGGATGCTAGTTGGAGCAAAATTGATCCTTGCTGTTTTGGCTTATCTCTTACCTAATTGGAAAGGATTCTTGGAGGGTTGACTTGGTGCTTGGAGGGGGACTTGGTTTAGGATTTGAGTCTTAATTTTCTCATTTGAAGCAGATTCTATAAGAAGAGAAGATATTTAATAGGTTTTCCCCTTGGAGGGGTTTTGCCCATGCTTGGAGCCTAATTTATGTGTTCATTATCTTTACTATTTTGTGCTTGATAATTGTTTGATGAAGAAGATCTAATAAATAAACACAAGAATATAAATAAAGTTCACAAGCAATTATTAAGATTGAGAAATGGAATTAATAGTTTCCATATTGTATTCTCCAATAAAGTGGGGGCTCCTCCACGTTTTATCTACCTAAGGGTGTAGGTGGTAGGGGTATAGTGGGGTTTTCTACTCCATTTGTTATTCCTGCTCAATTTTTTCATGACGCTGGGGTTCGTGTCAGTCGTTTCTCCTCCTCTTGAATCTGGGTTGGGGGTTAATACTCACGCATCTGTTGGTGTTTATCCTCTAGTGGATGGGGTTTCGAGTGTTCCAAACTTTTCCAAGAAGAAAGTGCATGATATTAACGGTGATGTATCTCCAGTGCCATATTGTTTGTGACTGGATGATGAGGTGGAGATGGACGATGCAAAGTTTTTGCTAGAGTACTCTTTGTGGGGTCATGTGCGAGGTAGGAAATTTATTATGGCTACCATTATTTATTGGTGTGAAAAGTTTATCAAGCCTATGGTTTCAGAGGCTCCAGAGGTATTCATGTTGGTGATGGGTTGGTTTCTTTTTTCTTTCAAATCAAAGGAGGATGAAAACAGGGTGGCTAAAGAGGTTTGATCCATTGACTCCACCTCGGTTATTTTTAAATATTGGACACCCTTGTTCGATGCTCTTAATGAATGGATGGAATAAGTTCCTGTGTGGGCGCACTTTCCTAGACTCCCATCAAATATGTGGAATTCCCAAGGTTTCACAAATCTAAGGAATTCGTTGGGTTCGTTTTTGGATGTTGACTACTCTATTCTAACAACTAAAGATAAGTCAGTCACTCGGGTGTTAGTGTGTCTTGACCTTCATAAGAGTTTACATGCTACTATGGATATTGGGAAGGTGGATCATTTTTTACAAGATTTAGGCTATGAGGGTTTGTCATTTCATTCTCATCGTTGTCATAAGGTTGGTCATTTGGTGGAATCGTGTAGTCTATCATTTAGGGGTTTATCTCATGAAGGTAGCACTGCAAAGAGGCAACGCACAAGTGTGTTGGCGGTGGATGCGGTTGAGGCTGAGACCACTATGGGTAGTAGTTGGGCTCAGGACATGGTGACCAGTGTTACGGTCATTCCTTATTTAGTGATGCTCTCCAACATAGGTCTTGTCTCAGTTCCAACTCCTCCCTTGGAGGTCGACCCGGAGGTCCTTTCCCAATCGATTTCTTTGGGACCTGGTAATTCAGGCCCCCCTTTCTTTTAATCATTTTCTCCATAGCACATTTTTTGACCTTATTATATTTGTTCCTTCTATATGCTTGGGTATGATTTCGTAATCCAAATCTATTGTTGCTATTCCGCCCTATTTAAAATGTGCACCATGCTCTATACATTTGGGTTCATTGGTTTATTCTTCATCATGTGCTTTGGTCTTCCTTAGGAATTTAATTGGGTCGGGAGAGGGTGACATTATTCATAACTTGTGATCAAGATTAATGATCTTGGGCTCGGGGTTGTCCCCTAGTGTTCTTAGGATTTTTGTTATACCAGATTCTTCTACGAAGGTCATGGGAGAAAATCTCATATCTCCTTGGCAAAGGCTAAGACCTATTTTGAAGTGGCATTTGGGCATCAATTATCGTTGGATGGGGCTCTTAGATGAGTGAAAAGCCTCTCGAGGGTTACCCAATGAATTTTTTTTATTTAAATTGTTGTTGGTTATCCAGTTTTCCCAAAAAACTGGTTTTAAAGTGTTTTTTCCTCAATGAAAGACTTAATGTCATTTATCTTCAGGAGACTTTGGGCTTCGGTGTTGATGTGGTGCATTCTCTTGAATCCATGTTTCCCTCCTAGAATTTTATTGCAAGCGACGCTCGTGGTAATTTGGGCAGTCTGTCTTTTGGATGGGATGGGCAAAAAATATGTTATCATAATGTTTGGAATCTCCAATTAGTCTTGGGGATGGAGGGGTTCTCATTGAAACTGAATCATTCTTTCACATTTGCTAACATTTATGGGCCTAATGAGAATTGGGTTCCCTTCTGGGACTCTTTACTTCTGTAGAAACTTTTTCTACAAATCATCTAGCTCTGATACCATGTAGAAATTTTGAATAATATGACACATATTCACAGAGATTATCCTGATCATACAATTATAAGCGGAACATGTATAATACATAATCTCCTCTACGTTGATCATCAATTTACAGAAGCAGAAACATTCACAGGACACATAGAAGCATCAATCAAACTCATAAACATAGTATGTATCCCGGGGAAAGCATCTCGCTAAAAACCCCACACTATCTGTATATTATATTGATTGAATCATGTAACATTACAAGCATAATACTTCTCACAAGTATCTCCACCTCTGTTACACACAATACAGCTCAGATCTGATCTCCAAATCTCTTCCACTGCTTGCCTGCCTCCACGGCTCAATACCTGCTCAAGAACTGATGAGAATGGCTTCCCAAACTCGTTTTTCACCTGCAAAATAGTCACTCACTCTTTGTGGACGTGAGCAAAGGCTAAAATGTGGGCCAAATACGTGAGAAAACTCATTGGCATACTCAATCCCTTGATTGTGCAAGATCTGATGCACAACTATAGTCACAACTGATAGCAATCTGATTCTCTACCACTTGTCCCTGTTGAACTGAACATGCACTGACATGCAACTGAGTTAACTGATGTATTATTTAGTTTTATTATGAGTTAATAATTAGTTTAACAAGTCATCATTAGTCTATCTGCAGTTAGACTAACTACAACTAGTTTAACTAAGTCAAACTGAACACAACTCCATCAACTGTACCTCCAGTCCACTAAACTCAACTCACTTGAGTTCTAACTGAAGTCATGCATGCAACAACTCAACTGACTCATAAGAAAAGCGTATTTCCTTCTGACAGCTGCATGTGCCACCTCTGTAGCTCAAACTAAAGTGCTCCAAGAGAATAAGATCAAGTTTATAGTCCAAATATTATTGTGAGATAATAATATTTGACTTTTCTATTTTTGACAGCCAGTCTAAAAATAGACTTTGATCACTCACACTGTGATCACTCACACTTTCATCAAAAATAGAAGTCCATCTATTTTTCCCAACTTGATCAATCATCCATAAACATAGACATGATCCATATGTCTAAAAATAGACATAGTCTAAAAATAGACTTGCGCCAAAAATAGCCTGCGGGCCCACTTAGTGAAGGCGACTCTTTTCACTAAGCTCCATCATCTTGTTGTATTCTCAACAAGCATTTCTTGTTGCACACTTTTCAACACTCCCTCTCAACAAGAAAGGCTTCGTCTCAAACCCGATCCTGTAACTCTGGAATGTTCTCCATGCAACACATCTGGCTGGTCCACTTGCTTTGTCATCAAAGTCTCTGACTGCTATTGCCTCTGTCGACTGAAACTCTGCATCTCTGTGCTCTTCAGTATCTGACTACTCTAGCCTCTGTCACTTTGATCTCTGACTGCATCCGTGCTGCTGCTGGTTCTATCTCCCAGCATTGCATCCGCACTGCACCTCCCAACTGACCTCCCTGTTGGGATAGAAACACCCTCTGATGCTGAAGCTCTACCTGCTGCTGACAAGTGCTCCCTCTCTGACATCTGCGCTACTGCAACATCTCCATGCATCTCGCACCATTGCACACCTCTCTGTGCCACCTAGCACTGTGCAAAACACTTGTGCCTCTCACATTGTTGCAGCCTGCTAGCTATGCGCTGTCCTGGGATTCCCTGCACTGTCGCTCTCTCTGTCGCTTCATCTGCATCTGTCTCTACCCAATCAGTCAGTTCCTGCTACTACACATCTGGGGCTCCCGTAGCAAGGTCTCATCCAAGAGGTTGGGTACCTCAAGGATCCTGCCCCTCCTCCTTGGGACAATCAATCCACATCACCCCACCTCCTACCTGGAGGTATGGCTGCATGTGATCCCTCAGCCCACCTGGCTTGAAGTTTCCCCCTACTGGAGGTCTCTGGATGAGTAGATGTCTCTACTCGATCTCCTTTCAGCTTCCCCTGTTGTGGCTCCTCCACAACCTCCTGAAGCTGCTGCACCAATCGTGGCTCCTCCACAATCGTCTGAGACTTCTTCTGGCTCTGCATGTAGAGAGGTAATATACGCTCCCTCTCAACCACCAAGTCTCCATCAGTTGCCTCGCTGCTCAAGGCTTTGCATGCATCTTGAACCTCAAGAGCATACAGGTTCCTGACCTGTGAACCAATCTCATGACAACGAAAGCATCTCACCTTCGACTTGTCAACCTTCTTCCCATCACTGGAAGAACAAGATTCGGAAAGAGAAACCTTCTCCTTCCCCTTCTTCGCCTTACTCGCTAAGGCACAGTTCTCCTCATCCTGCATGGATGAAGAACTGTCTCTGGTGTGCCGTCTAATCTCCTCCTGCACAAGATCCGACCAAAGTCTCTCCCATCCTGGCAGTTTCTCCCTTCCATTCACCGAGTCCTGGTAGCTATGCCAACTCTTAGGAAGGTCAAGGAGTGCTAGACTCACCATCCTCATCCGACAGTCACCCCCACACTTCCTAGCTCATCCCGGCATTGGGTGAACTTCGTGAGATACTGGGGCATACTATCTCCATTATCGAACTGAATGTTTCTGAGTTTTATCTCTTGCTTTGGAATTAAATTCGAATTCCACCAGCACAAAACTCAACTGCTTCCGATCTAGAATTCGTGAGTACAAAATATTTCTCGTACAGAGATTGACTGTATGGGCTTTCACCGGATATTTCACCTTCCAAAGGAAGGATGAATCCAGAGGCTACCTGGCCCGATTACAGGCTCTTCCTAGAGAAATAGAATGTAAACACTTCCTGAATAGTAGATCTGATGATCAATCCTCGCTTGATATCCTGTAAAAATCTCTTCTACAAATCAAGCTGCTCTGATACCATGTAGAAACTTTTTCTACAAATCATCTAGCTCTGATACCATGTAGAAATTTTGAATAATATGACACATATTCACAGAGATTATCATGATCATACAATTATAAGCGGAACATGTATAATACATAATCTCCTCTACGTTGATCATCAATTTACAGAAGCAGAAACATTCACAGGCACACATAGAAGCATCAATCAAACTCATAAACACAGTATGTATCCCGGGGAAAGCATCTCGCTAAAAACCCCACACTATCTGTATATTATATTGATTGAATCATGTAACATTACAAGCATAATACTTCTCACAAGTATCTCCACCTCTGTTACACACAATACAGCTCAGATCTAATCTCCAAATCTCTTCCACTGCTCAATACCTGCTCAAGAACTGATGAGAATGGCTTCCCAAACAAGTTTTTCACCTGAAAAATAGTCACTCACTCTTTGTGGACGTGAGAAAAGGCTAAAATGTGGGCCAAATACGTGAGCAAACTCATTGGCATACTCAATCCCTTGATTGTGCAAGATCTGATGCACAACTATAGTCACAACTGATAGCAATCTGATTCTCTACCACTTGTCCCTGTTGAACTGAACATGCACTGACATGCAACTGAGTTAACTGATGTATTCTTTAGTTGTATTATGAGTTAATAATTAGTTTAACAACTCATCATTAGTCTATCTGCAGTTAGACTAACTACAACTAATTTAACTAAGTCAAACTGAACACAACTCCATCAACTGTACCTCCAGTCCACTAAACTCAACTCACTTGAGTTCTAACTGAAGTCATGCATGCAACAACTCAACTGACTCATAAGAAAAGTGTATTTCCTTCTGACAGCTGCATGTGCCACCTCTGTAGCTCAAACTGAAGTGCTCCAAGAGAATAAGATCAAGTTTATAGTCCAAATATTATTGTGAGATAATAATATTTGACTTTTCTATTTTTGACAGCCAGTCTAAAAATAGACTTTGATCACTCACACTGTGATCACTCACACTTTCATCAAAAATAGAAGTCCATCTATTTTTCCCAACTTGATCAATCATCCATAAACATAGACATGATCCATATGTCTAAAAATAGACTTGCGCCAAAAATAGCCTGCGGGCCCACTTAGTGAAGGCGACTCTTTTCACTAAGCTCCATCATCTTGTTGTATTCTCAACAAGCATTTCTTGTTGCACACTTTTCAACAACTTCGGTTTTCCCTTCTATCTATAGATCACCTTCTTCTGGGGGGGGAGGGGATTTAAATTTTTCTATGGGAGATGTTGAATCTTAGGGAGCATGTGCGAGGCAAGATGGTCTTTTGGATTACTTCTCTCATAGATTACTTTCAAATGACCTGGTGGATATTGCTCATGTTCTCTTAAAGCCTACCTGGAGCAACAGGAGGGTGGGCGCAAACCACATTGTGAAGAGAATTGATTGTTTCCTTTTGCATGAACCTACCATTCTTTATTTCACTCACATTCACCAATGGGTGGGTACGGCAGTCATATCAGATCATTGTCTGATATTTCTAGAGATCAAAGGGCTTGGACACAAGCAAGACAGTCCTTTCAAAATGAATGCTCACTGGTTAGGTGATGAGTCCTTTCATGACTTGGGGAACAAAAATTGGCAGCCTTATGTGCATAATGTGGGTATTTATTCTACAGGTCACTTTGCACAAAACCTCAATAATTCAAAAAGGCTTATTATTGACATGGCTTTGAGTAAATGTTTTAAGAATTATGAGGATTTACTGGCAGGTTGAAAAAGGTATGGAGGATTTCTCTACTTTGGGGAATGAGGGTTTCCAATCTCAAGAATTGATGGATCAATATCAAACACTCATTTCTTGGTTTAAATATTTGTTGGAAATTTAGGAGTCTTGGAGATTTAAAAGCAGGGCCATCTGGTGGGGTAGCGAGGATGAAAATACATTTTTTTTCATGCATATGCTAAAGGAATAAGACTTCAATACAAAATTTGGGGGATGCATGATGAGGGGGGTAATGAGGTCTCTTCATTTGAGGGGATTGCAACTTTGGGGGTCCAACATTTTCAGGGCATATTTCAGAAGGCACTAGGGGTTAACATTTCATAGATCATTCATTTGGCTCAATTGTTTCCCTGATTGGTGGGGGATAGAGATAATTTGGAGGTAGTAGGGGAGGTTTTAGATTTGAATTAAAATATATTCTCTCCAGTTTCCAAAAAGATAAGAGTTTGGGCCCTGACCTTTTGTGGGTGGTTGGTGAACTTTGTAGGGATGGGGGAATTTTACTATCTTTCAACTCTACTTTCATTTCAATTATTCCAAAGGTCAACCAAACTACTTATTTTGAAAATTTTGGGCCTATCTCTCTGTGAAAATGTGTCTAGAAATTTATCTCAAAGTTGATTGCGGGTCGAATTAAACCCATCCTCTCCAGGGTTATTTCTCAAGAACATTTGGTGTTTAGGAGGGGCGCCAAATTCATGAGGCCATTGGGGTTGCATAAGAGGTTCTTAACAGTATAAAATTGTTGAAGATCAAGGGGTAGTCTTCAAAATTGACCTCTCCAAGGCATATGACAGAGTGGATTGGTATTTTTATCCATATGTTGCTTACTCAGGTGGGCTTCAACTATCATTTCATAAATTGGATTATGAGGTGTCTAACTTTTGTCTCTTTATTTTTCTAATAAATGGTGTGGCGTCACCTTTATTTCATGCTCAGCGGGGCCTGTGTCAGGGTTGTCCCTTATTCCCCTTACTATTCATTCTTTTGGCAGAGAGTTTCCGTTTAATGATCAAAGATGCAGTTCAACACAAACCTTTTCATGGGATAGGTATCTCATAGATAATGGTTATCTCACATTTATTATTTGTTGATGAAATATTGATTTTCTTCAATGGTTCTTGTGGCAACACTGATAAATTGGTGGAGATTCTTGGGTTATTTGGCATAGCAACTAGCATGGTGGTTAATATTAGGAAGTCTACTATTGCTATACAAAATGTGGGGGAGGTAGAAATTGCACATATTCGTGAGGATTTTCCATATGAGATCACTTCTCTAGATTCTCGGCTAAAGTAATTGGGTTTCCACTTAAATCTGGACATATATTTAAATTGTATTAGATTTAGTTATTGGGTAGGCTAGAAATGACACTAGGTGTTTGGAGCATTTGGTGGCTTTCTAAGGAAACTCGCCTGGTTTTGATTAAGATGATGGTTAAGGCCATTATATTTTACTACATGTCTTTGGTGTGGATCCCTCATTATATTCTGGACAAGGTGTGATGGTTGTTCTTTCGGTTCTTCTGGAATGGTTCAAAGGAGTAATACGTCCTCCCATGGGTTTGCTGGAACTAGTTGGTGATCCCAAAGATCCTAGGGGGTTGGGGTCTAAAGAAAATTTTCCACTTTTCAAAGGCCCTCGTTGTTAAATGTGCTTGGAGACTTTTATATTCTCAAAATTTATGGACACAAGTGGTTTATTGTAATTATATTGATTCATTGTCTTTGGAGGACTGGATTCGATTCTCGATCAAGTCAAGGCTCAATATCTTTGTCATTTGGTGGGTTGTCCTACATTCCTTTGATCTGGTGGCATCTGGTTTGGTTTGACGCATTGGTATGGTTATTGGTTACGCATTGGATATGATCCATGGCGTGGATGTTCATAGGAGAATGTGCTTTCTCCCCCTCTTATTTCATATATTTGGGAGATGGGTATCACTCAGTTGACTCACATTGCAACCCCTGAGCGCACCAATTTATGGAGGCAAGGTTGGAAAGACTCTCTGGGCCTTCAAGAGGAATGGCATCGTTACATCAGAGCATTAAACGCCACTCATATATGTTCATGTGGGCGTGATGACTACTTGGTTTGGACATTTTCTCCTCATGGTAACTATACACCAAAATGTGGTTATCTATGCATGAGTGTGGCTTTTAGGCTACAAGCACTAGATTGGTGGTGGGATTTATTATGGAAATCAATATGCCCAAAAAAATCAAAGTTGTTTGTGTGGTCTATAATGGAGGGTAGGGTGCCAACTTGGTAGGTTTTGCAACGTCATTTCACTCATGGTCCCAAGTGATGCTCTTTGTGCAAAGAAAGTGGTGAAACCAACGATCATTTATTCATCCATTGTTATTTCAATCGAAGAGTTTGGGGCTCCTGTATGATCTCTTCGAGTCCCTCGTTTCATTGGGATGCACGCTCTTTTCCTGCAACTTGGAAGGAAGGGTCTAGGGATCGTCACACAAAAAGAATTTGGGCTTTACCACTAATTCTTTGTTGGGGCATTTGGATTGCTTGAAACAAGGTTATCTTCTCGAATGCTCAAACTATTTTGGATCATGTTGTTGTTGAACGGATTATCAATTATTTCCCATTTCACTAAGGGGTGTCATTTGCCCCTTCCATGAATGCGACTTATATTGAGCCAGATCTATCTCTTCCCTAGGGTTTCTCGATGGGGCATCTCAAGGAGATGACCCTGTTTGTGGTGGTGGTTTTGTTTCGTACATAAATGTTCATCCTTATTTTCGTGTCCAAATGGGTTTGGGTCAAGGATCTAATAACTAGGTTGAGATCAATTCTTGTTGTGCTCTTATTACGTTTGTTGTAGTGAGGCAGGTTTATCATCTTAAGTGCTTCGGGGATTCTATGTGTGTGGTGAATTGGCTTAACAAGAATCAAATGTGTAGAAATTTGTTTCTTGTCGATATTGTGGAAGACACTCAACGTATAATTTCTCACTTTTATTATTTCACATTTTGCCATGTTTACAGGGATCAAAACGAGACCGTTGATATTGTGGAAGACACTCAACATATAATTTCTCACTTTTATTATTTCACATTTTGCCATGTTTACAGGGATCAAAACGAGACCGTTGATTGCCTTTCTAAAGAAGGCCTCCTCCTGGATCAGGGTCTCTGCTTGGTGACAAAGTTCCATGACACATATCAGATGTTTACTTAGTTTTTGTATATATATACTATTATGTTGCATTAATAACCATTTTTTATTGACATGGACAGATATTTTTTTTTGTACTTTGTTTGTGGTACTTGCATGTACCCGACATCAGGTTTTTTTTGTACTTGTTTCACAAAGTATCCAATGTATTTTTTTTTGGTATTATCTGAACATAGACTGATCGGATCTTAGCCCCACTTGAATGCATGGTTTATAGTGCATTTGCAGAATGTATTTTCTTTATATATATAATGAAGATACGGGTATCTTTTCTACGGTAAAAAAATAAATAATAATAATAATAATTTAAATAAATAATCATTATGAACAAAATAATAATAATCATCAACATATTGTGATTTTTTATATTGGCAACAAATATTTAAATTTTTTATTTTTATTTTCAATAATATAAAATTAATAATCTATATAATTTATAAATGTCTTCCTTTTATAAGATTATTTTTAAGTTTGAACATGTTAATACATGATTCTTTTCTTTTGGATCAAAATATTTTAAAAATGTTTGTTTGAATTTTATTAAAGAGACCATCTTGGAGAATAAGGGTAATATTACAAATATTATTACTTCCAAATTTAAGGATAAGTTATGTGATTTTAAAGAATTAGAGGGAAAAATGAAGTTAAGATATTATAAGGAGGTGATAAACTCCAATCTTGATAACTAGAATTATATTTCTATCTTGACCAGTTCTAAGAAGAAAATGAACATTATCAAGATAAGAACCAATTCTCACGAGCTTCAAATGCAAACCAGGTGTTGGTCAATTCCCAAAACACCTTGAGACAAAAAAGTTTGATACCTTTGTGATACTAAGAGGGTTGAAGATGAAAATTGCTTTCTCTTGGATTATAAAGATCTTACTCATATTTTCTCTATTTTTCAAAATCTTTGCCACACTACCAAACTTCTTAAGTTGTTAAGTTAGCAAAATTGTGGTGATCTGGGTACAATTTTCTCCCTTCTTTTTTATCATAGAAATAAAATATTAAAGAATCTTAATTAGTATCTCACTTTTTTAAAGTTTGATAGACCATATGTGGACATTAATCATAATCACCATCATCATTTTATATAAATAAAGTTTTTAATCTACCTTCATGAATTAATTTATGTATATTTTTTTATTATCTTAAAATTAAATCAAAATTTTAATTATAAAAATAAATAAATATATTAATTTATGTAGATTTTTGAAAATGTATATTAGAAAAAAAAAATATTAAAGAAACTTTATAATATTTTAAATTAAAAATTATTATTATTATAAGTTTTTTAAATTATATTTATTAATAATAATTTTTTAAATTAAAGTGTTTTTAAGTATAAATGTAATAGCTTCTACGTTTAAGATGTGTATCAGAGGAAGTTGCTACAACAAAATAACTCTACCAAAATAAATTATATCAATCATGCTATGACATCAATCATGCTTATACACGCATAGGTGTCTTAGGCATCACTTGATTGAAGGAGTATCCAATTTTGGGTGGTTTTTATTACGTTAGATTTGGAGTATCCAATTTTCTAAAAGACTTATGAGTTCCATCCTCAATTTGCAGCCTTCCCAAAGGGTGTATTTAATGAGACAAGACTTTCGATTTTCATGTGTGCTAGTGTTTGTGCTCATAGGGTTGTTGTTGGAGCTTCTAAATAGGATATGTGGATATGTGTGGGTCACTTCAAGATGCAGTAGTAAAAGAGATTTTCAAAATGCATTATGCTCCTCAAGCTCTATTAAAATTAATTGGCTTCTACCTTGACTGTAGAAATGGAGCAAATTATTGAACAAAAAACACAAATGAATATGATGGAAGATGAATTGAGGTTAATAAAAAACCAAATGGAAGAAACTCAATTGCATATTGCAAAGGGGTTCCAAGAACCTTCTCACTCTATCAGCTCAGTGATTATGGAGAACATAACACTCCTAGACCTTAATAAGCTTGTTGGGCAAGCAAAGGACCTAGAATTTGTAGCCAAAGGCCCCAACATCTAAATTATGCTTATATGGAATGTAAATTTTATATGTATTCAGAATATTTCTAGAAACTTCTTATTTATAGATGTCTTAGTCATATGTTATGGTATATTAGTAACAATTTTATCAAATGGTTGGCTTAGCTTGAATTTGCAAAGACCATAGAGATTGATATGCCAATTGTTTTCTATTATGATGTACATGTATCATGCAAATTTTTAATATGAACTCCATGGTTATGGTAAAAACAATGTAATAATTTATACACTAATTAATACAAAAAATTGGAGTAAGAAAGTAGACATTACAACATTATGCGAAGACCAAAAAATGCAGGTTAGCTTAGCTAAAACACTTATAATCATGAATAAACAATGATCCTTGGCTTAAGCCAAAACACTTACAATCAAGATATGTTCTCTAGGAAACCAAAGAGCTTAGAGCAAAAAATGATGAAGGGTGAAAAATCAATGTAATAATGATAAGGAGTGATCATCTCATTAACAATTAGAGGTTGGTCATGGTCAACCCAAGGAGGGTCCCACCCAAAAATTTAAGGATCGACATTAACTAGCTAATGGCCAAAGATAGAGTTAGAAATTATTTGTATTTAAATAATGCATTGGTTGTCAACTCCTTTAGTGCTCAAATCACTTGAAATTTCCTACCAACCTCGTGGTGGGGTCCATTTTCTCCTCGATGTAACCCTACAAATCCTAGTTTGTAAGGACCAAATGGTTTTCTACTCATAAAATAGAGGACCACACCCTAATGTTTCATCAATTGGTAAGATACTCCACCTAAACTTGAAACTTCTAGGAATGTATGCTTATTTATGAGGGTAGTGACACCCATCATGTAGAAAGTCCTGTAGATTCACAAACTCGTGCAATGTACTAAAGCATAGGACAAGAATCGACTTCTACTTTCAACCAACAAAATTCAATAGATTGATGAAAACAATATGAACAAGAAGAAGATAAATCAATGACACATAACAAAAGATGTATCTGGGGAAATCCACTACTCAAAACCCCACTATCTGTATTACATATATCAAAAATATGGTTGAAAATACAAAGCTTGTTCTCACTAGAAAAATTCCGCACAAGTATGCTCAACTCTCTCAGCTCACAAGCTAGCACTTGGCGAACACTTAGCCTGGTCTCTTGCATAATTCCTAGGATGAATAACCTGCATTTAAAGGGAATTCATGATTCAAAAACTGCACAATCCAAACATAGGATCAATCTTTGATGCATGCATGATGTTTAGACTCCAGTAAATAATACCACTGATAGTACATTGCCCCTGCACTCTAGTCTCAATTGGGTCTTTCTATGAACTGACATGCATGAGTTTCTCATGAGGGAATCTTCAGTTAACTGGAGTAGCACTAGTGGATGTACTTAGTGCATCAACTGATTGTTAGTCCTCTCCTAGTTCCAAAAATAATTTAGAACTAATTTAACTGAAATTAACTCAGTAAACTGAGTGATCTATTTTCCAACTCAATTTAAACTCATACTGGACCCCTAAAACTTAGGGAGAACATATACATGACTACATAAAGACTTCTAACTCAAAATTCCTAAGCTAATTAAACTTAATTAATTAATTCCTAAGCTAATTAAACTTAATTAATTATTTACAAGTTGCTATGAGAATAGAATTTGATTTGAATTCACAGTTTAATTCAAGGACAAATTAAACTGGAATTTCTTGTTGCCATTTCTCAACACTCCCTCTCAACAAGAAAGGGATTATCAGCTACCCTGATCCTGTCTCTGTGAAACTCGAATTTACATCTTGACAATGCCTTTTTCAAAATGTCAACATCTTTATCCTCTATGGGAATGTACTCTGAAAACATAATCTACCTCAATACACAGTGTTTGAGATGATGATATCAGCTATCAATATGCTTTGACCAATCATGAAAAACTAGATTTTCAGAGAGTTTTATACAACTCTGGTTATCGCAGTAAATCACAATTGGATCCATCTACTGAGAAAATAAACCAACCAGGATCTTCCTCATCCATATGGCCTCACATGTTGCCTGACTCGTAGTCATGTACTATGCCTCTGTCGAACTGAGTGAAATCGATCTTTGTTTCCTGTTGTACTAAGAAATTGTCGATGACCCAATACTGAAGATCCCTCCTGATGTGTTGTTCCTATCGGATGGACTCCCTTCCCAATTTGCATCGGTGAAGCCTTGAAGCTTCACTCCTTCTGTCCGTTTGTACCATAATCCATACTGATAAGTGCCCCTAAGGTATCTCAACACATGCTTTGTCGCCTTCCAATATGGCTTGGTAGGCCTCACCATCGCTTAACTAATTTGGTTAAATACATAGCACATATTCGCTCATGTGTTAACCAAGTACATGAGTGAACCCACACGCTGCCTGTAAATAGTAGCTTCCACTAATTGTCCCAAAGTATCACCCTCCTTCCTCCAGTTACCTGTTAGAGGAGTCTTCATGGGTTTGTTGCTCTCCATGCAGAATCTCCTGAGTATCTCATTGGCATACTTGCCCTGAGACACAAACAAATCCCCATCTCACTGCCATACCTCCATGCCAGGAAAGTAATGCATGAGCCCCATGTCCTTCATCTCAAACTCTCTTGCAAGGTCCTCCTTGCAATACTTGATCATCTAATCATCACCTGTCAGTATGGGATCATCAACATAAAGTACAATGATCAACAATTTACCTTCCACGACTATGTGGTATAGGTTCCCATCCGCTTCACTCTTCATGAAGCCCAACTCGGTGAAGTAGCTATCTATCCTGACGTACCAAGCACGGGGTGCTTGCTTCAACCCATACAATGCTCTCTTCAACCGGCACACATGCGACTCATGGTCAAAGGTTTCAAAAACTTTAGGCTGCTCTATGTACACCTCTTCCTCAATCATTTTATTAAGGAAGGTTGTCTTCACATCCATCTGGTGTATCTTCCAACCCATTTGTGCTGATAGTGCCAATATAGATCTGATTGATGAGTACCTTGCAATAGGAGCAAAGGTATCATCATAGTCAATCCCCTCTACCTGTGAAAAACCATGGGCCACAAATCTAGCCTTATGTTTCTCCATACTACCATATGTATCTTTCTTTACCTTGTAAAGCCAATGGGAGATCATCACTAACTTGTCCTCCGGTCTTGGGACCACATCCCAAACATTGTTACAAACTATGGAGTCATACTCCTCCACCATGGCATCAACCCAAACTGGATGTTGCACTACTTCCTTAAAGGAAGATGGCTCTGTCACAACACATTCGCCCATAATATCCATGTATCTAGTGTACCTCTCAAGTGACATCCTCTTCCCGCACTGAGAAGTGGGTGCTCCCACATTCTCCCATGCATCATACAACACTTTGTCAGCCTCTCTTATGTGCTCTCTTCCCTCTTTGGAAGAATCTTCCTGAGCTGATGTCTCCACTCCTAGATCCTCTGCATGTGGCTGCTACACATCAGTATGAGGCCCCTCAACCTTAGGAGATAAAATCTCCTCATCTGCATGTAGCTTAAGCTACCTCTCAAGGGAAACTTGCATGGCCTTCTCCTCATCAAATCTAACATCTTTGCGAACCATTGTCATCTTGTTGGTCGGAAATTACACCCAATAGTTGTGAGGTGTATCAGTATACCCCACAAATATCTCCAACTCTATTGTAGGCTCAAGCTTCTTCCATGCATCTTTGGTCACATGGAAATATATTGATGACCCAAAGACCCTAAAGTGACCAACATCTGGCCTCTTAGCAGAATAAGCCTCCTCTGGTGTCTTCATCTCAAGTATCCAATGTGGGCTATGGTTCTGAACATAAACCATTGTGTTTCATGCCTCAGATCACAAGTGTAGTGGTAGGCCCTGATCATGCAACATCACCCTTACTGCCCCTACTATGTTTTTATTCTTCCTTTTAGCCAACCCATTCTACTGAGGGTTATGGGGTGTCGTCAACTCTCGTTTAATCCCTTCCACTGCACAGAAGTTCTTAAACTCGTTTGAGACATACTCACCACCATTATCACTCCATAGATATTTGACCTTCTTGCCTGACTCTTTCTCCACCAATGCTTTAAACTCACAAAATTTTGTGAAAGTTTGATACTTTTTCTCAACAAAATATAACATAATACATGTGTTTGGTTGTGGATGTTGTTAAGAATGGTCCACACACATCTGAATGGACTCGCTCTAGAATAGCCTCTGCTCGATTGTCTCTGTCATGAAAGGAAGACTTGGTGTATTTTCCCAAAGTACACCCCTTGCATGTATCAACTTGCTCAAGCGTACCTTTGGGAATACCCGTAGATATTTGCTGAAATATCTTCAAGCCCCATGATGCAAGTGGCCTAATCACCTGTGCCACAACTCACCAACTTCTTGGCTCTGCACCCTTTCTTGTTCTGTGCTCAAAGCAACACACTCCTCTACCTCCAACTTATAGAGATTCTTCACCTGAATCCCTATATTTTTTACCTGACTCGTGGCTATGTATCGAAGGAACGCCTTTCCTTTCGAGAAGATCACATCATAGCCTCTATCCTCAAGCATGGAAACATATACCAAGTTATTCTTCAACTCGGGCACATACATAACATTATTCAAAGTGAGTGAAGCCCCATTCTCCCTCTTAAAAGTAATCATTCCCAATTTAGTAACAGTATACTTCCCGTCGTCACCCATATGTAGATCTTTCTCCTCCAGGTCACTGAATAACTCTTTGTCGCTATTCATGTGGAATGAATCTCCACTGTCTAAGTACCATACACTTCCCATCATTGATGACACCATAGATGTAGGAAAATTCTAATTCGAATTGAGAGACTAAAGCCTCACTCGCCGCTCCTCCTGAGGACTTCTTCTTGGAATTCTTGAGTGGACAATTTGTAGCAAAATGGCCCAGCTCATGACAATGAAAATACATAACTTTCATCATGTGTTTCTTCTTACATCCATGATAAGAATACGATTTGGAATGGGAAGATTTCCCTTTCCCCTTATTTTCCTTAATCACTAAGACACAATTCTCTTCATCATCAGTATTTGATGAAAGTCATCCCTGGTGTTCCTCCTGATCTCCTCCTGCATCAAATCTGACCACAGTCGCTCCCAAACTGGCAGCTTCTCCCAACCATTGACAGAGTCCTGATAACTATGCCAATTATTTGGGAGTCCTAGAAGAGAAATACTCACCATATCATCCTTGACAACCATGATTTCAACACTTCCAAGTTCATCATGACATTGAGTGAACTTGGTCAAGTATTTTGGAATAGTCTCACCTTTCTCCATTTTGATTTTTCGAAGTTTGTCCTTCAGTGCCAATTTCCTTTGGTTACTGCTATTTTGATACAAGTTTGTCGATGCTTTCCACATAGCATACGGAGTTTCCTTTCCATGTAGACTCGAGACAATTTGGTCTCGAACTCCCTCAAGGATTATCCGTGTCGCCTTCCCCACACAATTCTTCCATTCGGCCAGATTTTGTGCATCCAATGTTGTTTGCTTAGGAATTTTTTGATCAAAAAATTCCTACAAGCCATTATCCTCTAGCACAACCTCCATTCTATCCCTCCCTGCCATAAAATTTGAGCTGCCTTCTAAGGCATACTCGAGCCGCAAACCGTAGAACGCTATCTGCCGATCCTGAAGTATGTATTGCAAATTCAAATTTCACCTGTAACCCAAAACTCAACTTCGAAATATTCTCTAGTATATTGTTCTTAGCTCTGATACCATGTAGAAAATCTTGTAGATTCACAAGCTCATGCAATGTACTAAATCATAGGACAAGATTCTACTTCTACTTTTAACCAGCGGAAGCCAATAGATCTATGAAAATAATATGAACAAGAAGAAGATAAATCAATGGCACATAACACAAGATGTATCTAGGGAAAGCCATTGCTCAAAACCCCGATATCTGTATTGCATATATCAAAAATGTGAGTGAATATACAAAGCTTATTCTCACTAGAAAAATTCCGCACAAGTATGCTCAACTCTCTCAGCTCACAAGCTAGATCTTGGCCAACACTTATCCAATTTTGCAGCTCTCCAAGCCCCTAATACCTTGCATAATTCCTAGGATGAATAGCTCGTATTTAAAGGGAATTCATGATTCCAAAACTACGAAATCCAAACATAGGATCAATCTCTGATGCATGCATGATATTTAGACTCCAGTAAATAATACCATTGATAGTACATTGTCCCTCCACTCTAGTCTCAACTGGGTCTTTCTCTAAACTGACATGCATGAGTTTCTCATGAGGGAATATTTAGTTAACTGGAGTAGCACTAGTGGATGCACTTAGTGCACCAATTGACTGTTAGACCTTTATTAGTTCCAAAAACAATTTAGAACTAATTTAATTGAACTTGACTAAGTAAACTGAGTGATCTATTTTCCAACTCAATTTAAACTCATATTGGACCCCTAAAACTTAGGGAGAACATATCCATGACTACAGAAAGACTTCTGACTCGAAATTCCTATGTTAATTAAACTTAATTAGCTATTTACAAGTTGTTATGAGAATAGAATTCTTTTTTAATTCACAGTTTAATTCAAGGAAAAATTAAATTGAAATTTCTTATTGCCATTTCTCAACACATCAAAGTGTCATCATACCATGAAAATACTTGTGTCAAGACAAAAAAATTAATATAAACATAATTACATCTCTTTGAAAGGAAAAACAAAACATCAACTCTAATAATCACCTAATCATAGTGGAAAGGAAGTTTTTCCCATAGTAAGGCAATATTTTAGGTGAGAGTAAGAAGGAGATATTCTTGACATAACTACTTGTCCCATGCCTAGGAATAGTTAGCTAGAGGAAGAAAACCAAAAAATATACTTAAGGGTTTTAGCTTACCCACACTATGGACATACATCTTTCCACACCCATGTACAATAGAGTCTTATTTATAAGGAGCTCCAGTAACTAAACACCAAGGAAATATTTCTTTTTGGATTCATATATTGGATTGGAAAATGCTATGAAGCTACGTTAACCAATTTTTCTATTGATACTACAAATGCCACAATTTGTTTAGTTGGATTTTAAGGAATGGATTAAAGCAACACCACTTGTGTCCATGGGTATCTTGTGCCTTGAATAGGTTGTGGCCTTTCCCCATTTCTGATCTCCTCACCAAGATTAGGGTGTAAGGAATAGAAGCCTAAGCATAAGTTAATCTAGGACAAATATTTAAATATGCTTGAAAATAAATGTATATCTAGAGGCTAGGATATATATTCCCTTTCAATTTGGCCCATAATATCTAGTTAAATATTAGACAATCAGAGAATCTATCATTGTCCAAATAAATGCTCCTTCCAAAGATCCTTAAGGGAAAGAATCAATCATTCTTAACCAATTGCTTTTGTTCAAATTTAATAATCAATGACCACTAGAAGCTCACCTTCAAAGTTAACAAGTGGTGACCACGAGAGGCAATAATTATTGAATCAAAGACCAATTCAAGGCAAGAGAGTTTCTTCTAGGACAAATAGGGCTCAATAGCCTACCAAATATTTTGTAAAAAAAAGAGAATCATAGACTTTAACATGATATAGCATGAGAAATAAGGTTTGAAACAAGAACCCTCTCCAAGAATGCTTTCCAACCAATAGGCTTGAGACCACAAGTAACTTTTAATGATACCCAAACCTACAAATTATTGCATGGTGCAACAAAGCTCCTAATTACTTTTACATTGATTAATGTTTTCATTTCTCATATCCTTCTCCAACATATAATATGGTTCCTTGGAAGGAATTGGGCATGAGAAATAATACAAATGAGTGGCAACCAACATTTTGGTACATATATGGAAATTTTCCATCAAGATTAAGGGATTACCAATTCACTTGTGTTGGCTTGATGGGGCCTAACCTAGGTTCGGAGTTAATTAGCCAAACAAATCCCTACACTACTGGCCCTTTCGGCATCAACCCGCAGTGCGCAGACTGAAGTCTCACCCGAAGTAGTATGGGGGGATACTGCAACCAAGTTTCCGCACCCTCGAGATGTCTGAGGGGTCAATTTAGTCCAACTATGAATACCTTTGTGCAGGTCACTTCGCGCACTATCCTAATGTGTGAGACCTTCGCGATCTATTAGGATCACCTTTCACGCAACCCTAACTAGGGGTTGAGATGCTTTTGCGCTGTGAGGGCAACGATCTGCACTATTTCCCCAATTTACACAGCGTATCTTACTTATCTTCTTACAATTATTAGTTATCTTCGTGTAAATAGATACCTTATCTCACATTTACTTAATCAACACAATAATATATGTTCGCGCATCATATAAACAACAAAAATGTAATTTATACCCAATACATTCAATGCAGAAACAGTAAATAAATACACAATAATGGTATAAAACTTCTCTTTATTAATGCTTCAACGGTTACATACTCAACCTGCCCTGTGCACTCAGCTACAGGGGTCCGCGCACTCAGTTACAGACTACTAGGCCTCTATGCACTCAGTTGTAGAGCCTTCTCCTACTCTACAACCCAAATACTTGACTCTACACTTAAAACAAGACTCAATTCTATTACTAACTCCTTGATTTACAAATTAGAGCCTCGCTCTATTTATACAATCCCATGGTCTGCAGACCATGGGTAGATCTCTAAAGTCGACATTAGCGGATAACCCTATGACTCATTTACAACTTCGCGCTCTGCACCCACAAAATGTGGAGTCTTCACATCAGATTTACACTTTTTAGCCAAAATCTGGGCTTTTAGCCCCAAAAATTTCCTTGGGGGATCCCACGCCCAACAGGCCCCCAACACAAACATCATGACTCACCCTCGAGTCACTATGTCAGTGCAGAGATCTTCGCGCGGAGACCTCCCAACTCTGCCTGGACTACTACAAGATCAATAACGCACTGAGCAACTGCCTGTTTCACTTCCTGGATGTGTTGTTTAGAGACTGTTGTAGCTAAACTTCTTCCCTGAACCTTTTTATAGTCCCGCGCCTCCTTTTAGCTGCCTGGAGCACTAAGATTGTGCTTCTGTCAGCTAGTCAGATAGCCGGGCCACTCGTGTATGGCTTCAACCGACTACCATTCACTTTTCCTGTGAAAGGTTCTCCATTTAACTTTACCAAATGCATCGTGCCTCCGTCTGTGACCTCCTTAATAACATATGATCCCAGCCAATGCATTTTGAATTTTCCCAGGAACTTATCAAACTTACTATCATACAGTAACACCAAATCGTTCACCTCGAAGGTGCGCAGCATAATATGTCGATTGTGCCAGGTCTTTTCGTGCTACTTCTATACCTGTTGGTGAAATCCAACCAAAAATCATTCTTCCTCGAGTTCCTCCAACTGCATGAGCCTCTCCTCTAGGGCTCCGCAGTCCGTCATACCTGTGATCATTGCTATCGTAGACTAGGCATGATGTATTCCATTGGCATTAAGGCTTCCACTCCATAGACCAACCAGAAAGGTGTTTGTCTCGTCAGTTTCTTGCATGTCATCCTATAAGCACATAATACTGCAGGTATGCGCAGGTCCTAATCACTTCACTGCGCATTGCATACCTTAGTCAGCGCAATCTCCAATACTTTTTTAAATGATTCTACTGTCCCGTTAGCTTTTGGTTGATACGGTGTGCTTTTCTGATGATACACCTGAAACTCTTATGTCAGTGCGTTGATCATCTCGTTCAGGAAATGTGTACTATGATTGCTCATCAAGATCTTCGGACACCTGAATCGTGTCAATATGTGTTCAAATAGAAAATTCGCAGCTGTCGCGGCTGTGCAATCTTTTACTGGATGCGCTTATGCCCAATGAGTCAGGTATTCTGTCACAGTGATAATATATCTCGCACTCGTTTTTCCTTGAGGTTTGATAGGTCCTACAAAGTTGATTGCCCACTTCTCAAAGGCCTGCAACATCATTTGTGGATTCAAAGGCATCACAGGCCTTGCAATGTGCTTTTTAATCTTGATGAAGGGTTGACCACCACAACTCTGAGCGGTCGCTCTCCCTGCATAATGTCCTCCCGCAACGCCCCCATGAGCATCTGCAAGGATACTGCTTTGTTCAAATTCAGGTACATACCTTTGCAGTATCTCATCATTCCCCATCTTATATAGGTGCCCCGCAATGACAGAGAAATCTGTCGTGCACACCACTAGTTCCTTCTTCTACTGGATGGAGTACTCTTTCGATGCAGTTCCAGTCATGAGAAAGTGGATTATATCTTTAAAATTTCCATCCGCTACATGCACAACAAAGAGCTATGCGCCAGGTAATCCTTCCTCCAGACTAGTAGGTTCCTCTCCTGTCTTAATGCGCGATAGGTGATATGGTCTTGCGTTCAATCGTCCAGGTTTCACAACAACTTCAAAATCATATTCTTGGAACAATAAATCCATATGCATATGCACCCCCCCAACATAGGCTTATTGACCAAGTATTTCAACATGGAATGATCTGTATACATTTTGAAGTGTCCCCCTAGCAAGTAGTGTCAATATTTCTGGAGCGCATACACCATAGCCAGTCCCTCACGTTCAGTGGTGGAATAATTCTTTTCTTCTTTAGATAATCTGCGACTTGCGAATGCTATAGGGTGATCCAAGCCTTCTCCACCCTCCTGTGTTAATACTGCCCCCAATGCTATACTCGACGCATCAACATGGACATGAAACTCTTCCTCCCAGTTCAGGAAGACCAAAATAAATGCAGTGACCATCTTTTCTTTCAATACATCCAGGATTTTCTTACAGTCATCGTTCCAGCAGAACGTGACATCTTTTTTAAACAGCTTTTCCATCGGTGTGATGATCTGGGCATAGCTTTTGCTGAACTTCTTGTAGTACCCCGTATGTCCCAAAGTAGCGCGTAGCTGTTTCACACTTTGTGGTGCTTCCAAATTCCGAAGCACTGCAATCTTCAATGGATTTACCATCAGTCCCTATCTACAAACCACATGTCCCAACATGTTCCCAAAAGGAATGAGGAACGTACACTTCTTGAGGTTAAGCACGATTTGGTATCTTTGGCAGGTATCCAACATCAAGCGTAAGCTTGCTACATGGTGCTTAACCAGCCCAAATACAGTCCAATCATCAAAATAAACCTCCAAAAACTTGTGAATATATTCCTTGAATGCTGCAACAACCATGCACGAAAAGATGGTTGGCGCGTTCTTCAACCCAAACGGCATGACAGTGTATTGAAAGCAACCCCACTCAGTCGCGAAGGTTGTCTTGCTCCTATCTTCCGGCGCGATTTTGATCTGGTGGTACCCTGAGAACCCATCAGTGAAAGAATATGCTTCCTGCCCACCGACATTGTCCAACACCTCATCTGTGAATGGAGTTGGGAATGGATCATGCACACAAGCGTCATTCAATTTTCTGAGATCCACGCATATTCTTATCTCGTCCTTCTGCTTCTTTTCCTGCACCACCATTGGACTTACCCAATCGGATTCTTCCACTAGCTCAATGATTCCTGCTACGAGAATTTTGTCTAGTTCTACGTGGACCTTCTCCTTGTATTTTGGATTTAAGCAGTAAGGCCTCTGCTTAACTGGCTTCACATCGGGTTTTAACGTGATCCTCATCATTCCTAAATCTCCAATGATTCCCTTTAAATATGTAAACTTGGTCGGGAATAAGTCCTAGTACTTGCGGAGTAACTCAACGACCTTATCCACCGTCGCGTCATCCTAGTAGTCGTCGAGCGTTGCAAAATTAGGTTTGGCGTCCGTACTAATGTTCACCTGCTTTGTTTTTACTGGTGTGATTATGTCAGGGTTCTCAATCTGTGGTCCTTGAACCTTGCGATGGCCTTCTGTTTTTGGAATGATAATTTTCCGCGGATCTTCGTCTTCTTCTTCAGTAGTTACATTATAACATTCCAGCGCGCAACTATTTGAGTAGCCCATTTAGGCTAAATCGTTTCTACCGGCTCCTGTGGTATCCTAAAGATCATTGCTTTTACCTCTTGTAGCGCTTCATCAATGTTGTCCCACCATCCATCCTCAAAACTGAAGGTCATCATGAACCCTTCGCCTAGGATATCCCATTCACCTGTCCCATGGCGGAGCTTCGTCTCTATATACCAATTCATGGGTATAACATCTATGGTATGACAAAACAGGTGCACCCACTCAGGTTGTGGCTTTTCTCCATAGACGTTCGTCCACTTGGCCAAGTGTGCGTGTGGATCATCCCGTCCATCATACTTGTCTGTTAGTCGCATCTTAGGCTTCCCAAACTATGTGCACATCATTATCCTGCATTTGCGCCAGTCCTCAAAGCTCCCTTTGTGCGTGCCCCACCACCTCGCAAGCGTAGCACACAGTACCCAATTCAAGGCCTGGAAGCGTTGCTTTTCCAGCACCTCCCTTTCAAATTTGTCCAAGAAGGTATCTACCTCACTTAACCTATAATAAGTAGGCAGATCCCTCACTTTCGTCGATACACAACGCAGCGATCTTGTCATCATATTAGAGTTCAGCGTGGTTACCTCGTGTAACTAGTTCTGCCATCGCTCTATCTCCTCATTAGAATCCGATGTACAGGAGCTTTCGCGCTCCCATGAGACTCATCCGTCTGTGGTGGGATTTACCCAATCTTGCTCTCACGCGCATATTTTGTAAATGAATTCCAAATCATCGTCACTTTCATAGTCATGCACCGGCTCTGTATAGTGCGATCCTTCAGCAGGGTCCAAGGGTATAACTACACGCAGAGACTTCTTCTCAAAAAGCATCTTCCGCTTCTTCAGATTAATCACCCCGTTCATGTCAGTGGCCCAATAAATTCCTAAGAGCACGGGGTAGGGATTGATGTCATCAACAATCTCTATTACTTAAAAGTCTACTAGCGCTTTCGCTCCCTCAATATCCACATTAATTCCCTGCAATCTCCCCATAGGTATTATCTTTGTTGGTTCACCATTCGCAGCTGAATAGGAGACCATTGCAACGTAAGTTTCCCCATGCGCTCCCATGTTTTCTTCGACAGAACGTTCGCATTCGATTATAAATCCAGAATTACTTGGTCCATCTCATATTCTCAAGTTCGCATGGTTAACCTCATTTCTCTTGACGTCCTTGTCTTACGCTTTCCAATCTTTTGGACTACGTGCAGTTCTCCTGGCGCGGTCCCAACAGATCTGTTAATGAGTTCCTTGAATCCTTTTACAGCCTTACTGTCCCGCAGTAGCTTCATGCATGTTTCCAGGAACGTCGTAAGCATAGATGGGCCCATCTCCAACTACGGTCTATCTTTGCTTCCTGAAGTGGAGGCATAAGTGAAGCTCTTCTCAGTTTCCATGAAGGTTTCCTTAGCACGCTCCAAATCAAACTCTGCTTCTTTCTTCGGAGCTCTGCGAACCCAAGTAATATCTTCGAGTTATTTGCCTTTATCATCTCCCATCGTGATTCCACTTCGGAGCACAATGTTCACATTCGGATCTTCCTCGCACAGGTCAGACCTCATCATCTGCAAGTTCTGAGTCGAGGGACGCGGTAGCGCTCCTTTATCGCGTATTCTAGCTATCAGCGTAGGACAATCTTCCGTCTCATGATCAAACAAGGTACAATACAAACATGATGGACAAGTTGGATTTGTACAATCATGGGCATAATGTCCTGGCCCTCCCCAATTCTAGCATATCAGCTGTCTGCGACCTCTTCCAGGTCCTCCTCCACCTTAGCCTCGTTCGCGCCCCTAAAATCTTGTTCGTGCCACTCCTGCGTTCTGGTCTAGGGGTTATGTTTCGGCCTGAACTCTATAGGTGGGAGTGCTATCCATCATTAACTCATAGCTTCTACAAGTGCGCTCATCGTGTCCCACTGATCTACAAAAGTTACTAAACAATTGTTGTGAATTGTGTGTATACTTCTGTAACAAATGGCAGTTGTTTGTAGCGTGTTTCCCTCCTATTTGATAAATTGCACACTACAAAGCAGGTGTCGCGCTAGGTCCTGCTTGTGCCTCCTGTCTTAACAGCATCGGTCCTCCTCCCACGAGGTAATTTGCGAACACTGGGCATTGGTCCTTATCATGACCTTGACCCTTTCATTTTACGCACCACACCACTTCGTGTACTTCTGGTCGAGTTGTCCTGTCCTGTTTCAGACTCTGCATCTCAAGGCATAAGTTTTTCAACTACGCATGGATCTATTGAACTCCCAAGTTAGGATCCTGCATCGGGGTCTCATGCAGTCTCACCGCGATATCTAAGGCCTCTGCTTGAGTCATTAACTTCTGTTGTGATAGTGCGCTCCTTAAATGTGGCATTAGTGATGCTACAAACCATTCGCGATGTTGTCCATCAGTCAAATTCATATTAGCTTCGTGAATCATACACTTCAACCTCTGATCCAACTCCAAGGAGTTTCTCTTGGTAGCATCGTGATTTCTTTGAACCCAATGATTGATTGTGCTTCAAAATTCGGTCTGCTAAATTATCTGTTTAGCACTACTTGGATATCTGCAATCCTTGCATTTGGATTATCATTGGAGTTCTTAATATACCAGGTCAGTGCATGGTCCTGCAGGGCGTTAACCAATGTCACTTTCTTTATATTATTATCTGTAACTCCCTATGCTACCCATACAGCTTTTATGACGAACAAAAATTGGTTTGGATCCTAATTTCCCACTCCCTTGAACACAGGCAACTTTATCGTGTTTGCCATATTGACTCGCGGTTGTGGCGGAGGTGGTACGAGTGAAGATGGAGGTGAAGCTGGTGATGGTGTGGGTGGGGGTGGTATTCATGGAATTATTTTCCTTATTAGATGGATCGCACTTCACAGCGAGACCTTTGTGAGTTCTTCATCGTCCCCTTGCAGAGGTGAAATCAAGGGGCTAGTTTCTGGTCCCTTATTTCCTTTGTTCTTGTAAGTTTTTCCACTTCGCGTAGCCCCGAACATCAAGGTAATTACATAACCCTCTTTTCACACAATACCATTTTAATCCAAGTAAATAGGGACTTTATGTACTTACCTCGGAGTGCCTTGAGAAAGCGTCACTTTGCCTCGTTGTAGCTAACTAAAGTGTCTACCACGAACTCAGTAATGAATCCTCCTATAATACGATTGAGCCAGTGATCAACAGCGCGCGCGATCTAATCCTTCGATGCTTCCAGTCTGCGCACCAACTCTAGGGTCCACAAAATAGGACCGTCGAGTTTCCACCTTCCTTGGCTATCTGCTAGCTTCGCGATCCACTTGTACATCTCAGTAGGGAAAGATGCGAAAAATATCTCATGGATTTCTGTGTACAGGTAGCAGTATAACCACTCTTCTTTTGTCAGTCACGGATTCTTGTTCTCCTGTGCCACGAACTCGTGAATCCTCCTATCCAACCAACCCTCAATTCTTCTTAATTGGATTCCAATGATATGACATCAGACATCTCTATGCAGATTCTGGTCCCGGCAACGGAACCATTTGTTGGCTTCATGGGACCTGACCTAGGTTTAGAGTTAATTAGCCAAACAAACCCTTACACTATTGGCCCTTTCAGCATCAGCCCATAGTGTGCGGACTGAAGTCTCACCCGAAGTAGTATGGGGGGATGCTGGAACCAAGTTTCCGCACCCTCAAGATGTCTGAGGGATCGATTTAGTCCAACTGTGAATACCTTCGCGTGGGTCACCTCGCGCACTGTCCTGACCTGCAAGACCTTTGCAATCTGTTAGGATCGCCTTTCGCGTAGCCCTAACTAGGGGTTAAGATTCTTTCACGCTACTAGGGCAGTGATCTACGCTATTTCCCCAATTTACAGCATGTATCTTACTTATCTTCTTACAATTATTAGTTATCTTCACGTAAATAGATACCTTATCTCACATTTACTTCATCAACACAATCATAAATGTTCTTGCATCATATAAACAATAGAAATATAATTTATACCCAATACATTCAATGCAGAAAATAGTAAATAAATACACAGGAATGGTATAAAACTTCTCTTTATTAATGCTTCAACGGTTACAGACTCAACCTGCCCTACGCGCTCAGCTGCAGGGGTCCATGCACTCAGCTGCAGACTACTAGGCCCCTACACACTCAGCTGCAGAGCCTTCTCCTACTCTACGACCCAAAGAATCGACTCTACACTTAAGACAAGACTCAATTCTATTACTAACTCCCTGATTTACAACTTAGAGCCTCGCTCTATTTATACAATCCCATGGTCTGCGAACCATGGGTAGATCTCTAAAGTTGACATTACATTACAAAATTGAGGGCAAACAACCCTATGACTCATTTACAACTTCGTGCTCCATGCCCACAAAATGCGGAGTCTTTACATCGAATTTACACTTTTTAGCCAAAATTTATGCTTTTAGCCCCAAAACTTGCCTAGGGGGATCCCACGCCCAACAACTTGTAAGTTTTTTTTTTGTACACCCTCGATATCTCAAGTGAGCCTTGATGCAAAAGCGGTGGACAAGAAACTTAAATATTTGTTCAAATTAGATCTAGGACCTATTGAAAATGGTTTTTATTGATGTCAAATTCTATCCAAATGACATAGAAAGACAATCACTGTTGAAAGCAACAATGATGGGAGCGGGAGAAGAGGAGAGCGAAAGAGCGGAAAACCAAAACGAAGGGTTTCTACGTGGGATTTTTTCCATGGACGGGGGAAGAGGAGGGAGCTCCACACCCTCCTTCAAAGAGGTCGTGGTTAACAAGAGCAAGGCCCCTCCAGAATCAGACAGAGGCAAAACGATGGAAGGAGGAAAAAATAGGGAACATGAAATAGAAAGTAACAAGGAGAAGGAGAATGCTGGCACAAAAGACAAAGAGGAAAATGACAAAAAATAGGGAACAAAAGATAGGAAACAAAAGGGACCATGCAAGCCCAAAGCTGAAGTCACTCCCAGAGTTATCTTAAATAACCCTGAGTTGCAGGCCCACAGGGAGCACATGCAGACTTATGCAATCATATGCAAATTCATGGGACTATGGCCCACCGAAAAGGCTTTACAAACATGGATCAGATACCACTGGAAGCCTAAAGGAAGCATTGATCTTCATCTAGGATCCAAGGGTTTTTTCACTGTGGTGTTTGCAAACATTGAGGACAAAGACAGAGTGTTTGAAGGTGGGCCCTACTTCTATGCAACAGCAGGGCTCTACATGCGGTCGTGGATGATGAACTTCGTGCCGAAGTGGGAAACCTTTACTTCAGTGCCGGTTTGGGTAAGACTCTATTTGCTACCTCTGGATTATTGGCAAATAGAATCACTAACAGGCATAGGAAATAAATTAGGGGGGTTTGTTAAAACTTCTGAAGCAACAAGAAGGGGAAAATATACCTCCTTTGCTAAGATTTGTGTAGAAATGGACCTATTTGGAGCTCTTCGGGATGAGGTCATATTGGAGTTTTATGATGAGGAATGGGTTCAGATGGTTGACTACGAGCATATTCCATTTAGATGTCAAAAATTTCATGAACACGGACACCTTCTGAGAGACTGTCCTCTCAGTAAGGCAGAGAACAAAATAAAACCTAACACAATGAAAGAAACAGATGGCTTTCACAAAGTAACTCACAAAGGTAAAAATGGAAAAAAGGGGCCAAAACAGCACCAAAGTGGAGACCAAAAAGTGAGGCAAAATCAGTTCCAGGTTCTTGAATAGGAGGAAGACACAGCAGTTGAAAATCAAGTTGGGAAGGATGAAGATGATAAATAGGAAAATGAATAAGAACAAGTTCAAGAGAAGGTAAAGGAAAAACAGAAAGAGATAATGATGAGTGAACCAGAGATGGATATGGATCAAGAGATGACCTAGAGCGAGATGGAAATGGAAGACAATGAGTTACAAGAGATTCTCGACAGAGAAAACCTAGATCTAGAAGGGTTCTTGAGTAAGGGTACAACTAATGGAGTAGAATCTCTACCACAAGAAGAATGCAATCGAATAAAGCAGCTATTCTTATGGAAAACTCAAACAAAGGGCTTGGGAGAATATCACAACAGCAAAAGACAGGGTAAGCAGGGAGTGAAAGTGGTAAAATCAACTCCAGTATTAGCTCCAAGAAACCCGGGGAAAAAAAGGGGCAGAAAAAAGCAGAACGAGCTATTAATGGAATGTGGGAAGCTCATGATAGACTCAGGTAAGATGAAATACCTAACCAGCTACTCCTTTACCAATCTGTAATTATGAAGTTTACAAATTGGAACATTAGAGGTCTAGGAATTAAAAGAAAACAGAGAACGTTGAACAATAGAATGAAACAGGTAGCTCCAGATATAATTTTTGTCCAAGAAACGAAAAGCTCTGTCCAAAAGATAAGACAAATCCATAGTAAGTGGCTCAGCAGATATGAGTTTATAGAATTAAAAGCAGAAAATATAGTAGGGGGTATCCTCATCCTGTGGAATCCCCAAAATATAGGTATTATTGATGTGGAAGCAACGAGGAATTATTTATCAGTTGTCATTCAGCCTGTAGGAGACAGGGAGACTTATCTTGTAACGAATGTTTATGGCCCACAAAGGTTAGATGACAAAATCAAGTTTATTGAGTCCTTAGTGGACCTTCGAAACAGATTTGCAGGGATACCATGGGTTATAGGAGGAGATTTAAATATGATTAGATCTCTCTTGAAGAAAAAAGGAGGCACAAGAGCACTAAACAAAGATTCCTCAGCTTTCCAAAGTTTTCTAAAAACATGAAGCTGGTGGACATTGAGACAAATAATGGTCTTTGCACTTGGAACAATAAAAGAGGAGGGGATTCCCAGGTAGCTTCAAAGCTAGACAGATTCATGATCTCGAAAGAGCTCATGCATCTAGACAAGGAAATTACAGCAAATATCCTTCCTTTTGGAGGTTCAGATCACTGGCCGATTCAAATGGAGATCAAGGGCATTGGTACCCCAAGAAACAAACCATTTAGGTTTGAAAATATTTGGCTTTCACACCCGGATTTCATCAGCAACATTGAAAAATGGTGGGCTGAAGACCTACAGATTCAAGGATCATCCATGTACCTGTTACATAAGAGATTAAAACACATCAAGAAGAAGCTAAAGGAATGGAACCAGAAGGAATTTGGCAATATTTTCACAAGTAAAAAAATTGTAGAAATCAAAATCCTAGAGCTCAACCAAGCTCTAATCAAGAATGGCTTTGATAAAGACAAAACTGAACAAGCAGAGAAATATCACCAAGAATGGGAAATGCTATGTAATCAAGAAGAAATTTTTTGGAAACAAAAATCTAGGGTTCTCTATCTAAAAGAAGGAGAACGCAATACTAAATTTTTCCACGGATCTACCATTGCGAACAGAAATCACAACAGAATCTCTTCGATCAAGAACAAGAATGGCCAGAGTCTCCAATCCCATGAGGAGATATATGCAGTGTTAGTAAAGCATTTTTGGGGCATTGCCAAGGAAAACTTTTCAGGAAGAGAACCTTTCATTAAGAAATTAATAGAACATATTCCTAAACTAGTATCCAGAGAGGACAATTGTAATCTCAATAGACCTGTAACTGAAAAGGAGATCAGTGAGGTCCTCAAGGAAATGCAAAATGGCAAGGCACCAGGTCCGGACGGATTTAATATGGATTTATTCAAAGCCTGTTAGCATATTGTTAAAATGGATATTGTTGGGATTGTCGAAGACTCCAGGCGGAACAAGACCATTTTGAAAGCTCTCAATACCTCCTTCATTGCGCTTATTCCAAAACAGGATAATGCTCAAGCACCCGAGAGCTACAGGCCCATTGCCTTATGCAATGTGGTCTACAAAATAATTTCCAAGGTTGTGGCTAACAGACTTAAACCCCTGCTGCCCACGCTCATCTCCGGGGAACAAATAGGGTATGTAGAAGGAAGACAAATTATGGACAACATAATTCAAGCTCACGAGGTGGTGCACTCGTTAAATTGCAACAAGAGAGCGAGCATGATCATGCAATTGGACATAGCACAAGCATATGCAAAAGTAAACTGGATTTATAGCAAAAAAGTGCTCACAGCGTTTGGTTTTTATCGTAATTGGGTCAGATGGGTCATGGCCCTTGTGACTTCTTCCAGCTTTTCAATTTTAGTGAATGGCTCTCCTTCTGAACTTTTTCTCCCTTCCAGGGGTCTTGGACAAGGACATCCGATTTTGCCTTTTCTCTTCATCCTCATGATGGAAGGGTTGGGGCGGTCCATCAAGCATGCAAGAGTAATGGGAAAAATTCAGGGACTCCAACTTTTAGAGAATGGGCAAGTTCTGACTCATCAACAGTTTGTAGATGATACCATGCTAAAGGGAATTCCCACAGTTAAAGAAGCACTTGCTTACAAACAAATTTTAAATGACTTCGCGAAGGCCACAAGTATGGAAGTAAACCTTTCCAAATCAAAAGTCTTTTTATTTAACACCCATATTGCCATACAGAGAAATGTCTCCAAAATTTTAGGCTTTCAAAGAGAATCCCTTCCCTCTAAGTATTTGGGAGTTCCTCTTACAGGTAAACCCCGTCACAAGAGTATATGGGATCCTCTAGTAACTAAAATGCAAGACAGGGTCAGGAAATGGACAAACAGATCTCTAAATTTAGCTGGCAGATTGGTTCTTACTAAAGCAGTTCTCCAAGCAATCCAAATCTTTATGCTATCAGCCCTCCCAGCTCCAATAGGAGTCTTACAGCAATTTCAGAATATTCAATGAGATTTTCTCTGGGGAGGCCTGGGTTTGGACAATCCTGAGCTTCTCAACAAGGCTCTTGGAGCCAAGCTCTGGTGGAGGTGGGTTAAGGATCCTAAAGCTCAATGGGCAAGCATCTGGAAGGAAAAATATGCCAATGACTGGTCGGCTTCTGAAATCATTCATATGACAGGAACTAGGAAAGGCTCACCCATATGGAACAAGGCCTGGGAGAATAGAGAAGTGGTTCAAAAAAATAGTTTCTGGGAAATCAGAGAGGGAGATCTGGCACTTTTCTGGGAGGAAAAATGGCAACAAGAACTGAATCTACTAAAGGAAGAATTTCTAAGCCTCAAGCATGAGACTGACAGTCAAGGTTTAGTAAAAGTGAAAGACTTTTGGGAGAATCCACATAATGCTGGTAAATGGAGAATTTGGAAAAAAATTGAGGGCAGAGAGGATAGGACCCACAATAGTCAAGCAGAGTCCCTTAAAAGAATGTTGGATCAGAGAATAATTTTAGTAGCGGAAGGGCAGGACCAACTGAGATGGGGTAACAACAAAGAGGGCAACTTTAATACTAAGGAAGCTAAAGGTTTTCTCCTTGATTAGGAACCCCAAGCTCCAAATAACACTTGGCAAAAGCTTTGGAGACACAAAGGTTGGATGAAAATCAAAATCTTCATGTGGTTAGTTCACCACAGGAAGACATTAACCTGGGACAACCTTAAAAAGAGGGGCATGCTGGGACCCTCTAGATGTCATCTCTGTGAGACCCAAGAGGAGAATATTGAGCATCTTCTCTACAGCTGTATGTATAGCGACAGGATTTGAGATTTTTTTACCAATATTTTCAAGCAGTCTGACAGAGACAAAGAAATTATTGCTAACACTTTCATAAACTGGAGGAACAATTTTTCTACTAATGAAATTCTTAATTCAGCCTGGGATCTCTTGCCAAGTTTCATCATATGGAATGTGTGGAAAGAAAGGAAAAAAAGAATATTCAAAGAGGTAAAGACTTCCCCTCTTAGCCTGGTGAAGCTAATAGCAAAACAACTTAAAGAGTCAGTGGGCACCACTGTTAGGAATCTCCCCAAAAATCCTCCCTCAGTTGAAGAGTTGAGAATCCTCCAACCGTTAGACTTGCAAGGGATTTTTCCTCAAGATCTAGACAGAGAAGAAAGTATGAGCAATAAGGGGGAGGAATACTAGCATCCTCCCTCTGAAGGTTTTCTAAAGTTCAACATTGATGGAGCTTCAAAAGGCAACCCGGGGGTGGCTGGATTTGGGGGAGTTCTAAGGGATGATTCAAGCAGCATAATCTCCCTCTTCCATGGACACTTAAGAAAAGCCACTAACAATATGGCTGAACTAATGGCCTTGGAACAATGCTTAGAATTTTTTATTCAGAACAACTGTCAAAATGTCATAATAGAAGCGGATTCAGAGTTGTTCATAAACGCTTCCAAGAGAATCAGTAATGCTACAGGGCCGGAAAAGGTCACTAAACACTGGAGGTTAACTCAAGTTCTACACAGGATCCAAGAACATCTAAGGGAACTTTGCACTCTCAGATTTATTCATGTGAGGAGAAAAGCCAACAAATTGGTGGACATTCTTGCAAATCAAGGTGTCAGCTGCAAGGACAGAGAAATTTTAAGGAAGTGGAGCACTATGGAGCAGAGCAATCTGAAAAAACTCTGTCATAACCAGGCAGAGGAGGACAAAGCAGAGTTTAGAAGCAAAAGAACAGAATCAAACCAGTAATGGACCACGGTCAGAGGGCTTCTTTAGGTTGGATAGATAAGTTCACGATGAGAGGTATAACAAGGTATGCGGCAAAGTCGACCACGATCAGGATTATGCTCCGCGACCGTCGTCAGAGTTTCCTGACCGTTGATTTTTTACGCATCACCCACTTTTTCCATTTGCTACAGTTAAAACCGCCTTGGGAGTGGGTTCATTGCGTCGCACCGCTTTTAAGTCAAAAGTGGTTTTTTAATTTTGGCAGCGATGCCACTGAGAGAGTGACACGTGGAGATGGGCCCGTTCATAATACCACTTTCCCCGCTACCTAAAGGCCGATTACTTTGGACACGCGATATTTGGCTCAGTCGTCCAATGGAGCGAGGAAAATCAATGCTCAAGATCGAACGTGTTGTTTGGTGGGGCCCTCATCGCACGCTATTTTCCGGATTTCTTGGTGGGTGAGTTTTGACCCTTGACCGTTAGATCCATTTTAGTTAAGCAACGGCGAAGATGAGTCGAGCAGGTTGGAGGCGGGACCCTTTAAGGGACGTGCATCTTGCCTCGGGGTTTTTTTGTTCAAAGCCATTGGATAGAGCTCGTTGGTTCTTCCCTGTTGATACTGGTGAGAGTTTCGCTTCTCGGTGAGTTTGGCGCGGGCCCCTCCTTGTGGTTTGGTTTCTTTGGGGCTTGGTTATCTGCAGGTCCAGTGGGGAATTTTTCATTGGCTCTGGTCCATCCACTTCCTAGTTTCATTTTGGATTTTTTCCTGTTCAGCTTGGAGGTTTTGATAGGTAAGGTTTTTGGGTCGAGTCCTTTGCCTTGGCCAGTTCTCGGTTCTTTTGGGAGGCAGTTCTCCTTCGCCACTTTTCTGAGTGGTGTTTTGTAAATTATGTATTTTATTAATGTTAAAGAAGGTCCTACTCTTGCTTCAGCAAAAAAAGAAATAGAAAGATACATATTTGAAAACATATTTCAAGACCTTTCCAATGATATATGGGACACCTTCTAACTCCTCACAGTTGAGGAGAAATTATTTTTTGAATATTTGTTATTACATTATGCCTTTTTCAAGTTGGACCCAGCTAGTTGACAAGTCAGCCTTACCCTAGACTCCCATAGCTGAGTATAAATATGCTACTCATGTGGATAATTTAAGGCAACAAAATTAGATGATGAGTAATAAGGTCTGTAACAGAACAAAAGGATCAATTGAAGGAAAATCAAGGCAGAGCTAAGGAAATAGGGCGAAGATGAAGGAGAAAAGATCCAAGCGAAGCAAATCAAGGCTAAGTTTGAGGTTAAGAGGCCCGAGTTGACACAAGTCTAAGTTGAGGTAGACTGCTAACATAAATTATTTGTTTATTCTTTAATGGTATTGTGTGTTTATACCCCAACCATTATTAGAGGAGGTCAACCCCTATTTATTCATACCATTCATACCAAATGCCTGTAGGGCACCTTAAAATGAAGTGGCACTAGATTTGTAATGGCTAACTAAGTGATAAAACAACAAGGAAAATTGTATAATGTCGGTACAAGATACCAGGAGAGTGGATATTCTTTTTAATAGACAATAAGCCTAAATTTTGATAGTGATCAACAAAGTACTAAGCTGAGTTGAGTTGCAAAGGATATGTTTTGAGTTGAAAAAATGGTGTATGTAACTAACTATTAGGGTTTGTCGATTATGATACATGTAAAGAGTAGTCTAAAGTTTTTGTGTACAAGTGCAAAAAGAAGAAAGGGAAGAGGAAGTTGAACTTTTCTCAAGAAGTTTTGTTGCTAGTCCTTGTGAGAATTTTTTGGTGACCATAGATATTTGAAATATGGGTCTGTGTTTTTGATGTCATGTGAGAGTAGGAACTGACTGTGTTAAGCCCAGTTGGATCTACAAAAAACTTGAAGAGACAAGCCAAGTTAGAGAGCTAATCCAAGTTGAAGAGTCAATCCAAGTTAAAGAGCAAAGAAATAGTATAGGAAGGACAGGTGGTATTGACCAAGGTTGAAGGTGTAAGCCTAAAAGGGTAAAAACTCTTACTAAAGAAAGGAAATTTGTGTGAACCATGAGAAGTTGTGAAGTATCTTAAAGAAGTAGGTTGGTGCCTACAAATTGTTTATTTGGTGCTCAAATGAGTATATTTAGATTCTCATGTAGGTTGGTACCTATAATGTTGGTGAGTTGATGCTCCACTAGGGGATTGAAATCTCTTATAGATTGGTGCCTACAAAATTTGTAAGTTAGTGCTTACATTGTACGAGGAAGTTTACAAAATATTTTCAAAGATAAATTTGATGATTTTTCTTATATAAAAATCGATGTTTCATGATTTATGTGCATCAAATATTTTAAAAGCCAAAAATTATTAATAGTAACAAAATACCGATTCACCCCCATTCTCATTATTTCCAATAACTGGTATGAAAGCAGGCTCCATCGTGCACATCCTAGCAGATGGAAGTTATACCTCAATAAAATATATGGAAAATTCAAGAAGGTGTGACTCCAAAGGCTTGAAATAATTCTCCTCTATAGCCATTAATACAAAATCTTTTAAAGAAGATGAAGACAATGATAAGACACGACCAAATCTAGAAGAAGGTTACACCATTAATTCTAAAGCAAAATTTGTTCCTTCCCAAGATGAAATAGTCAGGCTCAGAAAAGAAAATACAAGGCTTAAAGAGAAGTTACAAATCCTTGAATAGAAGAGTCATAACATTGATGAAACAAAAATTTTCCTCTTGAGATTTCATGCAAAGGAATCCAAAAAGAGAAGAAATGTTTTCAAGTCAATTGAAGGAAAAGGCTAAGGATTATGAGAACCTAGAAATAGAAGTTGATAAAATACAGAAAGAGCAAGAGAAATTTTTTGAAGAAGTCATCTCCTTGAAAATTCAGCTAGAAGAAGCAAAGAGAACAAAAGAAGTGATTAAAATCCAATGGAAGGAAAAATAAGAAAATTGTGAGAAGTTTGAAGAAAAAATAGTTTCATTAGGGAATGAAGTGGACAATCTCAAAAAGAACTTGAAAAGTTCTCAATTGTTGGATTGATATCTCAACAGTCAAAGGTCCTGGTTATGTGGGCGAGACTTCATACAAATAATATGCAAGCCTTAAGTCACCAAAAGATAAAATTGAAGAAAAGGGTGAAGGTCATCCTAATATTCTTCAAAGCCCCAACCAAAGTGGAAGCAAGGGAAGAAATTAGGATGAGATTGGAAGAGCTACTACACGTAGGAGCTATGTTGATGCCCTCAATGGATCCCTACATAATACAATTAGAAATGAAATAAGAGACAATGATCAACAAAGAGATGATCCTTCTCGAAAGAAAAACAACTTCAGAAGAACCATTTTATCAAGACAATCATTCTCAGACAGGTATCAAACTAAATTTCTTGGCCATTTTTTTTCATGTACAAAATTTGGACATAAAACAAAGGATTGTAGATCCTATGACAAGGATGATTATAGAGGCCCTTACCATACCTCTAGAAGAAAAATTGTAGGTTATCAAATTAGAAATCCTAATAGCTACATTAGTGGAAATCAAAATTCATTCACTCTCTTATTCAAGTACAATACAAAATGAAAGTGATGAGGGTTCGATCAATTCGTTGAGTCCCCGTAATAAAGTACATTTTATATTGAGAGGTCACAGGTTCAATTCTCTCGACACTCTTGGGATCACATTTCATGGTTGAGCTGACAAGAAGTGGTCCCTTTGGGTGGATCTGCCTGGTACAAATATTTTGTGGACGTAGTGGTCATTGATCTCTAGGGTCCGTGAACCACATATAAAAAAAGAATACATTATGACATGCTACAAATTCCACAATTTTGGGCATATAGCAGATGACTGCATAAGCATCATGGGATGGTATCTTAAACAAATCAAGGAAGAATATATTTATACTAGGCATAAAAAAGACACCAAGGTGTGGAGGAGAAAACAAGAAGAGCTAAAGATGGATATGTATGCTCAAGACACAGGTCTAAATTATTAACAAAATATTTTCCAAGTACATGAAAGGTTGAATGCTCTGAGGCAATTGAAGAAAGGGTAGTCTGAATAGTTTTGTACAATTGTTGCAAGTTAATGGAGTCTAGTTGTAGGGTTGCAAAATCAAAACCTGTGATTCGTTTTGGTTTTTATTTTGAAACTGATGGTAGTGGAGGTCTATTTCTTGTCGCTCAACTCAGTTTGACTATCACTCCAATGATAGTACTAAAAAATCCATCTTTAGGACCAAAACATGGAAAGTTAATTGAACAAGGAGATTTTGATGATAGATGTCTGGATATGCTACATTATACATTTAGAAATCCATCTTGGTTTACAAACGATGAGTTTTTAGAGCTCAAGGGTATTGCACTTTATCATGCAACCAAGTTGCAACCAAAAGGAATTAAAAATTGAAAGCAATAGTAATGATGTAACATTAAGTTGCAAAAGAAGTTACAAACATTGAGGCTAGAAATATAAGGCACACGTGCAATTGAAGATATTGAATTGAATAATTAGGGTTATGTGACTTGTACAAGAGGCAATGAATTGGGTGAACCCTATTGTTGCAACTCTAGAAGATGAAGTTTCAAATTCTATTAGTGAACTATATGTAGGATGTGTCGGTCTTGTCAAGCATAGAAGTTCAATGTGTACAATTGTGAATACTTCGAAAAGTGAAAGTAGTTAATGAAATTTGTGCAGCCAAGCATTGCAAGAAACAATCATGCTTTGTTGGAAATGAATATGTACCGGTCATGAAATTTGTATGGATTCAAGGAATTATAGAAGCAGAGGAACTACCCTCCCTTGTGCAATTTAGGGAATGATTTCACTGAGTTGGCAAAAGTGAATGCACTCCTATCACAAAGTTCAAAATACTCAAAAGAGTTGGTGAATCCAATGGACTAGAACAATCTAAAATTGGTGAAATGTTCACGTGTTTATAAGAATATAACACTTAAATTTTAGATATAAATGATGGTTTGGCTTACTTCCCTTGTTTATTTTGTAGATGTGAATTCTTGAGGGAATGTGATCGATGAAATCCCACTCAAGCGCCCAAGCTTTTTATCCCATCCATGGAAATGAATTGTGTGACCTCGGGCTCTTATAGTGTCATGGAACATAACTCATCTCCAAACTTGGAACATGTCTTATCTCCAAAACTGCCACCTAGGGTACTTCATTATCATTGAATATAGGAAATGACAATGAAGGATATTACAGTGATCAAGATAACATTAATCATCATGAATATGTAGGCAGTCGCATGCAACTAGTGTTCATGAAGACCTAACGAGATGTTTTATTTTTAAGAATTATTGAATTATTGAAAAGCAAGTTGCTCAATTGTGTTTTGGGTATACAAGGGTTTTATAATTGAATGTTCCAGATATTAATGTCCATGAAGTATTGTGTGCTCTTAGGAGTCTTGAGGCTAAGATTCTTGAGGTGTTAACTATAGTTTTGGGAACTTTAAGTGATGCATTATTTTTAGCTTATTGGAATATTTTCTTTTGTTGAACCAAGTTATAATCATTGAAGTTGTTTTATAGAGAGGTGTTATTGCATCTAGTAGTGAAGACTATTTTGCAAAGTTGTGGAAAGATGGAGCATGCATTCAAAGTTAGAGCATCCTGGTTGTGTGTGGGATGTGAAATTCTTTCCAAATAAAGATACCATTACTATGTGTTTTGTTGGAGTTAAAAGGATATGGATAATAGATAAAGATTAAATGATAGGAAAACCTAAAGTAAATGCTTTAGAGGCTCATATTTCATTCTGCAAGCCCAACACAAAAATAGTGGGAGGAATAAAAGTGTCCAAGTTTCCTGGGTTGGCGGCTCTCCAACAGCCTAGTTTTTACTTGAACCTTCCCAAATTTGAATCTATTTTTCATTTCGTTTTTATGCACTTATTTGAGGTCATGCAAAATACGTTGGTGGAATACGCATTTGTGAGGATAGTAGCATTGTTGTAGGTTTAAGAGAAAAGAATGTATGTTTTTGGTGTGCTAATGAAAAGGGTGGTTTGGAAAATAAAAATATACAACTCAAGAACCATGGAACTATTTCTACAAGGTAAACAATAAGATAAGGACACATTATTTTCCAAATTTTCTGGAATACACAACTCTGCAAGAATAATTTACCAAATTATTTTATAACATCATGGAAATTGTAGACCTATTCCTTGTTGAAAATGTAACTAGTTACGGTCTTAATTGTTGTTGTACTCATTTCAATATGCATCCTATGTGACAAACAAGAGAAGAAAAGAAAAATTTATTATTATTAAAGCATGGGTTTCATGCTCTTAGTTGATTGTCTTCTAGGTAAAAGCATGGTATTCATGCTTCTAGGGTTTATTAGGTCTTAGGATTTATTGTCACAAATCAAAGGATTCAACATCATGTTTATAAGACCCTTCCGGGAAAAATGTAATTGTAAAAAGAATAATTTTGGTCTAGAAACTCCTGGAAACTCCAAAAGTAAAATCCAACCCTAGAAATTACAAGTTGTCCTAAAGGAGGGAATTCAACCCCTTGGAAAGGTTATATAAAGGAAAAGTTTGACCTCATTTGGGACTCACTTATCCACAATTTTGATCTATCAAGAAGGAAGTTCGATTTGTAGCTAGAAAAGAAGAAAAAGGAGAGAGAAGGTCTAAGAAGCAAGAAAAATCCAAGAAGGAAGGAAAAATATTTGTTTTGGCTCTATCTCTCTCACACGTGTGAAATTCTAGGGTTTATGGTGATGCAGAAGAAGGCTGAAGTTGCAAGTCTGAGTTGTAGTAGGACGAATTGTAGTGTCTTGTAGTTGGAAGGAAGGATACCCTATCTTAACCTCGTTGACATTGGGAGGAGTTTTCTTGCCCTAGGAAGGTCTTGGGAGGAAGGTGAATTTGGGTTTCTATAGAAGTTGCAAGGCCGAAATTGTAGGATTGAAGTTGCAGAACGAGTTGCAGTATTGAAGCTGGCAGGTAAAAGTTGAAGTTTGAAGCTAGTTAGTGCAGAATCAAAGGACTTGTTGATGACTTGGTACTTGGAGAAGGACTTGGTCTAAATTTTGGGTATTTCTGTCTCAATTGAAGAAGATTCTATAAGAAGAAAATAATTTTTTTGGGTTTTCCACTTGGAGGGGTTTTGACCCGACTTAGAACCTAAATTTTGTGTCCTCTATTGTTTTTGTTTCATTCTTGATATTAATTTTAATGAAAATATAAACTAAATAACAAAATAAGATCAACTAAGTTCACTAGAAAATATTAAAGTTAAGGAAAATAAGAATTAATAAGCTGCCACATTGCAAGTTTCCAACATGGAATCGGAGTTAAGGTGAACAAGAAGGAAACTGGAAATATTATCTTGTGGACACAAGGAAGGCTTGCAAAGGGGAAAAGGAAAACCTATTGATCTAGGAGAAAGGTCTCAACAGAAGAAAGCTTGAAAAGGAAGATTGTCAAGAAGGTTGTCTCCTGAGAAAAAGGATCTAGATGAAAACACATTGGTAGCCCACTCTAAAGGAAACATCAAAGGTCACTCTTGGAAGTTGTTGTTGGAGGAATCCTAGGGAACCTATTTCAAGAAAGCCTCATCAAAGATCTTGAAGGCATCAAGAAGGTTCGAGGAATCATCAAGAATAATATTGGTTATAAAGTAAGTATTGTATTATTACATCATGTATGAATCTACAGGTCATATAGGTTCTTTCTGCAAGGAGATAAATAAGCTCATTGGAGCATCAAATTATCTAGCATGGAAGAAAACGATTGACCTAATACTCACAGAACAAGAAGTAATGGAGTATGTTACTAATGAAATTACTAAACCTAGCAAAGACAAGACACAAGAACTAGCAAAGTACAATAAAGGGGAAGTAAGGGCTCAAAGGATCATAGTTGAATCCATTAAAGATTCTCTTTTTCCATTTGTTGCAAACTTGAAAACTTCCAAGGCTATGTATTACAAGCTAGTGAACTTCTACTTTGTAAGTACATCAAGACAAAAGATATAGTTATGGAATAAGTTATATAGAAGGAATAAATAAAAGGATGATGATATGGAATCCTTTCTCATGAAAGTCTCTCAGATAAGAGACCGTCAGCAAGGACTTGGGGAATCAATTTATGATTCAAAAATAACCATTTGTGTACTGAATGCATTACCACCGAAATGGAGCAGCTTTGCAAAAAGCATCTACTCCAAGAAAGATTCAACTCTCTTTGATGATTTGTGGGCTCAATGCATATTGGAAGAATCAAGGATCAAGGTAAAAGATGACATTGGATCAGATGAGCAGTCTCAATCCTTTCTAGCCTAAGTCAAGAAGCTAAATAAGGGAAAATTTTGAAAGTCGAGGAAGAAAGACATGTCCAAGGTGTTGATTTTTGAGTAGCTTGGGAGGTACTCTAAGCCTTAGGGTTTAGTGTTTAGAGGGTGGAGCACCATAAGAGTCACTTCTGGACTTGGAACCTAAGTTTGGGGTTTTTCACCCATCGTGATTTGAGGCAAAACCATGGACACATTTTGACATGTGATGGATGAGGATGATAGTACTCATCAAGGCAAATCTGATGCATCGAAAATCATCATATTGTGAGTTGTAGAAATGAAGTTATGAATTTTTTAAGTTGAAAATGGGATTTTGGGCATTCAAGGCATGTAGGCTTAAAGTGATTTGTCCAAAATACATGTCTATTTGTTGACCCTTCTTATGTGTATAAATAGAAGGTATGTGAGGCTCATTTAGAGCATCCAAGTGCAACATTACATAGGTAATCTAACTCAAAGAGGCTCAAATCCACATTCTGGGTAGAAAGAAGGACATATTTGGTGTGGTTTAGGGGTGGAATTACCATTGTATATTGGTCACAGTACAGGAAAATAAGAAGGCTAGGCCACGGGCCTTAGTCGGCCCCAAAACAGAGTTGTGTATAGGTGGCTTTGGGGCCAGTTATTAGCCCAAGTAACAAAGAGCATGACAGGGGTATAAAACAAGCTAAGTCGTAGTTGTAGGGAGGTTATGGTGGAAGATTGGGAGGGTTGACATGGAGTGCACATGTGCCCTAACCAGACCACTGAAGTCACAATAGTATTCAACCCAGCAAGGTATGTGTTGGTTATTAGATTCATGTTGATTTGATGTTGCGTATCGTGTCCTAGTGTGGATAATTTTTCTGTATCCTTTGGGAGCCATGTGTTGGGGTTATCTTAGGTGTGAATAAACCTCAACTAGGAGTAGATCCTGCAGTGAAGTGTTGCGTTCCATTGGATTGGTGGACAAAAGTGTGTTGGCTACCCATAGTAGGCCACGACTAGCAGTCATAAAGAGAGTTTAACCACTGAATTTTGTGTGAAGTTGTTGAGTCTATGTGTAGCTCTTTGATGAATGTGTTGTGCTATTCAACAACCCCCCATTTATTGATATAATAGCTAATATTCTATTAATAAATAGGGACCCTTGATAAAATCCTTCAAAAAGAAATTTAGCACTTAGACATTTTCTTTCAATCTTTTTTTTAAGAATAAAGCAAGATATCAAGTCAAAACCCTTTGAAAAATAACAATTCTCACCTTTTCGCATACCGCTAGACAAAGTGTGTCAAAATCCTTGATAACAAGAAAAACCCGTGAATTGTGATCAAAAGGATCACTACGCCTAACTTAAATATCATTGGACTCTTCATTTAAGGCTAAGACCTATGGCATTTCCTATTTAATAAAGCCCATATTGCAATCGCACATTGGCGCTCATAAAGGACGCAAACCCACAAATCCTATTGAAATGTGTGAAATGCGATATCGCGATAGGACAAGTCAACCTTACCACATCGTGTCAAGATACTTAAAAAGTACTAAATCTTACGAACTATGCGATCTTGCGAAATGCGATAGAAGCCCGAACCCGATAGAAGCCAATGTCATAAATGGTACTTAAATCTGCCACGTAGTGAAAAGCATTTTATAAGGTAATTACTCTTTCAAACAAACTACGCTCTAAGTAAAAATAATATACTGCTTATCCCGCATAATCCTAAATATCTTTGAGAAAGTGCACAGACAAATATGCAAAAATGTGATTTGCGATATTGCATCACAATCGCAAAGTCGAAATTCTCGCAACTTAAGTCCACCACCTTAAAAAATTTCCTTCCCATTTTGAGATGCGGTACATTAATGAGAAATAAAGGCAGCGATAAGGGACCATTAGTGACTATTTAATATAGGTTAATGGAATTTATGTTAAAAAGCGGTTCGACGTGATACGATATCTTTTCATTTGCGTTTGATTAAAACTCCTTTCTTGTCACCTTTTCAGGTTATCTGTATCATTCATTCTCATTGCCATTATTTCTTGTGTTTATCCGATAACTTCCACTTTGCTCCATTTTAGGAAAAATCCATAGGGAACATTGTTAGAAACAATGGGAAGTAAGGGAAAGGTAGTTGCATCCAAGAAATCAAAAATGATTCCTCTTTTCTCCGATACTAAGTGTAGCATAGACGGAGGAACTACGACCTGGGAGGCCATGTACAACTTGTTAGAAGAGGAGCACCCCAGGCCACTGGAAACAAAGGCCATGACAAATTCCCAGGAGTCATCTGATGCCTCCTATTTCGAGACGACATGCTCTTTCCTGCACCGCATAGCTTCACGACCAAAGATAATCCCATATATGGACATGGTCAAATGGGTAATTGACGAGGCAGACATTGCAGACCGAACATTCAGGAATCACAAGCAAGAGGTCATGGGGTCTTTTTCAGCAGACAACCTACGACTCATGTACCAATTACTAGAGTCGTAGAATCTCTACAATAAACAGCTCCTTGAGAAATTTCCAAGGAAAATGAATACCTAGAAGACGTCACGCAAACCTGGACAGAAAATGAAGGCAAGCTCAAACGGGATAAAACGGGTATGTACTCTATGGCATCCATTTCTCCCCCTCCTAGTTTCACAGTAGCAATGTTATGTAGATTGTTCGGTAAACCCGATAGCACCAAGTTTTCCCCAGAATGGCTCCCATTGATAGATGCAGTAGTGAATGCAACAATAATGAACTAGGCTCAAATTCTATCAGACAATTTGGCTAAGGCTATTATAGAATATAGAAGGAAGATAAATTCTTCTCTAAGAGTGTTTCCCCCCTTTTTCATGAGTGCTTTTGTAATGGATGCAATATGTTTTAGTTCTAAATTTCCCAATATGGGATGGAAGTGGACTGTATAGGACCCGCTTCCCATCCATATGTACCATAATATTTTGTGGGAATCTCAATTTCACCCCCATTTTTATAAAATCTATCAAGGAGTTATGCTACCCATCCATAAATAAGTGTACAATAGAACTGCCCCTAGGTTTTCTAAAGAGGTCGAGATAGATATTTTGCCAGTAGCCAGATGGTTTGGGGAAGAAACCTTTACCTACATCAGAGTATTCGGGAGCATCGCTTCACCGCATGTTCTCCCATATTACGTCCCCAACAAATTAATGGCCAGAGAAATAGCCTACCAAACAACAGGGGAAGGTGGATTAAGCAGAGGACTGAAAGAGCAAAAGAAGGCCATTTGGCCTACATTTCCATTACAATGTGGTGCATTTGCGCTACATGATTTTGGACATGCATGCAAAGAAGCAGAGATTATTAAATCTTTGAAATTATCTACACTTTCGGGAAGGCAGTATGACCCAAACGGCACTGTTAAAAATTTTACTACTATGGTAAGAGTAAATTTGTTAACCCATGAAGGGGACGCCTTTGATGAACTCTTCCTACAGGAAGAAACATATTCACAAGTGTTGCATTTGACATTAGAACGTTTAACCCCAGACGATCTTAGGGATTTCCATGTATATAGGGAAAAATATTATTGAACGTCCCATTAGACCTATTGTAGATAAAATCAATAAGGGAGCCAATTCCCAGTGTAAGCTTGGAGGACAGCTCCAAATAAAACTCTGAAGAAGATACCCAAGAAATATCTAGGCATGATTCAGAGCACTCAAAGTAGCAGTCTCAAAATGGACGAGGAAACACAAATAAAGAGTCCGAGAAGGACACAATTGGAACTATAGAAGAGACAGCCGAGCAAACCTTAGCAAAGAAACAAGAATAAATTGTCTCTACATCAACTCAGTTAGGTAAAATCCCAATTATTGACTTGGAACAGGAATGGGAAAAGTTCAACAAAAAGCTTCACATAGATCCAAACCTTGAGCAAACATTTGGAAAAAACAGAGGAAGGAGTTAAGGGCACTCAAGACGTTGAAATCATTCTTGTTACTTCTACTTCAGAAATTGTTTTTGAGAGTTGAATAAATACCTCCACTAAATGTATTTTATAGTCTTACCCACAAATCTTTAGTCAAGAGACAGAGGAAGCAAAGAAAGTTGGACATTGTAATTGTTACAACTTGTGAAAATGAACCAATGGACATCGTTTGGAAGGACTTTCCCATGGACCCATCTGAAAATCTCACAAAAGGGTCACAATACGCAGGAGCCTATGCCACGGCAACTATTGATAAAGCGACAGAGGTCCAAATGCTTCTTAAGGAAAAATAACAAAGAATTATGTTGTTAGAACAACAATTATCTCAAGATTCCAATCAACAAGTAGCCTAGCTCCAAAAGGAATTTAAACAGATGAGAATACAACATCAAGCTAGCTTAGCAGAAATAGATGCGCAGATACAAGCTATGACAGATAAGTTTAAGGATAATCCACAAATCGAGTTCATAAAGGAAGCACTCAGTCTTAATTCCCAAATAATGCAACAGAAGGAAGTACTTTGCCAGAAGATCTCGCAGATAATTACTTACTGCAAAACCAGTGATAAGCTAACAACCAAGTCATTGACATGAGACTTGAGTATGAAAAAATCCATAAAAGGATTTTTGACTTTATCACATGGAAAGAACTAGAGGATGGGAGAAAGGCTAAACTATCGAAGCTGGAAGAATCTCATAAGGACATTTTGTTCATAGATTGGGATTCTCGGTTGAAACAAGCGGAAAGGGAAATAGTGATAGCAGCGACAGCAGCAAACAACATAATATAAGCCATCAATGAATATCTTCATGGTGCCAATCTAGTTAAGGAATGTATACTACGATTTCTTCTGAATGTCAAACAGTTAGAGCAACAATGGAGACAGGCAGCACAACAAAGGAGGAGGCAATCAAACAGGCAAGCAGACTGAATTAGGAAGCATACTGGAAGTTTTTAGTGAAACCATATAGTCAGTGGATGACTTTGAGGTTCTTAACAACCTCAACACAAAACACGCTGCCAGCACTAACAGATGCTATATTTTCGGGCCAATTAAAATCTGTGATCAGCCCACTAGCCCAGCTCAAGCCATTGACTGATATTTGCAATCTTAGAGATCAAGTCCAAAGGAGTTAGTCATTTAATTTATTTTCTTTTAGTTGTATTTTTTGTATATTCTGAGGAAGGCCATTTAAACCTTCTCGGATATTTTTTGTAATAATCTATTTTAGGACCTATAGTTTAGTATTTATACCCCTCTCATGCATTTAGAGAGGGATCCAGAAATTTTATCAGAAACATTCTTTGAAACATTCCACTTTTGTACTGTTCTGATGGAATGAATGGAACAGGATCTATTTTCTTTCAAATATCTAGCATGCTCTACTGAAATGCACTTTTGTACTCTTAGAATGTGTTGGATTGATTGAGATTGGGTTAATATTGTTGAAGCACATGAGCAGGACTCGTCATATATGGTACTTTTATCTTATGATCTTGTTTTATTTATGTATCAGGCAATACTTCTTCTTTAAATTGTTTTATGTGTGAAAGTCTGAATTACAGTTTAGCATTATTGCACTTTTGTATGATGTTAGCTTTGACTCTATTCTGAATACATGAACGATTTTGTATGTGATATATATTTCTCAATCGTTTTGTCTAACTATTTATCCAAAACAATTATTGTTAAACAATTTCACTTCTTATTGCAGTTGAATGATCTTTATTACCAATTGTTGTAGGACATCATTGTAGATCGCATATTGTATTTAATTCCCGGGTATATTTATAGCTAAATAGTGTTAAACTAGGATATATGCATGTGTTTATTAGTTAGATTAGATTACACTTAGCTCAGTCATTTTCCCATTACATCATATATCACCCCACCAACACTATCAAAATATTTTCTAGGAAAATGGTCCCATTATCCCCAGTTGGAGCCACTACACAAAATGGAAAAGGCGTTGCTAACCAAGGTCTGGATCGGGTGGTTTTCCCCCATGTTTTCGCAACAATTTTCGAGGCTTCAACATTGTGGCGCTAGAAGTAGGGCCTAACTATGAATGGCAATTAAATTCAAATAAATAGGCCATTCTAAGAGTAAAACTCTCTCACCATCTCCTCCAACTTCTCGATCTCATTCTAAATCTCTAAATCCTAAGCGAGAAGTTGTAAAGAAACCCTTAGAATCCATTATTGTGATCTCAAAGAAGTCAGATCACTCTTCTTCTATAGAAACCCCTGAAGTCCAGTCTTTGATCCATAAGCTACAGGGGATTTCAATATCTCAAGAAGAATTTGAGTTATCCCAAGCTAGTGTTTCTTCTCAATTTCCCTCCTCTCAAATGTTAACTAGATCACAGAGCGAAAAATTTTGGATCCCCCCATTTGAATTCCCTCTACCAAATCGAAAGAGAGCTAAGAAGACACAATCTGAATCCCATAGTGAGGTTCTCTCATTATCACCTCAAACACCTTCACTCATTCCATCCACTTCATCACAAAATGAACCATCTCCCTCACAACTCCAAATCGTGGATCCCCCCATTTGAATCTCCATCTACACAAAACTTGAAGAGACAAGCCAAGTTAGAGAGCTAATCCAAGTTGAAGAGTCAATCCAGGTTAAAGAGCAAAGAAATAGTATAGGAAGGACAGGTGGTATTGACCAAGGTTGAAGGTGTAAGCCTAAAAGGGTAAAAACTCTTACTAAAGAAAGGAAATTTGTGTGAACCATGAGAAGTTGTGAAGTATCTTAAAGAAGTAGGTTGGTGCCTACAAATTGTTTATTTGGTGCTCAAATGAGTATATTTAGATTCTCATGTAGGTTGGTACCTATAATGTTGGTGAGTTGATGCTCCACTAGGGGATTGAAATCTCTTATAGATTGGTGCCTACAAAATTTGTAAGTTAGTGCTTACATTGTACGAGGAAGTTTACAAAATATTTTCAAAGATAAATTTGATGATTTTTCTTATATAAAAATCGATGTTTCATGATTTATGTGCATCAAATATTTTAAAAGCCAAAAATTATTAATAGTAACAAAATACCGATTCACCCCCATTCTCATTATTTCCAATAACTGGTATGAAAGCAGGCTCCATCGTGCACATCCTAACAGATGGAAGTTATACCTCAATAAAATATATGGAAAATTCAAGAAGGTGTGACTCCAAAGGCTTGAAATAATTCTCCTCTATAGCCATTAATACAAAATCTTTTAAAGAAGATGAAGACAATGATAAGACACGACCAAATCTAGAAGAAGGTTACACCATTAATTCTAAAGCAAAATTTGTTCCTTCCCAAGATGAAATAGTCAGGCTCAGAAAAGAAAATACAAGGCTTAAAGAGAAGTTACAAATCCTTGAATAGAAGAGTCATAACATTGATGAAACAAAAATTTTCCTCCTGAGATTTCATGCAAAGGAATCCAAAAAGAGAAGAAATGTTTTCAAGTCAATTGAAGGAAAAGGCTAAGGATTATGAGAACCTAGAAACAGAAGTTGATAAAATACAGAAAGAGCAAGAGAAATTTTTTGAAGAAGTCATCTCCTTGAAAATTCAGCTAGAAGAAGCAAAGAGAACAAAAGAAGTGATTAAAATCCAATGGAAGGAAAAATAAGAAAATTGTGAGAAGTTTGAAGAAAAAATAGTTTCATTAGGGAATGAAGTGGACAATCTCAAAAAGAACTTGAAAAGTTCTCAATTGTTGGATTGATATCTCAACAGTCAAAGGTCCTGGTTATGTGGGCGAGACTTCATACAAATAATATGCAAGCCTTAAGTCACCAAAAGATAAAATTGAAGAAAAGGGTGAAGGTCATCCTAATATTCTTCAAAGCCCCAACCAAAGTGGAAGCAAGGGAAGCAATTAGGATGAGATTGGAAGAGCTACTACACGTAGGAGCTATGTTGATGCCCTCAATGGATCCCTACATAATACAATTAGAAATGAAATAAGAGACAATGATCAACAAAGAGATGATCCTTCTCGAAAGAAAAACAACTTCAGAAGAACCATTTTATCAAGACAATCATTCTCAGACAGGTATCAAACTAAATTTCTTGGCCATTTTTTTTCATGTACAAAATTTGGACATAAAACAAAGGATTGTAGATCCTATGACAAGGATGATTATAGAGGCCCTTACCATACCTCTAGAAGAAAAATTGTAGGTTATCAAATTAGAAATCCTAATAGCTACATTAGTGGAAATCAAAATTCATTCACTCTCTTATTCAAGTACAATACAAAATGAAAGTGATGAGGGTTCGATCAATTCGCTGAGTCCCCATAATAAAGTACATTTTATATTGAGAGGTCACAGGTTCAATTCTCTCGACACTCTTGGGATCACATTCCATGGTTGAGCTGACAAGAAGTGGTCCCTTTGGGTGGATCTACCTGGTACAAATATTTTGTGGACGTAGTGGTCATTGATCTCTAGGGTCCGTGAACCACATATAAAAAAAGAATACATTATGACATGCAACAAATTCCACAATTTTGGGCATATAGCAGATGACTGCATAAGCATCATGGGATGGTATCTTAAACAAATCAAGGAAGAATATATTTATACTAGGCATAAAAAAGACACCAAGGTGTGGAGGAGAAAACAAGAAGAGCTAAAGATGGATATGTATGCTCAAGACACAGGTCTAAATTATTAACAAAATATTTTCCAAGTACATGAAAGGTTGAATGCTCTGAGGCAATTGAAGAAAGGGTAGTCTGAATAGTTTTGTACAATTGTTGCAAGTTAATGGAGTCTAGTTGTAGGGTTGCAAAATCAAAACCTGTGATTCGTTTTGGTTTTTATTTTGAAACTGATGGTAGTGGAGGTCTATTTCTTGTCGCTCAACTCAGTTTGACTATCACTCCAATGATAGTACTACAAAATCCATCTTTAGGACCAAAACATGGAAAGTTAATTGAACAAGGAGATTTTGATGATAGATGTCTGGATATGCTACATTATACATTTAGAAATCCATCTTGGTTTACAAACGATGAGTTTTTAGAGCTCAAGGGTATTGCACTTTATCATGCAACCAAGTTGCAACCAAAAGGAATTAAAAATTGAAAGCAATAGTAATGATGTAACATTAAGTTGCAAAAGAAGTTACAAACATTGAGGCTAGAAATATAAGGCACACGTGCAATTGAAGATATTGAATTGAATAATTAGGGTTATGTGACTTGTACAAGAGGCAATGAATTGGGTGAACCCTATTGTTGCAACTCTAGAAGATGAAGTTTCAAATTCTATTAGTGAACTATATGTAGGATGTGTCGGTCTTGTCAAGCATAGAAGTTCAATGTGTACAATTGTGAATACTTCGAAAAGTGAAAGTAGTTAATGAAATTTGTGCAGCCAAGCATTGCAAGAAACAATCATGCTTTGTTGGAAATGAATATGTACCGGTCATGAAATTTGTATGGATTCAAGGAATTATAGAAGCAGAGGAACTACCCTCCCTTGTGCAATTTAGGGAATGATTTCACTGAGTTGGCAAAAGTGAATGCACTCCTATCACAAAGTTCAAAATACTCAAAAGAGTTGGTGAATCCAATGGACTAGAACAATCTAAAATTGGTGAAATGTTCATGTGTTTATAAGAATATAACACTTAAATTTTAGATATAAATGATGGTTTGGCTTACTTCCCTTGTTTATTTTGTAGATGTGAATTCTTGAGGGAATGTGATCGATGAAATCCCACTCAAGCGCCCAAGCTTTTTATCCCATCCATGGAAATGAATTGTGTGACCTCGGGCTCTTATAGTGTCATGGAACATAACTCATCTCCAAACTTGGAACATGTCTTATCTCCAAAACTGCCACCTAGGGTACTTCATTATCATTGAATATAGGAAATGACAATGAAGGATATTACAGTGATCAAGATAACATTAATCATCATGAATATGTAGGCAGTCGCATGCAACTAGTGTTCATGAAGACCTAATGAGATGTTTTATTTTTAAGAATTATTGAATTATTGAAAAGCAAGTTGCTCAATTGTGTTTTGGGTATACAAGGGTTTTATAATTGAATGTTCCAGATATTAATGTCCATGAAGTATTGTGTGCTCTTAGGAGTCTTGAGGCTAAGATTCTTGAGGTGTTAACTATAGTTTTGGGAACTTTAAGTGATGCATTATTTTTAGCTTATTGGAATATTTTCCTGTGTTGAACCAAGTTATAATCATTGAAGTTGTTTTATAGAGAGGTGTTATTGCATCTAGTAGTGAAGACTATTTTGCAAAGTTGTGGAAAGATGGAGCATGCATTCAAAGTTAGAGCATCCTGGTTGTGTGTGGGATGTGAAATTCTTTCCAAATAAAGATACCATTACTATGTGTTTTGTTGGAGTTAAAAGGATATGGATAATAGATAAAGATTAAATGATAGGAAAACCTAAAGTAAATGCTTTAGAGGCTCATATTTCATTCTGCAAGCCCAACACAAAAATAGTGGGAGGAATAAAAGTGTCCAAGTTTCCTGGGTTGGCGGCTCTCCAACAGCCTAGTTTTTACTTGAACCTTCCCAAATTTGAATCTATTTTTCATTTCGTTTTTATGCACTTATTTGAGGTCATGCAAAATACATTGGTGGAATACGCTTTTGTGAGGATAGTAGCATTGTTGTAGGTTTAAGAGAAAAGAATGTATGTTTTTGGTGTGCTAATGAAAAGGGTGGTTTGGACAATAAAAATATACAACTCAAGAACCATGGAACTATTTCTACAAGGTAAACAATAAGATAAGGACACATTATTTTCCAAATTTTCTGGAATACACAACTCTGCAAGAATAATTTACCAAATTATTTTATAACATCATGGAAATTGTAGACCTATTCCTTGTTGAAAATGTAACTAGTTACGGTCTTAATTGTTGTTGTACTCATTTCAATATGCATCCTATGTGACAAACAAGAGAAGAAAAGAAAAATTTATTATTATTAAAGCATGGGTTTCATGCTCTTAGTTGATTGTCTTCTAGGTAAAAGCATGGTATTCATGCTTCTAGGGTTTATTAGGTCTTAGGATTTATTGTCACAAATCAAAGGATTCAACATCATGTTTATAAGACCCTTCCGGGAAAAATGTAATTGTAAAAAGAATAATTTTGGTCTAGAAACTCCTGGAAACTCCAAAAGTAAAATCCAACCCTAGAAATTACAAGTTGTCCTAAAGGAGGGAATTCAACCCCTTGGAAAGGTTATATAAAGGAGAAGTTTGACCTCATTTGGGACTCACTTATCCACAATTTTGATCTATCAAGAAGGAAGTTCGATTTGTAGCTAGAAAAGAAGAAAAAGGAGAGAGAAGGTCTAAGAAGCAAGAAAAATCCAAGAAGGAAGGAAAAATATTTGTTTTGGCTCTATCTCTCTCACACGTGTGAAATTCTAGGGTTTATGGTGATGCAGAAGAAGGCTGAAGTTGCAAGTCTGAGTTGTAGTAGGACGAATTGTAGTGTCTTGTAGTTGGAAGGAAGGATACCCTATCTTAACCTCGTTGACATTGGGAGGAGTTTTCTTGCCCTAGGAAGGTCTTGGGAGGAAGGTGAATTTGGGTTTCTATAGAAGTTGCAAGGCCGAAATTGTAGGATTGAAGTTGCAGAACGAGTTGTAGTATTGAAGCTGGCAGGTAAAAGTTGAAGTTTGAAGCTAGTTAGTGCAGAATCAAAGGACTTGTTGATGACTTGGTACTTGGAGAAGGACTTGGTCTAAATTTTGGGTATTTCTGTCTCAATTGAAGAAGATTCTATAAGAAGAAAATAATTTTTTTGGGTTTTCCACTTGGAGGGGTTTTGACCCGACTTAGAACCTAAATTTTGTGTCCTCTATTGTTTTTGTTTCATTCTTGATATTAATTTTAATGAAAATATAAACTAAATAACAAAATAAGGTCAACTAAGTTCACTAGAAAATATTAAAGTTAAGGAAAATAAGAATTAATAAGCTGCCACATTGCAAGTTTCCAACATGGAATCGGAATTAAGGTGAACAAGAAGGAAACTGGAAATATTATCTTGTGGACACAAGGAAGGCTTGCAAAGGGGAAAAGGAAAACCTATTGATCTAGGAGAAGGGTCTCAACAGAAGAAAGCTTGAAAAGGAAGATTGTCAAGAAGGTTGTCTCCTGAGAAAAAGGATCTAGATGAAAACACATTGGTAGCCCACTCTAAAGGAAACATCAAAGGTCACTCTTGGAAGTTGTTGTTGGAGGAATCCTAGGGAACCTATTTCAAGAAAGCCTCATCAAAGATCTTGAAGGCATCAAGAAGGTTCGAGGAATCATCAAGAATAATATTGGTTATAAAGTAAGTATTGTATTATTACATCATGTATGAATCTACAGGTCATATAGGTTCTTTCTGCAAGGAGATAAATAAGCTCATTGGAGCATCAAATTATCTAGCATGGAAGAAAACGATTGACCTAATACTCACAGAACAAGAAGTAATGGAGTATGTTACTAATGAAATTACTAAACCTAGCAAAGACAAGACACAAGAACTAGCAAAGTACAATAAAGGGGAAGTAAGGGCTCAAAGGATCATAGTTGAATCCATTAAAGATTCTCTTTTTCCATTTGTTGCAAACTTGAAAACTTCCAAGGCTATGTATTACAAGCTAGTGAACTTCTACTTTGTAAGTACATCAAGACAAAAGATATAGTTATGGAATAAGTTATATAGAAGGAATAAATAAAAGGATGATGATATGGAATCCTTTCTCATGAAAGTCTCTCAGATAAGAGACCGTCAGCAAGGACTTGGGGAATCAATTTATGATTCAAAAATAACCATTTGTGTACTGAATGCATTACCACCGAAATGGAGCAGCTTTGCAAAAAGCATCTACTCCAAGAAAGATTCAACTCTCTTTGATGATTTGTGGGCTCAATGCATATTGGAAGAATCAAGGATCAAGGTAAAAGATGACATTGGATCAGATGAGCAGTCTCAATCCTTTCTAGCCTAAGTCAAGAAGCTAAATAAGGGAAAATTTTGAAAGTCGAGGAAGAAAGACATGTCCAAGGTGTTGATTTTTGAGTAGCTTGGGAGGTACTCTAAGCCTTAGGGTTTAGTGTTTAGAGGGTGGAGCACCATAAGAGTCACTTCTGGACTTGGAACCTAAGTTTGGGGTTTTTCACCCATCATGATTTGAGGCAAAACCATGGACACATTTTGACATGTGATGGATGAGGATGGTAGTACTCATCAAGACAAATCTGATGCATCGAAAATCATCATATTGTGAGTTGTAGAAATGAAGTTATGAATTTTTTAAGTTGAAAATGGGATTTTGGGCATTCAAGGCATGTAGGCTTAAAGTGATTTGTCCAAAATACATGTCTATTTGTTGACCCTTCTTATGTGTATAAATAGAAGGTATGTGAGGCTCATTTAGAGCATCCAAGTGCAACATTACATAGGTAATCTAACTCAAAGAGGCTCAAATCCACATTCTGGGTAGAAAGAAGGACATATTTGGTGTGGTTTAGGGGTGGAATTACCATTGTATATTGGTCACAGTACAGGAAAATAAGAAGGCTAGGCCGCGGGCCTTAGTCGACCCCAAAACAGAGTTGTGTATAGGTGGCTTTGGGGCCAGTTATTAGCCCAAGTAACAAAGAGCATGACAGGGGTATAAAACAAGCTAAGTCGTAGTTGTAGGGAGGTTATGGTGGAAGATTGGGAGGGTTGACATGGAGTGCACATGTGCCCTAACCAGACCACTGAAGTCACAACAGTATTCAACCCAGCAAGGTATGTGTTGGTTATTAGATTCATGTTGATTTGATGTTGCGTATCGTGTCCTAGTGTGGATAATTTTTCTGTATCCTTTGGGAGCCATGTGTTGGGGTTATCTTAGGTGTGAATAAACCTCAACTAGGAGTAGATCCTGCAGTGAAGTGTTGCGTTCCATTGGATTGGTGGACAAAAGTGTGTTGGCTACCCATAGTAGGCCACGACTAGCAGTCATAAAGAGAGTTTAACCACTGAATTTTGTGTGAAGTTGTTGAGTCTATGTGTAGGTCTTTGATGAATGTGTTGTGCTATTCAACAACCCCCCATTTATTGATATAATAGCTAATATTCTATTAATAAATAGGGACCCTTGATAAAATCCTTCAAAAAGAAATTTAGCACTTAGACATTTTCTTTTAATCTTTTTTTTAAGAATAAAGCAAGATATCAAGTCAAAACCCTTTGAAAAATAACAATTCTCACCTTTTCGCATACCACTAGACAAAGTGTGTCAAAAGCCTTGATAACAAGAAAAACCCGTGAATTGTGATCAAAAGGATCACTACGCCTAACTTAAATATCATTGGACTCTTCATTTAAGGCTAAGACCTATGGCATTTCCTATTTAATAAAGCCCATATTGCAATCGCACATTGGCGCTCATAAAGGACGCAAACCCACAAATCCTATTGAAATGTGTGAAATGCGATATCGCGATAGGACAAGTCAACCTTACCACATCGTGTCAAGATACTTAAAAAGTACTAAATCTTACGAACTATGCGATCTTGCGAAATGCGATAGAAGCCCGAACCCAATAGAAGCCAATGTCATAAATGGTACTTAAATCTGCCACGTAGTGAAAAGCATTTTATAAGGTAATTACTCTTTCAAACAAACTACGCTCTAAGTAAAAATAATATACTGCTTATCCCGCATAATCCTAAATATCTTTGAGAAAGTGCACAGACAAATATGCGAAAATGTGATTTGCGATATTGCATCACAATCGCAAAGTCGAAATTCTCGCAACTTAAGTCCACCACCTTAAAAAATTTCCTTCCCATTTTGAGATGCGGTACATTAATGAGAAATAAAGGCAGCGATAAGGGACCATTAGTGACTATTTAATATAGGTTAATGGAATTTATGTTAAAAAGCGGTTCGACGTGATACGATATCTTTTCATTTGCGTTTGATTAAAACTCCTTTCTTGTCACCTTTTCAGGTTATCTGTATCATTCATTCTCATTGCCATTATTTCTTGTGTTTATCGGATAACTTCCACTTTGCTCCATTTTAGGAAAAATCCATAGGGAACATTGTTAGAAACAATGGGAAGTAAGGGAAAGGTAGTTGCGTCCAAGAAATCAAAAATGATTCCTCTTTTCTCCGATACTAAGTGTAGCATAGACGGAGGAACTACGACCTGGGAGGCCATGTACAACTTGTTAGAAGAGGAGCACCCCAGGCCACTGGAAACAAAGGCCATGACAAATTCCCACGAGTCATCTGATGCCTCCTATTTCGAGACGACATGCTCTTTCCTGCACCTCATAGCTTCACGATCAAAGATAATCCCATATATGGACATGGTCAAATGGGTAATTGACGAGGCAGACATTGCAGACGGAACATTCAGGAATCACAAGCAAGAGGTCATGGGGTCTTTTTCAGCAGACAACCTACGACTCATGTACCAATTACTAGAGTCGTAGAATCTCTACAATAAACAGCTCCTTGAGAAATTTCCAAGGAAAATGAATACCTAGAAGATGTCACGCATACCTGGACAGAAAATGAAGGCAAGCTCAAACGGGATAAAACGGGTATGTACTCTATGGCATCCATTTCTCCTCCTCCTAGTTTCACAGTAGCAATGTTATGTAGATTGTTCGGTAAACCCGATAGCACCAAGTTTTCCCCAGAATGGCTCCCATTGATAGATGCAGTAGTGAATGCAACAATAATGAACTAGGCCCAAATTCTATCAGACAAATTGGCTAAGGCTATTATAGAATATAGAAGGAAGATAAATTCTTCTCTAAGAGTGTTTCCCCCCTTTTTCATGAGTTCTTTTGTAATGGATGCAATATGTTTTAGTTCTAAATTTCCCAATATGGGATGGAAGTGGACTGTATAGGACCCGCTTCCCATCCATATGTACCATAATATTTTGTGGGAATCTCAATTTCACCCCCAATTTTATAAAATCTATCAAGGAGTTATTCTACCCATATATAAATAAGTGTACAATAGAACTGCCCCTAGGTTTTCTAAAGAGGTCGAGATAGATATTTTGTCAGTAGCCAGATGGTTTGGGGAAGAAACCTTTACCTACATCAGAGTATTCGGGAGCATCGCTTCATCGCATGTTCTCCCATATTACGTCCCCAACAAATTAATGGCCACAGAAATATCCTACCAAACAACAGGGGAAGGTGGATTAAGCAGAGGACTGAAAGAGCAAAAGAAGGCCATTTGGCCTACATTTCCATTACAATGTGGTGCATATGCGCTACATGATTTTGGATATGCATGCAAAGAAGCAGACATTATTAAATCTTTGAAATTATCTACACTTTCGGGAAGGCAGTATGACCCAAACGGCACTGTTAAAAATTTTACTACTATGGTAAGAGTAAATTTGTTAACCCATGAAGGGGACGCCTTTGATGAACTCTTCCTACAGGAAGAAACATATTCACAAGTGTTGCATTTGACATTAGAACGTTTAACCCCAGACGATCTTAGGGATTTCCATGTATATAGGGAAAAATATTATTGAACGTCCCATTAGACCTATTGTAGATAAAATCATTAAGGGAGCCAATTCCCAGTGTAAGCTTGGAGGACAGCTCCAAATAAAACTCTGAAGAAGATACCCAAGAAATATCTAGGCATGATTCAGAGCACTCAAAGTAGCAGTCTCAAAATGGACGAGGAAACACAAATAAAGAGTCCGAGAAGGACACAACTGGAACTATAGAAGAGACAGCCGAGCAAACCTCAGCAAAGAAACAAGAATAAATTGTCTCTACATCAACTCAGTTAGGTAAAATCCCAATTATTGACTTGGAACAGGAATGGGAAAAGTTCAACAAAAAGCTTCACATAGATCCAAACCTTGAGCAAACATTTGGAAAAAACAGAGGAAGGAGTTAAGGGCACTCAAGACGTTGAAATCATTCTTGTTACTTCTACTTCAGAAATTGTTTTTGAGAGTTGAATAAATACCTCCACTAAATGTATTTTATAGTCTTACCCACAAATCTTTAGTCAAGAGACAGAGGAAGCAAAGAAAGTTGGACATTGTAATTGTTACAACTTCTGAAAATGAACCAATGGACATCGTTTGGAAGGACTTTCCCATGGACCCATCTGAAAATCTCACAAAAGGGTCACAATACGCAGGAGCCTATGCCACGGAAACTATTGATAAAGCGACATAGGTCCAAATGCTTCTTAAGGAAAAATAACAAAGAATTATGTTGTTAGAACAACAATTATCTCAAGATTCCAATCAACAAGTAGCCTAGCTCCAAAAGGAATTTAAACAGATGAGAATACAACAACAAGCTAGCTTAGCAGAAAGAGATGCGCAGATACAAGCTATGACAGATAAGTTTAAGGATAATCCACAAATCGAGTTCATAAAGGAAGCACTCAGTCTTAATTCCCAAATAATGCAACAGAAGGAAGTACTTTGCCAGAAGATCTCGCAGATAATTACTTACTGCAAAACCAGTGATAAGCTAACAACCAAGTCATTGACATGAGACTTGAGTATGAAAAAATCCATAAAAGGATTTTTGACTTTATCACATGGAAAGAACCAGAGGATGGGAGAAAGGCTAAACTATCGAAGCTGGAAGAATCTCATAAGGACATTTTGTTCATAGTTTGGGATTCTCGGTTGAAACAAGCGGAAAGGGAAATAGTGATAGCAGCGACAGCAGCAAACAACATAATATAAGCCATCAATGAATATCTTCATGGCGCCAATCTAGTTAAGGAATGTATACTACGATTTCTTCTGAATGTCAAACAGTTAGAGCAACAATGGAGACAGGCAGCACAACAAAGGAGGAGGCAATCAAACAGGCAAGCAGACTGAATTAGGAAGCATACTGGAAGTTTTTAGTGAAACCATATAGTCAGTGGATGACTTTGAGGTTCTTAACAACCTCAACACAAAACACGCTGCCAGCACTAACAGATGCTATATTTTCGGGCCAATTAAAATCTGTGATCAGCCCACTAGCCCAGCTCAAGCCATTGACTGATATTTGCAATCTTAGAGATCAAGTCCAAAGGAGTTAGTCATTTAATTTATTTTCTTTTAGTTGTATTTTTTGTATATTCTGAGGAAGGCCATTTAAACCTTCTCGGATATTTTTTGTAATAATCTATTTTAGGACCTATAGTTTAGTATTTATACCCCTCTCATGCATTTAGAGAGGGATCCAGAAATTTTATCAGAAACATTCTTTGAAACATTCCACTTTTGTACTGTTCTGATGGAATGAATGAACAGGATGTATTTTCTTTCAAATATCTAACATGCTCTACTGAAATGCACTTTTGTATACTTAGAATGTGTTGGATTGATTGAGATTGGGTTAATATTGTTGAAGCACATGAGCAGAACTCGTCATATATGGTACTTTTATCTTATGATCTTGTTTTATTTATGTATCAGGCAATACTTCTTCTTTAAATTGTTTGATGTGTGAAAATCTGAATTACAGTTTAGCATTATTGCACTTTTGTATGCTGTTAGATTTGACTCTATTCTGAATACATGAACGATTTTGTATGTGATATATATTTCTCAATCTTTTTGTCTAACTATTTATCCAAAACAATTATTGTTAAACAATTTCACTTCTTATTTCAGTTGAATTATCTTTATTACCAATTGTTGTAGGACATCATTGTAGATCGCATATTGTATTCAATTCCCGGGTATATTTATAGCTAAATAGTGTTAAACTAGGATATATGCATGTGTTTATTAGTTAGATTAGATTATACTTAGCTCAGTCATTTTCCCATTACATCATATATCACCTCACCAACACTATCAAAATATTTTCTGGGAAAATGGTCCCATTATCCCCAGTCGGAGCCACTACAAAAAATGGAAAAGGCGTTGCTAACCAAGGTCCGGATCGGGTGGTTTTCCCCCATGTTGTCGCAACAATTTTCGAGGCTTCAACATTGTGGCGCTAGAAGTAGGGCCTAACTATGAATGGCAATTAAATTCAAATAAATAGGTCATTCTAAGAGTAAAACTCTCTCACCATCTCCTCCAACTTCTCGATCTCATTCTAAATCTCTAAATCCTAAGCGAGAAGTTGTAAAGAAACCCTTAGAATCCATTATTGTGATCTCAAAGAAGTCAGATCACTCTTCTTCTATAGAAACCACTGAAGTCCAGTCTTTGATCCATAAGCTACAGGGGATTTCAATATCTCAAGAATAATTTGAGTTATCCCAAGCTAGTGTTTCTTCTCAATTTCCCTCCTCCCAAATGTTAACTAGATCACAGAGCGAAAAAATTTGGATCCCCCCATTTGAATTCCCTCTACCAAATCGAAAGAGAGCTAAGAAGACACAATTTGAATCCCATAGTGAGGTTCTCTCATTATCACCTCAAACACCTTCATTCATTCCATCCACTTCATCACAAAATGAACCATCTCCCTCACAACTCCAAATCGTGGTTTACACAGATACTAGAGCACAAGCCTCCTCTGCCCAATCACCTTCAACTACCGGAACATCTTCCTCTACACAGATACCTGCGATGGCTCAAATACCATGGACAAATCCAAGAGTTGCTCAAATAGCGAGACCCTTACATCCATTGCCCGCCCATTCAGAAAAGTGGTTACCAAAGTTCAATATTGATGATGGCCTACCAGCTGAAGAACGCATAAACAACTTTATGGTGTCCATAAATCTCAACGAAGTAGTAGAAGAAGATGTTGTTGTAATTTATTCCCGTATACCTTACAAGGATTAACAAGATCATGGTATTTTTCATTACCATCTGGTTCCATTAATAGTTAGGATGCCTTTCAAGAGAAATTCTTAACCAAGTTTTGAGATGATCGATCAAAAGCTACTCTTATCAATGATCTCTCCAACTTGAAATCTGAACCAAGAGAACCCATTAAGGGCTTCAATTCACGTTTTAATAAGTTATTGAATAAAATCCCAATGACATCCAAGCCCAGCGATGGAGTCCAAAATGAATGGTGCATTTATGCTCTTCCCTCAAACAAAGTTATTTTTTTTGATAGAGCTGCCAAACCAACTTTGGCAGAAAACATGAAAGAAGCCATAGCTGTAGAAAAACACATTATCTGCCATCATGTTTGATAATGCGTCTTATTTTACATGCAATGCTATGACAGAATTTTCTCTTAAAACGGGTTTTAAACTTAAATACGCTACTAACTATTATCCTCAGGGAAATGACTTGGACGAATCTACAAACAAAAATCTCATAAGAATCATCAAATGAACCGTTGATCAAAGTTAGAAAGACTGGCACAAATCTTTAAGATTTGCTCTATGGGAAAATCGAATAAGACAGAAGGCCTCAATAGGCAATTCTCCTTTTAATTTGGTCTATGGGAAAGAAGTTATCCTCCCTACAAATATAGTTATTCCCTCTCTAGCCCTAGTTCAATTTATTGAAGAAACCACTTCCTCTTCTATGCAATTAAGACAATTACAAATCCTCAAGCTTGAAGAAGAAAGGGAAAAGGCCAAAATCACACATGCACATCATTAACAGTTAGTCAAATCTTCATTTGATTTGAATTTTGTAAGTTCAAAATCCTTTTAGCTCATAAACCTGGTATTGAAATGGGATAAAGCACATGAGGAAAAAGGTAAGCATACTGAATTCCAAAGAATGTGGCTTGGCCCATTTCAAATTGAGGAACAAATAGGCCCACCAACCTTTTTATCGCAAGATTTATCGGGCAAGAGAGATTATCTGCTTGTTAATGGGTAGATTCTGAAAAAATATTTTCCATAGAAGATAATATCTTCTATTCCCTGTGTACTATTGCTTTTACTTTTTAGGAAAATAAAAATTAAGTAGCATTTACTTTTGGCCTTTATAATAATAATCTCTTTTATATTTTGACTTTTCACTTATATAAGTAGAGATTGTTAAGAAGATGATTTTTTACATTTGAAACATAAGCTAAGTTCTATTACTCTGAAATTGCTTGTCCTCTATCAAAATTACATGTCCTTTGATAAAACTCAACTTTGTAAAGAAACCTTTGTTCTAACATCAGTTAAGAAAAGTATCTATAACGAAGCAAGGACTCTCTACAAAGAAGCATCTTTAAACTCTATAATTGTCATCCAGAAAATCTTGAGTCAATGATTCTCCCCATATAGTAAGCTTTCACTTTTTAGAGTGTAATTCTAAAATATTCTTAAAACTTAAAGGATAAGAGGACTCATCGAAAGCTGACCTACCATGATTATAGGGAAGTAACAAGCTGACATTGCCAATACTGCATATCAAAACAGGGTAATGGCTTAAGATTATGTTAATCAAAAGACAATGGGTCTCATCACGAGCTAGCTTGTTCAGTTAAAGTTACAACCAGTGAATGGCATTGTCAATTTTGGCCACCAAACCAAGACAATGACCTTTGAGAAGAAGATGAAATTTTAAGAAAAATGAATTGTTTAGAAAGAATGAGAAAGAAAGTAAGTATATGAATTTGAATTTATCTTTAAAAATTGCGCTCTTATCTAGATGGGACGGTGAATCATTGTTGGTTAAAAGGTAATTTTGTCGAGGCTATGAACACCTGTTGGTAGTAGAGGCTCTACCTATGACAACTGAGTACATATAAAAGCTAATTTGTGAGAGCCCCCAGTTTTTATCTTTAAAACCAAGTAATGACTGATGTAGACAAAGCAATTTTCATATTGAAGAGGATAATCAAATGGATGATAGTTAGGTAGATTTTGTTTTTATTATTCAAAGAAATGTTACTTATCTTATATTTCATGTATTTTTATTTTATGAACTACGTTTATTTTGGAAGTTTTTAGAAATTTCAAAAAATTGTCAGAGATAATTGGTTCTTCCAGCGAGCCGCCAATTGTTGTGTTATTCAACAACCCCCCATTTATTGATATAATATTTAATATTCTATTAATAAATAGGGACCCTTGATAAAATCCTTCAAAAAAAAAAAATAATAATAATAATTAAAAAATAAAAATAATAATAATAATAAATAATAAATAAATAAAAATAAATAAATAAATTTAGCACTGAGAATCTTTCTTTTAAGCTTTTTTTTAAGAATAAAGCAAGATATCAAGTCAAAACCCTTTGAAAACTAGCAATTCTCGCCTTTTCGCATACCACTGGACCAAGTGTGTCAAAAGCCTTGATAATAAGAAAAACCCACAAATTGCGATCAAAAGGATCACTACACCTAACTTAAATATCATTGGGCTTTTCATTTAAAGCTAAGACCTATGACATTTCCTATTTAATAAAGCCCATATCGCAATCGCACATCGGCACTCATAAAGGACGCAAACCCACAAAGCATGTTGAAATGTGCGAAATGTGATATCGTAATAGGACAAGTCAACCTTACCGCATCGCATCAAGATACTTAAAAAGGATTAAATCTTACGAACTATGTGATCTTGAGAAATGCGATAGAAGCCTAGACCCGATAGAAGCCAATGTCATAAATGGTACTTAAATCCGCCACATAGTGAAAAGCACTTTATAAGGTAATTACTCTTTCAAACAAACTACGCTCTAAGTAAAAATAATATACTACTTATCCTGCATCTCACATCCCATAGAATCCTAAAGAACCTTGGGAAAGCATACAAACAAATATGCGATAATGTGATTTGCGATATTGCATCGCAATTGCAAAATCGGGATTCTTGCAACTTAAGTCCACCACCTTAAAATTTTTCCTTCCCATTTTGCGATGTGGTACATTAATGAGCAATAAAGGCAGCAATAAGGGACCATTAGTGGCTATTTAATATAGGTTAATGGCATTTATGTTAAAAAGTGGCTCGACGTGATACGATATCTTTTCATTTGCATTTGATTAAAAATCCTTTCTTGTCACCTTTTAAGGTTATTTGTATCATTCATTCTCATTGTCATTCTTACTTGTGTTTATCTGATAATTTCCGCTTTGCTCCATTTCAGGAAAAATCTGTAGGGAGCATTGTTAGAAACAATGGGAAAGAAGGGATGGAAACCGCATCTGAGTAATAAAAAATTATTCCTCTTTTCTCCAACACTATGTGTAGCAGAGATGAAGGAACTACGACCTGGGAGACCATGTACGAATTGTTACAAGGGGAGCACCCCAGGCCATTGGAAAAAAAGGCCACAGCAAATTCTTAGGAGTCATTTGATGCCTCCTGTTTCGAGACAGTATGTTCTTTCCTACACCGCATAGCTACACCACCAAAGATAATCCCATATGCGGACATGGTCAAATGGGTAATTGACGAGGCAGACATTGCAAACTGAACATTCATGAATCACAGGCAAGAGGTCATGGGGTCTTTTTCAGAAGACAGGCTATGACTCATGTATCAGTTACTAGAGCCGCAGAAGCTCTACAATAAACAGTTCCTTGAGCAATTTGCCAAGGTAAATGAAGACCCAGCAAACGTCACACAAACCTAGACAGCAAATGAAGGCAAGCTCAAATAGGATAAAATGGATATGTACTCTACGGCATCCATTTCTCCCCCTCCTATTTTCGCAGCAGCAATGCTATGTAGATTGTTCGGTAAACCCGATAGCAACAAGTTTTCTCTGGAATGGCTCCCATTGATAGATGCAGTAGTGAATGCAACAATATTTAACTGGGCTCAAATCTACCAGACAATTCGGCTAAGGCTATTACAGAATATAGAAAGAAGAGAAATTCTTCTCTAAGAATGTTTCCTCCCTTTTTCATGAGTGCTTTTGTAATGGATGCAATCTGTTTTAGTTCTAAATTTCCCAATATGGGATGGAAGTGGACTGTACCATAAGATTTTGTTGGAATCTCAATTTCACCCCCATTTTTATAAAATATGTCAAGGAGTTATGCTACCCATCCATAAACAAGTGTACAATAGAACCGCCCCTAGTTTTTCTAAAGAGGCCGAGATAGATATCTTGTCAGTTGCCAGATGGTTTGGGGAAGAAACCTTTACCTACATCAGAGCATTCAGTAGCATCTCTCTACAGCATGTTCTCCCATATTACATCCCCGACAAATTAATGGCCATAGAAATAGCCTACCAAACAGCAGGGGAAGGTGGATTAAGCAGAGGACTAAAAGAGCAAAAGAAGGCCATTTGGCCTACATTCCCATTACAATGTGGTGCATTTGCACTACATGATTTTGGACATGCATGCAAAGAAGCAGAGATTATTAAATCTTTGAAATTAGCTACACTTTCGGGAAGGCAGTATGACCCAAACGGAACTGTTAAGAATTTTACTACTATGGTAAAAGTAAAGTTGTTCACCCACGAAGGGGACGCCTTTGATGACCTCTTCTTATAGGCAGAAACATATTCACAAGTGTTGCATTTGTCATCGGAACATTTAACCCCAAATGATATTAGGGCTTTCCATGTATGTAGGGAAAAAAATTATTGAAGCTCCCATTGGACCTATTGGAGATAGAATCAATAAGGGAGCCAACTCCCAGTGTAAGCTTGGAGGATAGCTCCAAAGAATACTCTGAAGAAGATAGCTAAGAGAGATATATGCATGAGTCGGAGCACTCAGAGCAGCAGTCTCAAAATGGAGGAGGGAACACAAATAAAGAGTATGATAAGGACACAGTTGGAACTACAGAAGAGACAGCCGAGAAAACCTTAGCAAAGAAACAAGAATAAATTGTCTATACATCAACACAGTTAAGTAAAATCCCAATTATTGACTTGGAATAGGAATGGGAACAGTTCAACAAAAATATTCACATAGATTCAAACCCTGAGCAAACATTTGGAAATGACAGAGGAAGGAGTTAAGGGCACTCAGGACGTTGAAATCATTTCTGTTACTCCTACTTCAGAAATTGTTTTGAGAGTTGAAGAAATACCTCCACTAGATGTATTTTATAGTCCTACCCACAAAGTTGTAGTCAAGAGATAGATGAAGAAAAGAAATTTGGGCATTGTAGCTATTACAACTTCCGAAAATGAACCAATGGACATCGTTTGGAAGGACTCACCCATGGACCCATCTGAAAATATCACAAAATTGTCACAATATGCAGGAGCCTATGCCACGGAAACTTTGACAAAGCGACAGAGGTCCAAATACTACTTAAGGAAAAAGAACAAAGAATTATGTTGTTAGAATAGCAATTAGCTCAGGAAAAATCCAATCAACAAGCAGAATTACAAGTAGCCCAGCTCCAGCAGGAATTTGAACAGATGAGAATACAACATCAGGCCAACTTAGCAGAAAGAGATGCGTGGATACAAGCTATGACAGATAATTTTAAGGAGAATCCGCAAATCGATGAGTTCATAAAGGAAGCACTTAGTCTTAATTCTCAACTAATGCAGCAAAAGGAAGTACGTTGCCAAAAGATCTCGTAGATAAGTCCTTACTGTGAAACCAGTGATAAGCTAACAACCCAAGTCATTGACATGAGACTTGAGTATGACGAAATCCATGAAAGGATTTTCAATTTTATCACATGGAAAGAATCAAAGTATGGGAGAAAGGTTGATCTACCGAAGCTGGAAGAATCTCATAAAGACATCTTGTTCACAGATTGGGATTCTTGGTTGAAACAAGTGGAAAGGGAAACAACGATAGCAACGACAGCAGAAAATAGCATAATAGAAGCCATCAATTAAAATCTTCATGGCACCAATCTAGTTAAGGAATGTATATCAGGATTTCTTTCGAATGTCAAATAGTTAGAGCAGCAGTGGAGACAGCCAGCGCAGCAAAAGGAGAAGGAAATTAGACAGCTAAGGAGACTGAATTGGGAAAAATACTGGTAGTTTTTAGTGAAAACATACAGTCAATGGATGACTTTGATGTGCTTAACAACCTCAACACAAAAGATGGTGCCAGCATTAGCAGACGATATATTTGTGGGGCAGTTAAAATCTACGATCAGCCACCCGACCCAGCTCAAGCCAATGACTGATATTTGAAATCTTAGAGATCAATTCCAAAGGAGTTAGTCATTTAATTTATTTTTTTTTTTTTATTTTTGCATATTCTAAGGAAGGTCGTTTAAACCTCCCCAGCTATTTTTTGTAATAATCTATTTTAGGACCTATAGTTTAGTATTTAAACCCCTCTCATGCATTTAGAGAGGGGTCCAGAAATTTTATCAGAAACATTCTTTGAAACATTACACTTTTGTACTTTTGAGGAAGTTTTGATGGAATCAATGGAACGGGATCTATTTTCTTTCAAATATCTCGCATACTCCACGGAAATTCACTTTTGTACTCTTAGAATGTGTTGGATTGATTGAGATTGGGTTAATAGTGATTAAGCACATGAGTAGGACTCGTCATATATGGTACTTTTATCTTATGATCTTATTTTATTTATGTAGCAGGGAATTCTTCATCTTTAAATTGTTTTATGTGTGAAAGTCTGAATTACAGTTTAGCATTATTACACTTTTGTATGATGTTAGCTTTGACTCTATTCTGAATACATGAACGATTTTGTATGCGATATATCTTTCTCAATCATTTTGTCTAACTATTTATCCAAAATGATTACTGTTAAATGATTTCACTTCTTATTGCAGTTGAATGATCTTTATTACCAATTGTTGTAGGACATCATTGTAGATCGCATATTGTATTTAATTCCCGAGTATATTTATAGTTAAATAGTGTTAAACTAGGATATATGCATGTGTTTATTAGTTATATTAGATTACACTTAGCTTGGTCATTTTCCCATTACATCATATATCACCCCACCAACACTATCAAAATATTTTCTGGGAAATTGGTCCCATTATCCCCAGTCAGAGCCACTACACCAAACAGAAAAGGAGTTGCTAACCAAGGTTCGGATCGGGTGGTTTTCCCCCATGTTGTCACAACAATTTTCGAGGCTTCAACAGAATGAAAGAGGTTATTAGAAGGTAGATTGGAGCTCAGGTATTGGCCAGCCTAGATAGAAGATTAGATCATCCCATGTTCATTACAGCAGAAGTGACTTGCAATAGTGGTAGGTGCCAACCCTCCTGGAGACTCTATGTGTTGTCATTTGATGGACTAAGGGGCAACTAGAGAGTAGAACGGGAGTGATGGACTGGCAAGACAAGATACGAGATAAAGACTACAGTGTGATTGTCATTATATCTTGTATTCCATAGGCTATGTATTATTCATATTGGTTTAATATAATGAAAATTGGGTTGTACATATTTGTACAATATTTGGTAAAAAGTTGTCTATACTTGTGCATGTGTGATTTATTGCTTTATATTTTCCATTGTGTAAAGTAGCTTTTGTTGAGATTCTTGGTTTGGTAGCATCATAGATTCTAAGATTATATCCTAGACCCAAGCTCGTGGAAATTCAACACAAGGTTCAATGCTTTAAGTGCAATGAGTTTGGACACTTTAAGAGGGATTTTCCAAGCCAATAAAACAATAAGAGAAAGGGAAGAAGTGAAGCTCATGTAGTCGAGACAGTGGGAGAACCTGAGAAGAAGCCTAAGAAGGAAGAAGTAAAGTATATTTACTATTAAATAAGGCACTATGCTTGGTAGGTTCTTTATATAGAATGTTCTTTCCTTTAGATAGTATGCATTTTTAATATTAATTATGTATAGCATCGTAAAGATAAGCATATTATAGTAACATGTCTAGAATTTACATGATTAAGTTGATTTGTAGAGATCATCTAAATAGATGGATAAATAAACTATTTTTGCATAATATTCATCTAGGTATTATCTAACAATATGTTATAAGTTGCCATCCTGCTTAGTTGGATCATCATGATTCAAGAAGGACCATCATTTTGGAAGGTCCTTGGGAAAATAATCATGACAATATTAGTAGACATTCCATGTAATGTGAAATCAATATTGTTAAAAAGATGGAAGAATGCAATGGGTCAGGTTGCAGGCTTACTTTAGGGCAGATAGATAGATGATTGGGAGAAATTATAGGAATGCATGTTGGATGTAAGACTTTGGATAAGATTCATATGTATAGAATCTTTTGAAAATAAATTTGGTCATAAAATATGCCTAAGTATATGGATATATGATTCTTGAATAGAATGTGACTTACTTTAGATTGAATAAGAGAATTAAGACTTTCTCTAGATTGTATATATAACATTGATTAACATCCAATATAATCTCTGAAAGATAACCTCTGACTTGGTAATCAAGTTCGATCCTTAGGCATTCTGATGCAAGAAGGAAATTTTAAGTGGATATGGTTGATGAGGATTTTAATGGTTCGAGAAGGTCATCATGATGAGGTAAGCCAGATTTTAATTGTTGGTTATCTAGTTAACATATTATTTTTCTACCTAGAAATGATGTTGCAGGAACACATGATGACAGTTGAAGCAAGTTCAATTGTATGGATGAAGAGTATTGAGGGAAGCTCAATATCTTGGTACTTGGCAACTATGAAGTCAATATATGTTCAAAGGAGATCACTTTCATGAGGAAGCTATAATCATCTTGAAGTCTAGGAAGGCTCAATAGAATGCCTTCATGTATGTTGAAAGGATGAAAGTGATAAGAAAGAGAGGTGACATGGATCCTATCACAAGATCGAATAGTGGAGCTGGCTCCATGATACGTAGAAAGGAAACAAGCTTGATACAATTATATGCAAATAAAGAGGGAGCCATGTAGATATGAAGAAAAATTAATTTATACTCTCATGAAGACAAGTTGTAAATCTTGTGGTGTTGGCTTCCATTATTGAAAGGAAGTCAGAAATATCCTCAAGTTTGAGAGGGAGCAAAGTATTCTCCTTGAATAGGAGCAAGGATCGACCAACCAAATGGGAGAATAAGGATGTCCTCTTGGTTTGAGAGGGAGTGATGCTAGACATCACATCTGCATTCTCCTCTTCATGTGATGAAGAGAGAATGGCAGAGGATTGGATAAGCATTCCTAGTTTCCTTGAGGATATAACATCCAAGGAATAAAAGGTACCGAAAATCTTTGAGAATGGGGCATACATTCAAGAGAAGAGTGGTCGAACAGGACCGATATTATTTGAGGACTCGAGTATGGAGATCCAAGATAAGAATAGTCCTAAAAGTACATATCTTGTGGACATCTAGATGGGGTATGTGCCTTGTAGAGGTAGTGTGGTATCACACGTAAATCCTCCCAGCATAATGCTCTTGATTAAAATAAGAGCTTGTCTAGTTAGGCCTCAGAGACAGTGTTGGTCATAATGATGATGCTTACAGTATGGCTTATCAATCTGACTCTTCTTATGAGAACTCTTCAATTTGAGAATGTTGTTGTACAATTATGAATATCTCCCTAGTTAAGAGGGAGTGTTGAAAATGTAACTAGTTTTGGTCTTCATAATTGTTGTTGTACTCATTTGTATCCTATGTAACAAACAAAAGAAGAAAGGAAAATGCTATTATTATTAAATCATGGTTTCATGCTCTTTGTTGATGGTATTCTAGGTAAAAGCATGTTCTTCATGCTTCTAGGGTTTATTAGGTCTTAGGATTTATTGTCATGAGTCAAAGGAGTCAACATAATGTTTATAAGACCCTTCTGGGAAAAATGTAATTGTAAAAAGAATTATTTTTTAGTCTAGAAAGTCTTGGAAACTCCAAAAGTACAAGTCGGACTAAAGGAGGGAATTCGAACCCTTGGAAAGGTTATATAAAGGAGCAATTCGACCTCATTTTTGATTCACTTGTCCACAAGTTTGATGTATCAAGAAGGAAGTTTTATATGTAGCTAGAAAAGTAGAAAAAGGAGAATGAAGGTCTAATAAGCAAGAATAATCCAAGAAGGAAGTAAAAATATTTGTTTTGGGTTCTATCTCTCTCACACATGCAAAATTATAGGGTTTATGGTGCTACAGAAGAAGGTCAAAGTTGCGGGTATGAATTGCAATAGGACGAAGTGTAGTATCTTGTAGCTGGAAGGAAGGATACCCTACCTTGACCTTGTTGACCTTGAGAGAAGTTTTCTTACTCTATGAAGATCTCATGAGGAAGGTGAATTGGGGTTTCTATATAAGTTGCAAGGCCAAAATTGTAGGAGTGAAGTTGTAAAACGAGTTGCAGTATTGGAGTTGGCATGTCAAAGTTGTAGTTTGAAGCTAGTTGGTGCAGATCAACAAAGGAATTGTTGGAAGGCTGACTTGGTACTTGGAGAAGGACTTGGTCTAGGGCTTGGGTCTTTGTATCTCAATTGAAACATAATCTATAAGAAGAGAAGAGTTTTTCTGGATTTTCCCCTTAGAGGGGTTACTGTTTCGTTCTTGATATTTTTTTGATAAAAATATATAACTAAAGAACAAAAGAATATTAGCTAAGTTCACAAACAAATATTAAGGTTAAGGAAAATAATAGTTAATAAGATGCCACATTGCAATTTTCGAACATTCCCTCTTCATCCAGTGAGGAAAGTGGAGAGCGTAATGTGCAGACAAAGATGAAAACTATGTCTAAACATAATCAAATTTGATGATGTAACTACAACATCTATGTATGGATAGAATCCCTAGATTTTCTCTTTGGAATACTTTAAATGTTCTTAGGAAGCACAAATTCAGGGGGAGGAATCCTAAGTGATAGAAAAAGAGGAACACATGTCAAGAAGTGTTGAAAAAATGTAGACAGGGGGAGCACCCTTTGTTATTGGTGTCAAAGGAAATGAGAAGGTAGACTAGGGGTGTAGCTGGAAAGAAGTATGGAGATAATACAGATAGGAGTAGTAGTTATCAGAAGAAGCAGATCAAAGTATTTACATCAAACACAAAGCGGGAGTTTTGATGTCAAAAGTTGTCCAAGTAAAAGATAATGATGCATAGTCAGAAATAATATTTTGAGACCTTTCCAATGATATATGGCATTCCTTCTAACTCCTCATGGTTGAGGAGAAATGATTTTTTGAATATTAATTATACATTTTTCCAATTGCACAAGTTAGCCCAGCCAGTGGACAAGTTGGCCCAACAAGTTGACAAGTCGTACTTACTGTATACCCACACAACTTAATATAAATATGACACTCATGTGGCTAATTTAAGGCAACAAAATTGATGGATGAATAATAATGACTACGAAAGACCACAAGGCCAAATTGAAGGAAAATGAGGGTCGAGCTAAGGGAATATAGCCAAGATCAAGGAGAACAAATCCAAGCAAGTGAATTAGGGCCGAGTTGACACAGGTCCAAGCTGAGGAAGACTGCCAATGTAAATTATGTGTTTATTATTTTGTAGTATTATGTGTTTTTACCCATGCTTTTATTGGAGGATGCCCATCCCTATCTATTTATACCACAAGCATGTAGGGCACCTTAAAATGAAGTGACAACGGATTTGTAATGGGTAAGTGCTAGAACAACTAGGAAAAAGATATAGTGTGGGTACAAGCTTCTAAGAGGGTAGATATTCTTTTGAAAAGACAATAAGCCTAAATTTTGAGAGTGATTAACAAAGTAATAAGCTGAGTTGAGATGCAGAGTATCTGTTTTTAGTTGACAAAATAGTCTATGAAACTAACTAGTGGTTTTTCGATTGTGATAAGTTGTTGTGTACAAGTGCAAAAAGAAGAAGGGATTGAGGAAGTTGAAATTTTATCAAGAAGGTTTGTTGCTAGTCCTTGTGACAATTTTGTGGTTACCATAAATATTTTAAGGTTGGGTTTGTGTTCTTGATGTCATGTGACAAAAGGAACTAACTGTGTTAAGCCTAGTTGGAGCTAAGAAAAAGTTGAAGAGACAAGCCAAGTTGGAGAACTAATCCAAGTTGAAGAGTTAAGCCAAGTTAAAGAGTAGAGAAAGAGTATAGGAAGGACAGGTGGTTGTGACTAGGGTTGGAGGTGAAAATATAAGAGTGGCAAGGTTGGGTAACAACTCCTACTAAATAAAGGCAATTCGTGTGAACCAAGAGAAGTTGTGAAGTATCTTGAAGAAGTAGGTTGGTTCCTAAAAATTGTTGATTCGGTGCTTCGCTGAAGGGATTAGAATCTTTTGTAGGTTGGTGCCTACAAAGTTGTTGATTTGGGGCTCATTTAAGGTACTGAAATCTCTTGTAGGTTGGTGCATACAAAATTTGTAAGTTGGTGCTTATAGTGTATGATGAAGTTTACAAAATATTTACAAAGATAAAATGTATAAGTGTTTCTTTGATCTAGATTTATATAGGAACGAAATGAAATACAGATATAAACAAAAACATAGAGCTATAGAAAAAACAAATATTTAATTCATTAATAACAAATTACTAAAAATGGTTACATGCATAATGGAAATAAACTAGTTCAAGCGATGGTAGCTTATCTCTGAGAAGAGATGTGGCGGCTAAATTCCTTCTGAACTATGTTAAAATCAGGCTCAGATGCCTATTTAATATTGAGAAACAATGGAAAATAGTAAACATCCAAAAACCTAACCCTAGGAGATGAAGCACCAAATGTTTTTGGGCCCCATTAGGGTAAATTGGTACATCAACTTCTTGGGTTCGTAACTTTGGCATATGATCTTCGTTTGATGTGTATGATACCTTGTTATAAAGATCTATCTAAGGAATACAACTTTCATCTAAAGATCCTTGACATAGGCTAGTGATTAGCATTTTTTCCAAAAAAAAAAAAAACATCATTTAGGGCCTCAAAACGGCTCCGGAGTTCATGACCTGACAAACTGCCAAAAATAGTAAATTGTGCTACAATTAATGAAACTGAAAGAAATGGTGGTGGGGTCCAAGTGGAATAGGCGGGTGGCCACCAATATCCACCCAGATCATTCTTATATAAATATTTGTGTTTCATGATTTATGTGCATCAAATGTTTTAAAAGCTAACAAAATGTTAATAGTAAAGACCACTTTTGGGAGGCCATCCAACTGGTGATAGGTTATTGGATCTATATGTAAAATTGTATCTTTTCTAACTGGATATTGAATCTTGAAGCTACACAAAATAATTTCCATAAACATCATGATATGAACCCAAGACACGTTGTCTTCAAGAATAGTTAGGAAGGAACCATAAAAAAATCACTCTTAACCAATTGTTTGGCCTCATTTTCAAGTAGATAAATTATTCAAATCAAGGCTAGGTTAAATTTAGAAGCACGTAGATATCCTTTGGATTTAACCTAGTACACATAATGCCAATTCTAGTGGATAGCCTTGTCTAACAAATAATAATAAAAAATCACTCATTTATGTATTCTTATATTAAAGGAAAGGAAGTTCAATGCAACTATGAAACAGGTTTCAACACAATTGGTGAAGTCGGGCCTAAATCACATGGTTCAAAGCATTAAAAGGATGAAATAATTCCCCCTTATTGTAGACATTTTCAAAGCCATGTTTGATAAAAAAAAGGTGTTAAGGCCACGAGATTGAGCCCATTTCATGCCCTCCTATACTGCAATAACATTATCTAAAATATATCTCTCGTTGATGAATTTTGTTTGCTCAAGGAAGATGATGTTGGAAATAATATGCTTTACGCATCAATCAAGCGCCTTGGAAAAAAATTGTAAAATGTATTAAATAAATTAATGTGTCTCCAACCAGTAATCATCTTTGAGTCACTTACCTTTAGTATATAAAATTGATCAAAACTCTAATTGATCCCCAATTTGTTTCGCATGGAATCTTTGTAAACTTGCAAAAACGTTTACCCCATCAAAGTCCCATGTGGTTATGTCAAACTCATAGTGGAACCCATTGAGGGATGGGATCAAGTCCAAGCACTTATATGTGGTGACCCGCCTTTCCTTAGGAAGGACTCAAATTTGGAAAATAATTTTACAGTGCTCCTTAAACCCTTTCTCAATCTCATCTTGCTCAATGGTTCTATGAAAAATAGTATTCAAAGAAAATATACTCTCATTGGTCTCCTCGGTGGAAAAGTGCTTGGAATCAGGATTTGGTGGGTTTATCATTGATTTTGACCCAATGGTGTTGTGTTTTAAATTAGGAATCTCAAGCCAAAATAAATGGCACATTTAGCTACATGGGGAGTGATAAGTGGGGTGGGGTTTCCATTAAAACCCTTGCATGACTTCCTACAGTGCATAATGAGCTACTTTATTATGGTCTCACTAGATCTTAGCAATTTTCCACCCATAACCTGTAGCAAGGTAATAGTTTGGAGATGGCCTCTTCCCACTAAATTATCCACTAAACCTCCTTGTATAGCCAAGGGATTTGTGTCCACATAGTATAGGGGTATCCAACTTGGGATTTCAATTTGAGAGGCATTCATGATATATTAAGTTCTTTAAAAAATGCATCTTTTTAACACCACAAGAGATTATGAACTATGAATATTAGTGCTCTCACATAGTATTGGTGCAAACATAATGCACAAACTAACCTCCATTAATGTTGAAGTAGAGTGTGTTCTAATATAATGCAAAAGCTATTGTCAAGCCCATTGGTAGATCCTCTCTATCCCATTTCCAAAAATTTCTCAAGTGAATGAAATCTCAATTGACTCACATTAACAGTTCAAATGAGGGTCATAGTGGCCAAGGCAAGCATCAAAGCAATTCATGCTTCTCCCTTCCTAATAAGTAGTTGAACATGTAACACATTATTTTTCATCTTGGCATTCTACTATGTTGAAATTGTAGAAATTTTGAATAATATGACACTTATTCATAGAGATTATCCCGATTATACACTATTTGCGGAATGCATGCATAATACATAACCTCCTCTACGTTGATCATCAATTTTGCAGAATTAAAAACAATGAAACATCAATCACATGCGCACATTAACACAGTATGTAACCGGGGAAAGCATACAGCTGAAAACCCCCAACTATCTGTATATTATAATGATAGAGAACATGTAACAATACATAGTACAATACTCCTCACAAGTACTCAGTACTATCTCCACCTGCTACACACAAACTAGCTCAGATCTGAATCAAGTCACAGGTTCAAATCTCCTCCGCTGTCTGCCTGCCTCTACTGCGCAATCCAAAGTGAGAATAGTAATGATCCAAGCTCGTTTTCCTTGGCTTGTACTGCGCAATCCTCATTGGCAATCTCCATCATTGATTGTGAAAATTTCATGCACAGCTATAGTCACAACTGATAGTAGTCTCCACCTCTAACACCTGTCTCCACTGAATTGTCCATGCACTGAGTTAACTGATGTATTCTTTAGTTGCTTTATGAGGTCATAATTAGTGAATTAATTAATAATTAATTCACATCACTCATCACTAGTGTATTTTGCAATTAGACTAAATACAACTATTTCAACCAAGTCAAACTGAACACAACTCCATCAACTCCTCAATCAACTCCACCAAACTCAATCACTTGAGTTCTAACTGAAGTCCATCATGCAATAGCTCAACTTACCCATAAGAAAAGCGTATTTCCTTCTGACAGTTGCATGTGCCACATCCGTAGCTCGAACTGAAGTGCTCCAAGAGGATAAGATAATGTTTCTAGTCCAAATATTATTAAGAGCTAATAATATTCGACTGTTCTATTTTTAGCCTGGCAGTCTAAAAATAGACTCCGCCCATATGTCTAAAAATAGAAGTCCATATATTTTTACCAACATGACCAATCATCCACAAATAGCATCCTGCAACTCATAGACCATGATCCATATGTCTAAAAATAGACATAGTCTAAAAATAGACTTTGCGGCAAAAATAGCCTGCGAGCCCACTTAGTGAAGGCAGCTCCTTTCCACTAAGCTCCATCATCTTGTTGCATTTTCAACAAAAATCCCCATAAATGAGCCATGTGAATCGAAGAGCTTATCAACAAGTCAATGGAAAAAGGCTACACACTTCTAAGTCATTGGAGCCACAAATGTTGGCCAACCCCAATAACCAATATCACAATTACGCATCACATAGTAATGTATAAAATGGATTAGTCCCCTAGTTGATTGTAGGACTAGAAAATTGAGGGGAGATCAATAAAGGAACACCCCTTTTTTCTTTAGCATAATCTAAATAAAGAATTTGGGCACCAAGCCAAATGACATCCAAGGTTATATGTAATAGAGGTCATGTTATTTTTACTTCCTGGTAAATATAGAATACCAATACCATAAAACAAAGTTAAAAATTGGTCAAATGTATGTTTTATTCTCGAGTTACTTAAACCATAGATTTTCCATGAGGCCACTTTTATTACAAACCAATGACTTGTGCATCTTCATCTCATTGTCCTCAAAGTCCCAGACAGTGCCAAAAGGGTTTTTTGCAAACAATGATGAGTAAAGCAACCAAATACAAAGGGTAATTTGTCATGGAATTTATCATCAACCATAGCCTCTTGGTCTTGAGTATGCATGAGTGATGATGGAGAACAATCTCAATGGCTACTACTTTCACATTAGATTGAGTCAAAAAAATCCTTATGGGCTAGTGTAGTTGGTGATCTACTAGGTCCAATCATGTTAGGGGCTTTAGTTGCCCCAACAAATTCATTTTCCTTATCACCCATGTCCAACATTTTCACCCAAATTAATTCCTTGAGTTAAGAGTTGAGGGGGTTTTGTGGGAAAAATTGTTGCAAAGTTGACTTGCAACGAGCATACAATCACATATACGGTGACCTTGAATAAAACACCAAAAACAATAATAAAAAATATTAAATTAGCAAATTTGTTGCCTAATATCCCTATCTCCTACCTATATGAGCATAAATTCCTTAAGTTACTCTAAAATTTTCACCTTAGTGAAAACTCAACAATGGATTATAGGGTTAAATAATTGTTTGGGATCATGATAGATGAAATTCCTTAAAGGGGCATATATACGCTTTAGAGCCAATTAAAATTGCACTCGATAGATTGGGAAATTAAAACCAAACCAAGTAGTAAAACTGACTTAATAAGTCAACAAATCATGGGTCAAAGGAGAAAAAACTAGGGTATTCTTACAAATCTAGGGACCTCAACCAAATATTTCTATCACATGCATTGAATCATTACATTGAAACATGAAGAAACCCTTGGTGACATTATGGGTATTGTTGTAGTGCCACCCATTTGTCTCGTGCACCTCCCTAATCTATCCTCAAATAATAGTGTCAAGAGGCAAGTTGCTAAAAAAAGTAGCCAAAATGGAGCCTACCTTAAACTAATCACATAGATGATCATATTTGGACCCAAAAATTCAAGATTTTAAGGGGAGTCATTACCTCATCAAACACCTTTAGAACAATTTTTGTGAGGAATCTTGGCTACAATGGTACCTTGGATCGTTCTTAACTTCAAACAAAATGAGGGCTTTATCAGGGGATTAGGAACTCATAGACATGTTAGTGAGACTGAATCAATGAAAAAGGATTAAATAATAACTTTGCATTAATTTAAAAAGATCACAATCTTCACAATATTCTTTCTTTTCCAATGTAAGTTCAAAACCCATTTCAAGTGAAACGATTTTTTCATTATCAAAGATGTTTTTTTTACAACACAAATTTGCATGATAATGCCTTTATTATAGAGGAATAATAACAATTCCAAAAAGGATTTTCTATGTCCTCGTAATAAGTGTGGTATGTTTCTCACTTGTACAAAAATATCCCATGTCACTCGTGAATTTTTGGGTATCTTATAGTTGTGGTTGTTGCTTAATGCTTTTGACATGCTTGGTCACTTCATACATATTATTATCTTGTATTATTTGTAATTGTGCTCACCCTTCTTTTTTCCAGGCTTGTTGTAAATAGGATGCCTCCATTGAATTCCTTATGGTTGTCTAAATTTGAGACGTTGAAATTTGTTTATTGCCTCTTCGTTTGTGGAACCATATCTATATTCTAGTAGATTACTAAGGCAAATAAACAATAAGCACCGTGTGTTAGTTTTGTTTTAAATTTCCTACTTAATTAATAAAAAATGGAACAATTTATCTTCTCACCCCTTTTTGTTAGGGTAGTGATTAGATGCCATTTTTTCATTTTATATGCCACATGTATCCTCCACCCAAGTTGTAAGAGCACCTCACTTCTCTCAATGCATTTATACAAGTCTAATGACATGGTCTTTTGTTTAATATTAGGAAATTTCTAGATCCTTGATGTTGCATCTTTAAAATTGTATTAAAAATGATAGAAGATAAATATGTAGAGGATCAGTACTACAAAGTGAAATGTTGTTAAGAAAGTTTAATATTTGCTATGATTACTACACATCATCCAAATTCTAGCAAAATATTGCAACCCCCACTCATATGTAAAAGCATCGAATCTTTATTCATTCCTTCAATGTCTAATTTTTTTCTGCAAGAAAAAAATGTAAATTATTTTTCCGCAGAGTGAAATTACATAGTTTAGGTGCCCAAGCATTACTGCCACAAACAAAAAAGACCAAATTATAATCCTCAATACAATGTACCTTGTTTTCTTTGTATAAGTGTTTTTTTCCTATGCATATAAAACAAGATAGATTACTCATAGAGCTTATAAATTTATCTCAACAGTACCAATTATTCAACCCAAAAAACATTTAAAGATATGTAAACATAGTTGACCAAAACATATAAGGAAATCTTAAAAAAATAAAAACTAGGAGAACTAGAATGACATAGCCCCATTTAGACATTCTTCGTCTAAATCAGTCCTTCATTCTTCAATCTAAATCAGTCCTTCTTAGCTCTGTTGGCCCTCCTTTGATAGAGTATATTCTACCTTGTATAATTATCTATTTATTTGAAGGGGAAATTGAAACAAAGGATGAAGAAAATGATTTGAGCTAGGGATGCCCTCTATGCCCCCTTCTTTCTTCTTATTGCATAAGGACAAAGCCTATCTTTAGGCAGCCTCAAGGAATGACAATCTCAAAGGTATAAAGGCAATTGAATCATATAATGTCAGTGATCTATTTTTTCTTGATGACATTCTTATATCTTCTAAAGGCTCTAGAATAATGGCTGAGAAACTCAATGATATCATTGACAATCTCATTAACAATGTCAAATTGACAATCTCCTTTTCGAGTCCCTCAGAAGGAGAAAAAAAATCATATATTTGTTTCCTTATAACGTAGTTTATCTAAATGGTAGCATTATATATTTAGAATTCATTTGAAAGCTAACTTGTATAAAAAAGGAGACTATCAATGGTTGATAGCAAAAGTAGAGAAGAAGACTAATACTTGATGTGACCATTGTCTCTCAAGACGTTGACTAGTCCTAGTGAAAGTGGCCCTTGAAGCTATTCCAATTTTCTAAATGTTTCTCACATGAATTTTGAAAGTTCTATAGGAAAGAATAACGAAATTATGTCAGAGATCTATTTGGTTTGGAGAGAAGAAAAGGAATGGTGTTTGCTTCTTCGATAACACTATCAGTTCCAAAATCATAATGATGGGACCTCAAGAACATCTTTCTATTATTGAAGGAATTTGTTGCAAATAATGTTTGGATATTTGTTTAAGGTTTTGGGTTGTGGGCTTAAGTCATAAAGGAAAAATTCATTAGTGTCTGACTATGATGAAGACTTGGTAAGAAAACATGTAAACAAAATCTCAATATGTTTCATATATATGGAAATCGATTGTTTCAGTATTCCTTTAGATTGGTAATTACCTAGCACTATGAGTAGTGAAGGGAGATAAAGTCCAATTAGCACTAGACCTATGGATAGGAAGCAATGATTCTTACAAGATTCCAACTCATTTCTACATGAAAGATGAAAGAATTACATATAAAAAATTAAGAAAGTTTTTTATAAAAATAAGAGATGGGAAACATCAGATTATATAGTCAATGAACTATTGGAAAATCAATGGAGATGTGTTAAGTTATGGTATGTTCTATGCTTATAACAGTTTACTTCTTTTCTTATTATATTCCACAGATTTTCAATCACATCTACATAAAGTAAAGTGCAAATAGAACATTAAACCATCGACAGAAAACAAGCCAAGACAAGAGACACAAGATGTGGTGGCTAGCCAGGGACAAACCCCACAATGTGTGGGGAAACCCTTTGATAAAATCTTCTTTTATCTTCAATAATTCAGCAAAGAGAAATAGCACAATAAATCTGATTTATATCAGCAGTAGCAAACCCTAGATCAACAACATCAGCATTAGCAGCTTCATCTTCAAAACTAGGGCAGTCGATATCTCACAAACCGACCGTCGGATCGGCTTGATTCCACCACCAAAAGTTGCAACCTTCAAAGGAGGTTCAGATGAACCTATAGCGTAGATCAGAAGAGGATGTTTGATGGTCCATGCTGGTCAAAGTTTGGATCTATAGTTGCAGCTTCAGTTTCAGCAACTTCCTTCAAACTAGGGCAGTTGATATCTCACAAACCATCCGTCGGATCAACTTGATTCCACCACCAAAATTTGTAGCCTTCAGAGGAGATTCATATGAACCTATAGTGTAGATCAGAAGAGGAGGTTTGATTGTCCATGTTGGTCAAATTTTGGATTTGCAGTTGCAGCTTCAGTTTCAGCAGCTTCCTTCAAACTAGGGCAGTCTATATCTCGCAAACTGTTCGTCGAATCAACTTGATTCCACCACCAAAAGTTGCAGCCTTTAGAGGAGGTTCAAATGAACCTACAGCACAAATCAAAAGAAGAGGTTTGATGGTCCACGCTGGTCAAATTCTGGATCTGCAGTTGCAGCTTTAGTTTCAGCAGCTTCCCGCTTCACATGTGTGAGAGAGAGACCCTTTTCTGCGCAGTAGAGAGAGAGAGATGTGATGAGATGAGTGAGTCAAAATGAGGAAAATTCCTCCTGTATTTATACACAATTTTGGTGTTTGAATAGATGCGACTATTGGGCTTCTGAACCTACATGAGTTGTAGGTCTGCTTGATAATAATTCCATAATCAAAATAATTCATATCTCCATGAATACTTATCGGAATCGAATCATCTTTAGATCAATACTACACCTCTCGATGGAGGAATCTAATGAAAATATTATCAGCCATGAATAAGATGACCCACATGAAATTTGGCCCTAGTTTCCAATTTTAACACTCCCTCTCAACTAGGGAGAACTTCATCTGCAATCTGTCTATCGGTCGCTACTATTCATCCATCAAATGCACTACCCTATACAGCCTGAACCTTACCCTGCTCTGCTCTATTCTGCCTATTCTGCTTTGTCTTGTTTTGCCCTACATTAATATGTACAGCTCTGCTCTGTTATGCTCTGCTCTGCTTTGTTATGTTCTGCTCTGCTTTTGTCCGAATTATGAAGAAGAAGAAATGATCGAGGATGTATCATACTGACTCAAAGTCAGTCTCAGAGTATGTACCGTTGGTCCCAGACCAGTCTCAACCAACCCGAAGTAAGTGTCATAGTCAGTACAACTCCTACCACTGGTCCCATACCAGTAACATCCTCCACTAACTCAAAGTCAGTCTCAGAGTGCGTACCATTGGTCCCAGACTAGTAACAACCGACTCAAAGTCAGTGTCATAGAATGTGCCACTCGTCCCAGACCATTATCATTTATCCCAGATCAATGGAGGTCATCCTAGCGTAGGGAGTACGATAGATACAACAATGCATCCATCGGTACTACTATGGTCCCTAACTTCATTTCCCTACTCATTGATCAGATGAGAGGTACTTCCCATGAGTCCCAGACTGCATGGGTAAGATGCCTCGACAGGAGAACTAATCAATCCTGTCCTCATAGGAGAACACATCAATCCTACTACAATTGCCATTGAGAACACATCAATCCAAGCATCACAGGAGAACACATCAATCCTGCTACAATTGCCATGGAGAACACATCAATCCAGGCCTCACAGGAGAACACATCAATCCTGCTACAATCACCATGGACAACACATCAATCCAGACCACCATGGAGAACACATCAATCCAGGCCTCACAAGAGAACTAATCATCCTGCTACACAGGAGAGCGAATCATCCTGTTCCACAAGAGAGCGAATCATCTTGTCCCACAAGATAGCGAATCATCTTGTTCCAGTGTGCACCACCAAGGGAGGGTGAGTCACCCTGTGGTTGTATGTTGCTCCAGTAAGAACCGCAAGCCCTCAAAGCTCCCAGAGCTTAATGTATGCAACATGCAGTACCCTTGTACAATGGTTTCTTGACGACTCCAAGTCGTGTGGGAAAATCATAGATTAGATCTTTCATCAGGGCTTTGACAAGGTGTATCGACCTGTACATCATCTTATTGCAATGGAGCCTCCTTGCTCATCGACTTACCATATCCCAGATGATTTCTATCTGCTGTAGAAATCGACGAATATGGGATTCCTCAATAATCGAATCCCACCTCTGGTTGTTACAGAGAATCACAGTGGTATGTGTTCAAACAGCTCACTAAAGAGCTTCCCCAACCAGGCATCTTCATACGAGATCATACTCGTAGATATGTATCTAGTCTCGGTGATGATTATGGCAACTGACTTCTACTTCCTACTCATCCATTATATCGAAGCAAAATCCAAAGAGAAACAGCACTAAAAGTGCTCCAGTGATCCTCCACACTACCTGTCTAATCAGCATTCAAATAATCATGCAGTTTCATATTTCCGACAGTGTATTTCAATCCATGAGAGATTGTGTCCTGAAGACATCTCAAAATATTCTTGGCACCAATCTAGTGAGGCTCAACCAAATATGAGCTCACAATGCTAACTACAAAACATATGTTCGGACGGAGGTTCACCAAGAACATCAACACGAATGAGTTTTTGAAACTCAGAGGCATTTCCCAAATCTGGTCCAACATCACTACCATATAACTTCTGAAATTTAAGATCCTCGAGGTAGTCACAGGCTTGTAGTCCACCATACCAAATCTTTTCAGAATCTTCACCACATATTTTCCTTGAGATAGGAAAATTTCCCTTGGCTTCTGCCACACTTCAAGTCCTTGGTTCTTCATTTCAAATTCAAAAGCCAACTCCCTCTTACATTTGTGAATGAGAGGGTTTGCACCTGTTAGAAAGAGGTCATTCACATACAACACCAGCATGAGAGGCTTGTCATATTCAATCTTAAGGTAAGGATTAGGATCGGCTTCACTCCTAGTGAATACCAACTTCATCAAGTAGCTATCGATCCTCTCATACCATGTGCTTGCTTTAGCCCATAGAGAGCCTCCTTCAACCTGCATACATGAGATTTTCAATCATAAATATCAAATCCTTCGGGTTGCTCCACGTAGACCTCTTCTTCGATCGAACCATGCAAGAACACGGTCTTGACATCCATCTGACGTAGGTTCCATCCTTGTGAAGCCACAAGGGATATGATCAAGTGGATGGTCATATATCTAGCAACAGGTGCAAATATCACATCATAGTCTATACCTTCCTTCTGGGAGAAACCACGAGCAACAAAACGAGCCTTATACTATTCCGTACTTCCATCTGCTGCAGCTTTATCTTGTAAATCCATTTTGAAGTAACAATTGTCTTGTCCTGGGGTCTGGGAACTACTTCCCAAGCATCATTCTCCATAATAGATTCATATTCTTCGGTCATAGCATCCTTCCATACTTGATTCTTGACGGCATCTGGGAATGATGAAGGCTCATTTTGTATGATCGTGCTCATGATGGTCAGGTATCCCTGATACCTGTTAGGTTTCTTACTTTCACGAAAGGTTCCTCAGGGTGCAGCATGTCCTTAAGCATCATCAAGTATCCCCCTAAGCCATGAAGGCCTCTTCTTATAAGAGGAAGACTCAAGTGGATAAATAGGATCCATGGGTTCCCCCACATCAGGCATTGTTACGTCATCTACCCATAGAGACAGCTTCCACAATCGTACGGTTCTTCCTTTCTGCCACACCATTCTGCTCAGGTGTACGTGGTGTAGTAGTCTCCCTCTTAATGCCAGCCTCAGATATGCTTGAGTGAACCAACTGTAATATATCGAAGGTCTTGCTTTGGCTTGAGGGGAATGGTCCCCTTTTGAGATTTCCTTCGGCACATCCTGGACATACACCTTCTTTTTTTACTCGGAATTCAGGCATCCTTGTCACCATTTGTCTTACACCGAGTATAGCTTTATAATGAAGGGGGGAAAACCTCCAATGCCAAAGTTCGTACTAAAGAGATGTGTCATAAGACATGACACCTAGCGGACTTCCACCGACCTGATATAAAGAATCAACTTGAAACCCAAGAGTAAAGGTATCTTTAACATTATTTTTCCATATACGTACCTTACCATCACTGAAGGTTACCTTGTAGCCTTTGTCTTCTATTGCCGAGATGGACACTAGGTTCTTTTAGAAGTCAGGTGCATTTAATACATCCTAGAATTTCTAGCCTTCTTGAATGGTTGTCTCTTCCTTGATTCCCAGCTCTCCTCTTACCTTTGCTATTGACTTGTCATTCCTTTGATTGCCATCAGAGGGATTTTGATCATCGTCCCGGTGTGAGTCCTTTCTATCAGGGCACTCCCTTGCATAGTGACCTTCTTTATCGCAAATGTAACATCGTCCTTTTCTTCCACCCTTAGGTCCAGCATTTCCTTTTGATTTAGTCCCAGAATTATTTCTTTCCTTAGCATGAGAAGAAAAGGCAGCAGGAGGACCTTTAGGCATGGGCATTTCTTGCTCTTCTACCCTTGTTTCTTCTTGAATGCATCTAGCCATTAATTCCTTGAAACCAGGAATTATATTATTGTTCACAAGAGTAGTCCTGAACACGTACCATTCGGATGGTAATCCTCCAAGAGTCGTGAGTGCCATTTCTCTATCAGTAATAGTCTCCCCAATAGATAGGAGATCTTTCTTGATCTCTATGATTCTTAAGAAGTATGCTTGCATACTCTCATCTTTACCCTTCTTGATTTTCCTCAGTTTATTTCTAAGAAACAAAACTTTATTTGCATCATTAAATTTAAATATACTCACCAGTCTATCGTAGATTTCTTTGGAGGTGTCCAGTTCAGAGATGTAGGCCACCAAGTGCTTGCCAATAGAGTCCCGGATGATCTTCTTTGTTTTGACTTCCCCGTTTTTTCCATTTGTTCCAGGCAGCAGTGGATGCATTTGATGGAGGTTCAAAAAAATTGCCTCTTACATGCTCCAACACTCCTTGATCTTCTAGGGTTAGATCGATAGACATCTTCCATCCATGATAGTCAGCTTTCTCACGGAGCTTGTCTTCGGCAGGAAAGAGTGTTGAGGACCCCATAGTTCTTTTAGGATAGCCTTGCCAATCTTCTCTTCGGTGATTGCTCTTGCTCTTGCTTGGGCTTCGTCTTCACCTCAACTCCGATACCATGTTAAATTATGGTATGTTCTATGCTTATAATAGTTTACTTCTTTTCTTATTATATTCCACAGATTTGCAATCACATGTACATAAAGTAAAGTGCAGATAGAACATTAAACGATCGACAGAAACAAGCCAAGACAAGAGACACAAGATGTGGTGGCTAGCCAAGGACAAACCCCACAATGTGTGGGGAAACCCTTTGATCAAATCTTCTTTTCTCTTCAATAATTCAGCAGAGATAAATAGTACAATAAATCTGATTTATATCAGCAGTAGCAAACCCTAGATCAGCGGCATCAGCATTAGCGGCTTCATCTTCAAAACTAGGGCAGTCGATATCTCACAAACCAACCGTCGAATCGGCTTGATTCCACCACCAAAAGTTGCAGCCTTAAAAGGAGGTTCATATGAACCTACAACATAGATTAGAAGAGGAGGTTTGATGGTCCATGCTAATCAAAGTTTGGATCTACAGTTGCAGCTTCAGTTTCAGCAGCTTCCTTCAAACTAGGGCAGTTGATATCACGCAAACTGTCCGTCGGATCGACTTAATTCCACCACCAAAATTTGAAGTCTTTAGAGGAGGTTCAGATGAACCTACAATGCATATTAGAAGAGGAGGTTTGATGGTTCATGCTGGTCAAAGTTTGGATCTGCAATTGCAGCTTCAGTTTCAGCAGCTTCCTTCAAACTAGGGCAGTCTATATCTCACAAACCGTCTGTTGGATCGACTTGATTCCACCACCAAAAGTTGCAGCCTTTATAGGAGGTTTAGATGAACCTACAATGTATATCAGAAGAGGAGGTGTGATGGTCCATGCTGGTCAAAGTTTGGATCTGTAGTTGCAGCTTCAGTTTCAGTAGCTTCCCGCTTCACATGTGTGAGAGAGAGACCCTTTTCTGCACAGTAGAGAAGAGACTCTTTTTTGCGCGGTAGAGAGAGAGAGATGTGATGAGATGAGTGAGTCCAAATGAGGAAAATTCCTCTTGTATTTATACACAACGTTGGTGTTTGAATAGATGCGACTGTTGGGCTTCTGAGCCTACATGAGTTGTAGGTCGGCTTGATAATAATTCCATAATCAAAATAAATTCATATCTCCATGAATACTTATCAGAATCGAATGATCTTTAGATCAATCCTACACCTCTCGATGAGAGGAATCTAATGAACATATTATGAGCCATGAATAAGATGACCCACATGAATTTTAGCCCTAGTTTCCAATTCTAACACTCCCTCTCAACTAGGGAGAACTTCATCTGCAATCTACCTGTTGGTCGCTACTATTCATCCATCAAATGCACTGCCCTGTATAGCCTAACCCTTGCCTTTCTCTACTCTATTTTTCCTGTTTTGCTTTGTCTTGTTCTGCCCTGTACTGATCTATACGGCTTTGCTCTATTATGTTCTGCTCTGCTTTGTTATGTTCTGCTCTGCTTTGTTATGTTCTGCTCTGCTTTGTTCTGTTCTGCTCTGCTTTTGTTTGAATTATGAAGAAGAAGAAATGATCGAGGATGTATCATACTAACTCAAATTTAGTCTCAGAGTATGTGCCACTGGTCCCAGACCAGTCTCAAACAACCCAAAGTCAGCATCATAGTGAGTACAACTCCTACCACTGGTCCCAGACCAGTAACATCCTCCACTGACTCAAAGTCAGTCTCAGGGTGTGTACCACTGGTCCCAAACTAGTAACAACCGACCCAAAGTCAGTGTCATAGAATGTACCACTCCTACCACTAGTCCAAGACTAGTATCATTGATCCCAGATCAATGGAGGTCATCCTAGCGTAGGGATTACGGTAGATACAACGATGTGTCCATCGGTACTACTATGGTCCCTAACTTCATTTCCGTGCTCATTGATCAGATGAGAGGTAGTTCCCATGAGTCCCAGATTTCATGGGTAGGATTCCTTGACAGGAGAACTAATCAATCATGTCTTCACGGGAGAACACATCAATCCTGCTACAATCACAATGGAGAACACATCAATCCAGGCCTCACAGGAGAACACATCAATCTTGCTACAATCGCCATGGAGAACACATCAATCCAGGTCTCACAAGAGAACACATCAATCATGCTATAATCTCCATGGAGAACACATCAATCCAAGCCTCACAGGAGAACACATAAATCCTGCTACAATCACCATGGACAACACATCAATCCAAACTGCCATGGAGAACACATCAATCCAGGCCTCACAGGAGAACTAATCATCCTGCTACATAGGAGAGCGAATCATCCTATTCCACAAGAGAGCGAATCATCTTGTCCCACAAGAGAGCGAATCATCTTGTTCCAGTGCACACCACCAAGGAAGGGTGAGTCACCCTGTGGTCGTATGTTGCTCCATTAAGAATCGCAAGCCCTCAGAGCTCCCAAAGCTCAATGTATGCAACATGCAGGACCCTTGTACAAGGGTTTCTTGACAACTCCAAGTCGTTTGGGAAAATCATAGATTAGATCTTTCCTCGGGGCTTTAACAAGGTGTATCGACCTGTACATCATCTTAATGCGATGGAGCCTCCTTTCTCATCGACTTACCATATCCCAAATGATGTCTATCTGTTGGAGCAATCGATGAATACGGGATTCCTTAATAATCGAATCCCACCTCTAGTTGTTACAGAGAATCACAGTGGTATGTGTTCAAACAGCTCACTGAAGAGCTTCCCCAACCATTATATCGAAGTAGAATCCAAAGAGAAACAACATTAAAAGTGCTCTAGTGATCCTCCACACTACCTGTCTAATCAGCATTTGAATAATCATGCAGTTTCATATTTCCAACAGTGTATTTCAATCCACGAGAGATTGTGTCCTAAAGACATCTCAGAAGATTCTTGGCACAAATCTAGTGAGGTTCAACCAAATATGAGCTCACAATGTTAACTGTAAAACATATGTTCGGACGGAGGTTCACCAAGAACATCAACGCGAATGAGTTTTTGAAACTCAAAGGCATTTCCCAAATCTGGTCCGACATCACTACCATATAACTTCTGAAAGTTAAGATCCTCGAGGTAGTCACAAGCTTGTAGTCTACCATACCAAATATTTTCAGAATCTTCACCACATATTTTCCTTGAGATAGGAAAATTTCCCTTGGCTTCTGCCACACTTCAAGTCCTTGGTTCTTCATTTCAAATTCAGAAGCCAACTCCCTCTTACATTTGTGAATGAGAGGGTTTGCACCTGTTAGAAAGAGGTCATTCACATACAACACCAGCATGAGAGGCTTGTCATATTCAATCTTAAGGTAAGGGTTAGGATCGGCTTCACTCCTAGTGAATCCCAGCTTCATCAAGTAACTATCGATCCTCTCATACCATGTGCTTGCTTCAGCCCATAGAGAGCCTTCTTCAACTTGCATACATGAGATTTTCAATCATAAATCTCAAATCCTTCGGGTTGCTCCACATAGACATCTTCTTTGATCGAACCATGCAAGAACGCGATCTTGACATCCATCTAATGTAGGTTCCATCTTTGTGAAGCCACAAGGGATATGAACAAGCGGATGGTCGTATATCTAGAAACAGGTGCAAATATCACATCATAGTCTATACCTTCCTTTTGGGAGAAACCACGAGCAACAAAACAAGCCTTATACTATTCCATACTTCCATCTGCTGCAGCTTTATCTTGTAAAGCCATTTTGAAGTAACAATTGTCTTGTCCTGGGGTCTGGGAACTACTTCCCAAGCATCATTCTCCATAACAGATTCATATTCTTTGGTCATAGCATCCTTCCATACTTGATGCTTGACAGCATCTAGGAATGATGAAGGCTCATTTTGTATGATCGTGCTCATGATGGTCAGGTATCCCTAATACTTGTTAGGTTTCTTACTTTCACGGAAGTTTCCTCGGGGTGTAGCATGTCCTTCAACATCATCAAGTATCCCCCTAAGCCATGAAGGCCTCTTCCTAGAAGAGGAAGGCTCAGGTGGATAAATAGGATCCATGGGTTCCTCCACATCAGGCATTGTTACATCATCTACCCATAGAGACAGCTTCCATAATCGTATTGTTCTTCCTTTCCGCCACACCATTCTGCTCAGGATTATGTGGTGTAGTAGTCTCCCTCTTAATGCCATTCTCAGATATGCCTGAGTGAACCAACTGTAATATATCGAAGGTCTTGCTTTGGCTTGAGGGGATGGTACCCTTTTGAGCTTTCCTTCGGCACATCCTGGACATACACCTTCTTTTTCTACTCGGAATTTGGGCATCCCTGTCACCATTTGTCTTACACCGAGTATAGCTTTATAATGAAGGTGGGGAAACCTCCAATGCCAAAGTTCGGACTGAAGAGATGTGTCATAAGACATGACACCTAGCGTACTTCCACCGACCTAATATAAAGAATCAACTTGAAACCCAAGAGTAAAGGCATCTTTAACATTATTTTTCCATATACGTACCTTGCCATCACTGAAGGTTACCTTGTAGCCTTTGTCTTCCATTGCCGAGATGGACACCAAGTTCTTTTAGAGGTCAGGTGCATTTAATACATCCTAGAATTTCAAGCCTTCTTGAATGATTGTCCTCTTCCTTAATTCCCATCTCTCCTCTTACCTTTGCTATTGAATTTGTCATTCCTTTGATTGCCATCAAAGGGATTTTGATCATCGTCACGGCGTGAGTCCTTTATATCAGGGCACTCCCTTGCATGGTGACCTACTTTATCGCAGATGTAACATCGTCCTTTTCTTCCATCCTCTGGTCCAGCCTTTCCTTTTGATTTAGTCCTGGAATTATTTTTTTCCTTAGAATGAGAAGAAAAGGCAGCAAGAGGACCTTTAGGCATGGGCATTTCTTGCTCTTCTACCCTTGTTTCTTCTTGAATGCATCTAGACATTAATTCCTCGAAACCAAGAATTATATTATTGTTTAGAAGAGTAGTCCTGAACACGTACCATTCGGATGGTAATCCTCCAAGAGTTGTGAGTGCCATTTCTTTGTTAGTAATAGTCTCCCCAATAGATAGGATATCTTTCTTGATCTATGTAATTCTTAAGAAGTATTCTTGCATACTCTCATCTTTACCCTTCTTCATTTCCCTCAGTTTATTTCTAAGAAACAAAACTTGATTTGCATCATTAAATTTAAATATACTCACCAGTCTATCGTAGATTTCCTTGGAGGTGTCCAGTTCAAAGATGTAGGCCACCAAGTGCTTGTCGATAGAGTCCCGAATGATCTTCTTTGTTTTGACTTCCCCATTTTTTCCATTTGTTCCAGGCAGCAGCGGCTACATTTGATGGAGGCTCAACAATATTGCCTCTTACATGGTCTAACACTCCTTGATCTTCTAGGGTTAGATCAATAGACATCTTCAATCCGTGATAGTCAGCTTTCTCATGGAGCTTGTCTTCGGCAGGAAAGAGTGTTGAGGACCCCATAGTTCTTTTAGGATAGCCTTGCCAATCTTCTCTTCGGTGATTGTTCTTGCTCTTGCTCGAGCTTTGTCTTCACCTCAGCTCCGATACCATGTTAAGTTATGGTATGTTCTATGATTATAACTGTTTACTTATTTTCTTATTATATTCCACAGACTTGCAATTACATGTACATAAAGTAAAGTGCTCATAGAATGTTAAACGATCGATAGAAAACAAGCCAAGACAAGAGACACAAGATGTGGCGGCTAGCTAGGGACAAACCCCACAATGTGTGGGGAAACCCTTTGATCAAATCTTCTTTTATCTTTAATAATTCAGCAGAGAGAAATAGTACAATAAATCTGATTTATATCAGCAGTAGCAAACCCTAGATCAGCAGCATTAGCATTAGCGGGTTCATCATCAAAACTAGGGCAGTCGATATCTCACAAACCGACCGTCAGATCGGCTTGATTCCACCACCAAAAGTTGTAGCCTTCAAAGGAGGTTCAAATGAACCTATAGCACAGATTAGAATAGGATTTTTGATGGTCCACACTGGTCAAATTTTGGATCTATAGTTGTAGCTTCAGTTTTAGCAGCTTCCTTCAAACTAGGGCAGTCGATGTCTCGCAAAAAGTCCGTCGGATCGACTTGATTCCACCACCAAAAGTTGCAGCCTTCAGAGGAGGTTCAAATGAACCTATAGCGTAGATCAGAAGAGGAGGCTTGATGGTCCACGCTGGTCAAATTTTGGATCTGCAATTGCAGCTTCAGTTTCAGCAGCTTCCTTCAAACTAGCCCAGTCTATATCTCGCAAACCGTCCGTCGGATCGACTTGATTCCACCACCAAAAGTTGCAGCCTTAAGAGGAGGTTCAGATGAACCTATATTGTAGATCATAAGAGGAGGTTTGTAGCTTCAGTTTCAGCAGCTTCCCGCTTCACATGTGTGAGAGAGAGACCCTTTTCTGCGCAGTAGAGAAGAGACTCTTTTCTATGCAGTAGAGAGAAAGAGATGTGATGAGATGAGAGAGTCCAAATGAGGAAAATTCCTCCTGTATTTATACATAACGTTGGTGTTTGAATAGATGCGACTGTTGGGCTTTTGAGCCTACATGAGTTGTAGGTCGGCTTGATAATAATTCCATAATCAAAATAAATTCATATCTCCATGAATACTTATCGGAATCGGATGATCTTTAGATCAATCCTACACCTATCGACGAGAGGAATCTAATGAAAATATTATCATCCATGAATAAGATGACCCACATGAAGTTTTGCCATAGTTTCCAATTTTAACAAGATGGCATTTAAATGATTTTCCTTCTTAATGACATTAACTTGTGATATTTTCATTATGAGTATTTGATATCTTAGTTGCCTTTTCTTATCATCAAGATTAATGCCAAGCAAAAAGTAAAAGAGAACACAAGATATAGCCACGGTGTTAGGGGAAAACCCCACTTGAGGGGAAAACCTAATCACAAAATTATTCCTACATTAGATTCAAGATAAGACGAACATGACCCTTACAAACTAGTCTAGACTCCCTCCATCAAGTCATCCTTCTTTCATTGTGATTTCATTGAATACCTGTCATTGTATTTGCACTGATACATCATCATTATCATAGTCATGACATTGATATCTCCTCATTGTGATTCCACTAAAACCTCACCATTGTCATGACACCAAGATATTATCTTTGTGGAGACACTGAAACCTTTACTGTGATGGCGCCTGAAATTTTCTCCTGAGAAAATAATGGAACCTTCTTCATGAGATTTCACCGAGACCTTGTCCTTGAGATAGCACCGAGATCTGTGAGATAGAACCGAGACTTTTCCTCTGAGATTTATGCGAAATATTCTTTGTTGTGATCATCTTTGTGATCTATTTGAACTCCTATCATGTAGTAGCACCAAAACATTACTTATGGAATCTTATTTGAACTTTCTTTTCTCTGTTATCTCATCAAAACTTCTATTTTGAAATATGAATTGTTCTATGGTATGTAATGTGAAAACCTCAGCCTTGTATTTATAATAGTTTGCCTATCTTAAATGATTTGACATGACTATCGTGAGCAGTTGTGTCTCCATTTTATGTTTATGCCGACTTGAGTTATGTTAATTGAAGCTAACTTGTAGATAATCTATTTGAAGTTGACTTGAATACTTCAAGTTGGTGAATTGCTTAAGAGGATGACTTGATGGAGGAGCCTTTGATCCAATAATAAATGACTTTGACAATAACCTAAAGCCTACAATGGAGGCTTGACCTATAATTGACCCAAGCATGAAACCCATGCTTTACTAAGTCAACTCAATTTAATAATAAAATTATTTTCACTTTGTTTTGAAAAATATATACATTTTGACTTCAAGTACACTATTGAAGACCGACCTAGTTACATTTTCCAACACTCCATTTTAACTAGGGAGGTATTCATTTTTACATAAAATAAAATAGGTACATAGAAGATATCAACACATCATCTATGAAGAATTTTAGGCACCGCAATGCCATGGACTAGATTCCTAACCAGGGAAATCTATCCATTCGTCTCTCAACAATTCAAGCACTGCAATGCCATGGACTAGATTGTTGACCAGGGAAATCTATCCATTGTTCTTTCAACAATTTAGGCACTACAATTCCATGTACTAGATTCCTAACGAGGGAAATCTATCCAAGTGAGAATAATATGGACTCGAGCTTTCAGCCTCTCTAGGTACCATCAGGCTTACTTGCTAACCATCAACCCATAAATCGAGGTGCGTGTGAGAGCTCAATGACCAACGCCACCTTTCCAAATTCGGGACCTAGACATCAACACAAATTGTTGGTCATATATCCTACCAGGAAATGCTTCACTCACAAAGCCTCAACACCCCTTGATCCAGCAGATCAAGGATAACCAATATCTCCCTTTCAAATTGATTGGTAACCATCATGCTATCAAAACCTTCGAGAGATTTACCTGTATAAACACAACCCCACTCAATAATATACTTTCACGTGTACATAATCAAATACAAATCTCTGGGATCTTCTAGAAAACTTGATGTTGCTTCTCAAAACAGTAAGACTATCAATCGAATATTTGACAGAAGATTCCTCAATCGTACACTTTTATTTCCTACTTATCATGTAGCAACATATTCTTCAACCAGATCTAGTTTTCCTTCTTTCAACAGCACCCCAAAATACATTCTCCAATTTCCTTCTATCACTCGTGGCCTTCACTAAAACTTACGGTTGTTAGTCCTAGTCTAGTGCATGAAACATGAAGTATAGAACCATATATGTCACTCCCTATTAATTAGAGAGGATCTAATCATTCATGTACAAGGAATATTCTCAATCATCCTCTTATCTAAGGGATATTTCATCTAGGCTCCCTCTTAACCTAGGGAGATTTCATCTAGACTCCCTATTAACTTAGGGAGTTATACTTCTCCTTTACAACGCCGGAGAATCTTTCATGCCTTCCATCTTTCTTATCAGATTCATTCATATATCATGCTTATCACATCAACTTTACTTATGATCATCTTCACCAACTTGAAGATGATGTACCTGCACAACTTAGATAGCAAGTACAACAAAAATTATAGAAGCATGAAGTTAGCCATATCAAAAGCTATAATAGCGGAAGCATTAGCCTTTACAAAAATAATCAGAAAGAGACTATATTTCAACTTCTTTCTTAGGTTTAACTCACATTCGTAGCTCATATATCAAACTCATCATATCTAGTGTTTCAATATCATTTCAACGATAAATTCCTTCATATAGCAAACCCTAGAAACAAATCAAATCAATGAATCTAACAACTTTCAGAATTCATATGTTAGACTCCTCACTAGGATTTTTATACAAATCCTATATTTCATATATGAGCTTTAATAATCAAAACCAAACACAGCGTAATCGACATCATGACTAGCATCTACTAGGATTCGATGTGAACCCTAGATTTCTATCTACAAATTCTCAACAATCACAATATAGATTCATAAATTTCATATTGTCATACTAGATAATTTAACTACTACTAGGGTTTAGCTTCAAAACCTAGATTTCCAAACAGCATCATCCCAGAACATCAAATTCATACAAGGGCTTAGATTAAACCCTAAGACTTATCACCATCAATAATTAGATCAACACACATATCTATGAATTCATCATCATATAACATATGTCCGGCAACATGAATACATTAGACATATACCGACCTAGACCAAGCTAGGGTTTCAACCAGATGAACACATACCTACGGTTTCATTCATATGACTCTTTAAATACATAACAAGGGTTTTTCTTGTAGACCCAACCCAACCCTAAAGATATAGGGTTTCATATCATAGCAAATCAAACCCTACTATTCCAAAATTCCAAAGGTTCAGGATCTCATAAAACCATCATCCAATCCTAAGAAGTTAAGATTTCATGATCATACCGAAATACAAAACATGATATCATCAACAAAAACTTCAAATATCATTTCACAATAACCCTAAGAATGCTAGGGTTTCACACATTTTTAGCATACCCTTAGGTTAAGGTTTTGCAAAGAACCTATCTAAGGTACTACATAATCAATTAAGAATATGAGGGGTAGATTTATCAAGAGATTAATCACCCTAAACAAGAATCTCTATGATTCATTATATCTGGACATAATGATGTTATTAATAGTAATATATGAACAAACATTTATTATAAGGAAATCAATGTTTTGTAATTTAAAACGTACCTTTGTTTCTTGACAAACCTTATAGGGAATCCTTGAAATGCCATGATATTTTGTACCTGTAACAAATACTTTTAGACTGAATATGAGATACCTACAATATGATATTATCTCTTAATCTATAATGGAGTATGGTGTCATCACAATACACTTTGTTTAAAAAAAAAACAGAAAATGTTGACAGTTTCAGTGTCAGCATTTTAGTTGTAATAAAACAAGGAAATTACTTATAGCGGGGTTGTTCGCGTTTTTGTGATTTGATATGGTCTGCTGAAGAAATTCATTGACAACGAGATTATCAGCAAATTCATTTTGATTGATATGCCAATTGTTAGTGCCAAAACCATATTTTAAATTTAAAAAGTGATCACTATACTCACCACGTCAGCGTTAGTGATATCAATGAAACGTGTCTCTATCTGTTTTGAAGGGTTAAAAATTATTCATTAATGATTTGTTCTCCGATGCTATGAGTAAATGTCATTTAAAATTATTTTACCCTATGATACGAACTCCATTCGTAATGATAACCCAAATCTCTGTGATTATTCAATCGCCAACTGTAATATCCGTCTGCATGTCAAGTCGTTTTACCATGTCATGTTAGTAGTTTTGTTTTTGTTAGTTCAAATTCAATCACACTTGGAATTGAAACCATTTTGCTCATACGGATTCACGATCGAATCTTAGGAAGACTACACAGTGCGATGGGTAAAGGAGGCAAAGGGAATCATTTTGAGCCCAAAGCTCCATATTTCCTGGACATATACTCCAAAATCCAACAATTGTTTTAGCAAGCCGGTTGGAGTGAGTTTTTCTATCGTTGTACCAACTACCACGATGCAGTGGCTCGGTATTTTGCTCAGGGGTTTGATGGAAATCATGTGGAGGTTGGAGCCCTGTCATTTTTAGTTACAAAGCGGACTATTTTTGAGGCCACGACCTTACCAACAGATGGAGAGAATATTTTCCACATTCATGTGTTGGCAGGGATCGATGTCCCTTTATTTTTCAAAGAAGAATTCAAGTGTGAAAATTAGAGGACCAAAGTTCGGAAGGAGTGGTTATAGGACAAATTCCATGTCCCTTTACGCCTCTATTAGAAATATTGCACCTGTGAAGGAAGGTTTAATCAAGTAAACCTCTACCACTTCTATTTCCTTTCACATCTTGTTGGTCAAATCAGAATTAATCCTTGTTTTTATTTACTAGAAAGCATTAAACATATGGCAGCTAGGTTCAGGGCCCACAAATACCCCTCCTCCCATTTCATATACCATCAACCCCTGATAAAACTCCTAATCCAAAACCAGCTAGCGAGGGAAAAAAGAACTTAGAGCCATTTTATTTTTTGGGGAGGTTTTCAACCTCAACCCCTCAAAAGATGAAGATTCAAACCAAAAAATTCCAAAAAGGAGAAAAAAACTAAAGGACAAGCCCTTATTGAGCCACCTCTCAGCCAAGAAAACATAGAAATTCCATCTACATCCTCTGGCCCTAAAATTCCCAAATTATACCAGAGGAAAAGTGTCAGGCTCAGCAAACCAAATCCTATATCCCCTGTAAACCTACCTGTTGATATTGGCCCTTCCCAGGTTGTAATTCCACCTATTGAAACCTCCCCTGAAGACATAGCCAAAACATAGGTTCTTAAAGGTAGAGAAGCAGAGACTGAGACCCAAGAGGAGGAAACAATGTTTCAAGTTTTAAGGGTGGCAAGAGACCCCATACAAGGCCAAAAAACAAATTAAGATACAAATAAAACTCAAAAATAACCCAGAGTTGGCCAAAGAGGTGATTGATGTTGACAATATGTCACTAAAAGACCTCATCATCAATGAGAAGAAGGCTACATGCCCTAAGAATAGCAGAGACAAAGAAACTGTGAAGAGGAGTCCTATGGAGACCAGGTAGAGAGAAAAACAAAGACTGAAGAAGGTGGATGTACTTCTCAGGGCACTAGTACCCTTGGCTGAGAGTTTTGGAGTAAAACTGAAATTTTTCCTAGCTATTTCACGAAATAGGGGTTTTCATTTTATCGCTAATTGTCGACCTTATATTTTTTGGATACAACAGAATAGTCAGGAAGTTGACATTCCCATCATTAATGGTTTTGGTGAAACTGACAGATCCATTGTCAACTATTTTGGGACGAAATTGTGTGCCCGCTAATAGAAAATGATACAGGGATGAAATGGTGCCAGTCAGTCTGTAAACATTTTTGGAGCAAATAAGGAGCGTTGACATCTTCGTTGTCATCGAAATTCATACAAACAAACATGATGACCTTCCTACTGTCAGTGATTTTGAAACAGGCGGAAAAGAAATGTTGATACTCAGTCTATCAGCAAAAGCTACAAATTAGAAAACCAGTGAAGCTGACAACAACAGGACTAGAATTTTTTAACCAGAAGGTCCGAATGAAAGAAAGGATGAACAAAAAATCAATCTCAGTGGAAACTTGATCCAGTTTTGCAGAGGGACATGTTTTTCCAGCTAGGATGTTGTGATATCAGTTAGGGACCTATTTATTTTTCCAAGGAAGACAGTTTAAAAGATATTTTACTTGACCTATATATCAGCATATTTTCCAGTAGCTATTTTAGGAAAAATTGAATGTATTTAAGTTTTTATTTACATGCATGAACTTGAAGATATTTAGATATCTAAGACTATTGTAATTAATCTAGTTACTATTATTTTGCAATTAGTTAATGTAATTTCCATAAGAAAGTTTATGAATAATGAAGAATGGTTGTAATTTTATTGAAAAACATTTGCATTCTGGTATATTTGAGCAGTCTTGAATATATTATAGTTTTTAAAGAGAATTTTATAGGAAACTCGTGTTGTAGTTCCCTGTTAGTTTTCCTCATTGTTATAAAAACTTTCTTTCATGTTTGAAAATGTTAGTTTCCAATATTGGGATTCATGAATTCTTCTTTCTTGTATTTATCAGCCATTAGTATTTGTTACCTCAATCAGCTATAAACTCTGTCTCATTTTAGTTCTTTTCTTCCAATTTCTCAAACAGTCAAAGGATTTGTTGCTATCATGCTTTTTATATCTTTTTCATTAGATATATAGATTTACTTGTTTAGAACTGGACTCCATGCCCAATGGTATGTTTTGTAAACAGCCCAACCAATTTTATCTTATGAACTAAATCTGGCCACTGAACTCAATTGTGAAACCTACTACTACAGTGACCATAGAGTAGTTGAGTTTTACAGAGAGATCCCTCACTGGGTTGAAGGGCGAGCTTTCAACCTAAAAGAGGTTTGAGGCTACCTTAGGTTTTTTGCCATAGCTAGGGTTTTCCCTAAGTGATAACAGATGGAATCCTTTATATAAAAATCAATTTTATCTTTCCTTCCAATTAATATTAAGATTTTTACTAGATTTCTTTATAAATTCTAGAAGGTAAGGTTTAAGGTTCTTTTATCTAGGCTAGAATTATATGGACCATGAGAGCTTATAAATATTCGTACCTCGAGTTTTCATACCTTAATATTCTTTAATTGAGAGATCAATGATTTAGAGGACTTGATTCTCTCCATGGAAACTGTAAAGACATTGTCAGAAGACTAAAGCACAAAGATCATAGTACTTACTTTTGATAGAGGTCATTCTCGATCTTGTTGAATGTTGTAGAGAAGGCTTGGAAGAAAATAGTTGATCACTCTGAATTTAATCCAAACTTGATCACTGTGGCACTTGATCAAAAAGCCTTTGGATATGTATCTCTTTGAGATTGTGAATTTATTGATCCTTATTCTCTGAAGGTTGATTCAAATTTCTTCATTGTGATATTTCTTCATTGTAATATCACCAAATTGATGGCATTGTGACACTGAAGTTGACGTGCTAGCTTTCGAATTGTGGTTACTGAAGTGACACCGAACTAAAAAGGCACTCAAATTGTGAGATGTAGTGGCACCGAGTCATGTATCACCAAATCTGTGGAGGCATCAAACTGTAGTATACATAATATTGAACTGTGGAAACATAGATATCTTATTTGAGTTCCTTTATGATTGTGACTGTGATTTACACTGATCTTTTCACACCAATTCATCATTGAAGTTGATCCGAATTTGACTCCTCTGTTACTTGATTTCTCATTTTATGACGGTCTCACAAAGTATACCAAAATTCATTACATCAGAATTTCCTTCTGAGTTTTTGTACTAAGATTTCACTACTCTTGTTTCTGAGATTGACCAAGCTTCTTTGTTGTGAGATATTGGAACCCCTCATTGTCATTGTAATTGTCTTCAAACATCTTTTTACTTTGACCGTAGATTTGATACCATGTTGGAAAATCGATGGAGATGGCATTTAAATGATTTTCCTTCTTAATGACATAAACTTGTGATATTTTCATTATTAGTATTTGATCTCTTAATTATATGTTCTTATCATCAAGATTAATGCAAATAAACAAGTAAAATAGAACACAAGATATAGGCATGATTCCATGGAAAACCCCCCTCGAGGGGAAAACCCAGTCACAAAATTATTCCTTCATTAGATTCAAGATAAGACTATCATGACCCTTACAAACTAGTCTAGACTTCCTCCATCAATTCATCCTTCTTTCACTGTGATTGCATTGAATACTTGTCATCATATTTGCACCGAGACATCATCTTTATCATAGTCATGACACCGAAATCTCCTCACTATGATTCCACCGAAACCTCGTCATTTTCATGACACCGAGATCTTAACTCTGTGGAGTCATCAAAACCTTTATTGTGATGGCACCTGAAATGTTCTCCTGAGAAAGCACGGAAACCTTCTTCCTGAGATTTCACCAAGACCTTGTCCTTGAGATAGCACTGAGACTTTTCCTCTAAGATTTATGTGAAATATTCTTTGATGTGATCATCTATGTGATCTATCTAAACTCATATCCTGTAGTAGCATTGAAACATTACTTCTAAAATCTTATCCAAACTTGCTTGTCTTTGTTATCTCACCGAAACTTCTATTATGAAATCCGAACTATTCTATGGTATGTAATGTGAAAACCTCAGCCTTGTATATATAGTATTTTTCCTATCTTAAATGAGATGACATGACTATTGTGAACAGTTGTGTCTCCATTTTATGGTTATGCCGACTTGAGTTATGGTAATTGAAGCTGACTTGTAGATAATCTATTTGAAGTTGACTTGAATACTTCGAGTTGGTGACTTGTTGAAGAGGATGACTTGATGGAGGGCCCTTTGAACCGACAATAAATGAATTTTACAATAACCTAAAGGCTACAATGGAGGCTTGACCTATAATTTACCCAAGCATGAAACCCATGCTTTAATACGTCAATTCAATTTAATAATAAAGTTCGTTTCACTTTCTTTTGACAAACCTATTACATTTTGACTTCAAGTACAATAATGAAGACCGAACCTAGTTACATTTTCCAACATGAACCTTATAGGGGATTATGAGACAATAATATGATACAAAGGGCTTGTAGTTGAGGGTAATGACAATCCACAAATTTGGTAGGGGAAAGATATCTAGAAATTTAAAAGCCAAATAAAATCCAAAAAGTTTGTGATTGTGACTCCTTTTGAACAATAAAGCACTAACTTAGGACATACTACAAAATAACATATTTTTGGGACTAGAATGGTGCTGTCTCTGTAGTTTGAACAATGAAACTAATTTGCATTCAATTATTTCTCTTAATTAATACATAGCTAGTTTGGTTCAAGATTGATGGTTTGACTTGCCTGAAAAATGTTTGGAGAGGAAATACCATAGAGGAAGCCCTTAAAATGTTGTGTATAAGAAGGAAAATAAGAAGTACAAAGCTCTTCCTCTTTTTATTGCTTGGTGAGTATTGTTGGTCAAGAATTCCAAACCACTTGAGGTCGTGGATATATTAACTTTGAAATGTGTCATTCAAAGCTTAAATATTCCATCTCCATTTCCTCAATATAAGGAAATTCAACCTACAAAACAATTTGTTTAAGAAGCCAACAACAAGGGGATGCCATGAGATTTATTTGATGGTGCCTCTCAAATAACGCCCCTAAAAGTGGGGCTAGTCCAATTATTCATTTTTCTTCCAACCATTGTATTTCTTTCAAAGTTGGAATAGGCCAATAATTTTTGTGAATTAATGGTACTCAAATTCAAGTATTTGGAGATTCACTTGTTCTTCAATGGATTAAACGAGAATCACCTCAAATAACTTCACTTTTCAACCTTTATTTCTTGACATTCTAAACATTCAAGCATTCACTCATTGTTTTGCATGCGTTTATAGAGACAAAAACAAAGAAGCATATAGTTTATCCAAAGAAGGTGTTGAGTTGGAAAAGGGAACCTGGGGGATATTTGAAAGCTCATGAGGACACTCTTCTACTTATATTCATTACCCTTGGTTTTAAATTTTTCACTTTCTCAAAGCTTCTAGATCTATAACCTCTTATAGGAAGAATGAATGATTTTTACTATATACAAAAGAGAATCTTATTTAAAACTTTTGAAGAAGAATGTATAGGTTGGAGTTTCTAAATTAAATCAGTTTTACTCTGGAGTTGGAAAAACTGTTGGAAATACACAATGATACTAAGCGAGTGGGGATGGGTAAATCAGTATCACTTAGGTTTAAAAAAAAAAAAACATCGTCACATAATCAATCATCAACACAATGCATAAACACAAATATTAAAGTGAAAATCAAAACTTGAAGAAGAAACACTTGAATGATTTTCAAATAGTCTTCAATTTATTACAACCACTTGTGAGGACACCAACCATTATTAGGACCAACTTTCGGCAATACTTAGGCTTAGAAATTATTCAAAAGAAGGTCTTCCCTCTTGGAATATTTCACCCAAACCAGTCTAGATGTTAGCCTTGAAACTAATCTCAGTGTCCAACAAAACTTGGCCCAACAGATATGAACGTCGGTCTTCAATAGTACTCAGTCTCCTCAACAAAAATTGGCCTCAAACAAGGCTTAGCCTCCAATGAGGAAGAACTTAGCTTCCTTCAAACCAGAACCAAAAAAAAAATGAAAATATTTCAAAAATTTTGCCAAAAACTCTCCTACACCTCAACAAATACTTCACAAAAGACTTCTCCAATTTGACTTCACTTCACTTCTTAATGGTTCATGACGTATGAACCTCAAATCTACTCCACCTGCTCTTTAAAACAAAACCGAATTCAATTGAGTGATATCCAAAAAAACTCTCCTTCTCATGCCTATTTATAGTACTTTTGGGGTATAGGGTAGGGTTGACTTTTCCACTAACTGGATTGACTTGTGCAACTGGCAGAATGTATAATGGATATTCAAAAAATCATTTCTCCTCAATCATGAGGAGTTAGAATGCATGCCATATATCATTGGAAAGGCCTCAAAATATGTTATTTGGATATGTATCTTTCTCTTTCATTTGGACATCTTTTGACATCAACAACAACCATTTAAAACAATATCCCCCTTTGTTGTTGATGGCAATACTTTGATATATTATTTTTTTTCTATAGTTTCTTCCCTATCTGTATTCTCTACATACTTCTTCTCAGTTGGTCCCCCTATTTGCATTCTCTCCATACTTCTCGTCAGCTACTCCCCCTATATGCATTCTCTCCCCCTCTAAAATCAATAACAAAGGGTGCTATAATGAGTTTTTTCTTTCTTTACTAAGATAAAGTAGAGATCACTCCCAATATTTTCCTAAGATATTCAAAGGTTTTTCGCAGCAGAGGTTTGGTAAAGATGTCAGCAATTTATTCTTTGGTGTCAATATATTCCATCTTGAAATTTTGTTGAATGGCTTGTTCTCTGAATAAATGATACTTGGCTAGATTTTTTTTGAGTGCATGATAAGGTTTCTTGAGATATTAAATGCACTAGTGTTATTGCAGAAAATAACCATCAGATGATCATATTCCACTTTGGTTTCCTGCAAAGTTTGTTTCATGTAGAGAAATGTTGGTTTCTATAGCATTAGGAGGTATTATCGCACGAATACAAGTCAACACAAGAAGAACACAAGTCTGCCCAGAAAGAATAAAAGTCAACCAACCAGTGGATGGACGTGTCCCTTGGGTTGTCAAACCCCCTTTATCATGTATAAATAGATGATGTGACATCTCATTTGAATACCAACAAAGAGAAATTATGAGCAAAGGAGAAATATTTTTTTAAGAACATCTTCCTCATTTCTATATATCTCTTTGTTGCACATGGGAAGAATCTTTGACTGATTTTTTGGACAGTTTTGACCAATGAGTTTTATTTTTGTTTGACCAAGTTGACCAAAGTTGATAGAGTTGTTTTTTTTATCAAGTTTACCGAAGTTGAATGAGTTTTAGTTCATTGTAGGAGGGCTTCATGTGAAGACTACTAATGAGAGACCGCAAACCCAAAGTTTGATCACATACCATTTTGACCGAGCAGAGTTGACTAGTGTTGAATTTCTTATTTTTTGGTTGGTTTGACCAGCATCAACCAACATATGTTTTGAATAGGTTTGACTGGTATTTGACTTGGAATATTGGTACAAATTTCTAAACAAATTGTTAATTTGTAAATCTTGCTAAAGAATAATTTCTCCTAAGAAAAGCTGTTGAGTTTTCTCCCAAGGTTGGGGTTACAAGGGTAAAATTATTGTCTGTACTGCACTTGATTTAGAATTTCAACAAGAACTTGGGTATAATAGTATGCTAGTGCTATGTATTCGACTTCATCTTTAGAAATAGAAACTAATGATTGTTTTCTACATGATAAAGACACAAGGAAATCTAATAGGAAAAATGCACTCCCACTAGTATTTTTTCTGTCATCAATGCTACCTGCGCAAAAAAATCTATGTACATTGTCAATGTGAAATCCATACTCTTAGGATACTTAATCCCAAAATCGAGCGTGCCCTTTAAGTATTGAAATTTCTCTTTATTGCTTGCATGTGTGATTCCTTTGGTGTTGATTGAAATCTTAAAACCATTCCTACTTCCTACATAATATATGGGCTTGAAGTTGTCAAGTATAATAGACATCCAATCATAGACATATAAAAACTTGAATCAACTTCGTATGATTTATCATCCTTAATTAAATTGCATCTGGTAATCATACAGCTACTTACTGGTCTAGAAATTTACAGGGTAAGTTCCTCAGACAGAACACGAAAGGACACTGCTCACAAACAAATCACAAATCAATACACCAGTATTCTTGATGTGGTTAAAATCCTCAAAAATGGAAACAGTCCATGGCCTGAGCCAATGTGGTCACTTCAGGCAATTTATTAGTAAAAGAATGAAAATTTACATAAGCTTCTCTCATGAACGGTTATCCTACAAATTACCATCCATGCTCTTTAAATAGAGATCATTGACCAATCGGGTGTTAAGCCACGAATCAAGTGTCGGTAATACCGAGGAGAGAATGAACCATCGGGTCACTACATATCGTGACCTTCAGAATGTAAGTTACAAAAGTACATAGTAAAGAAACACACTTTACCTAACTCTACACTAGACCAAGTTATAATTAACTATTTCCTATGTGTCGGAATATCCTAACATCCCCCCTTAAGAACAACTTGGGATAGGATTGAAGGATGTACAAATATGACACAATAGGAGAAGGAAGGAGGCATTAGAACCTATCCCCCCTTAGTGACAACTTCCTGAACTCCAACCATAAATCAAAGTTTAGTAAACTTCACCTCTGTGAGAGCCTTTGTAAACATGTCTGCAACTTGATCATTTGTTGAACAATATTGCACTTCAAAAACATGGTCATGAATGAGCTTTCTAATGAAGTGCATGTGCAGTTCAATGTGTTTGATGTGCTGATGTTGGACGTGATCTTTGCATAGTTGAATGGCACTTTGATTATCACACCAAAGTGTAGTCGGACGCTGCTGCTGAAAGCCAAACTCTGATAGGATCTGATGAAGCCACATGGCTTCCTTACTAGCTTCTACGGCACCACGATACTCTGCTTGTGCTGAAGAAAGAGAAATGGCACTTTGTTTCTTGCAAGCCCATGTAATAGGTCCTGAACCAAGAGTGAACACATAACCTGCAGTAGACTTCTGATCATCAGGGTCACCAGCCCAATTGGAATCAGTGAAACCAACCAATAGAGGAGATGCTTCTGCACTGTAATGAATCCAAAACTAAAATGTACCTCGAACATAATGAAGTATTCTTTTAGCTTCTTTCCAATGACTTTCATGTGGGTTTTGCATAAACCGAGCAATAAGGCCAACAACAAAGGAAAGGTCAGGACGAGTATGGGTCAAATACAAAAGTTTTCCTACAAGTTGACGGTATAAGGTAACATCAACTTCAAGGGAAGTACAAGTGGCTGAAAGTTTGGCTCCAGACTAAAAGGGAGAAGGGGCTAGCTTACAGTCTTCCATGTTAAAATGGCATAGAAGATCACAGGCATACTTGGACTAGGAAAGGGAAATACCTTCCTTGGATTGCAAGACTTGAAGACCAAGAAAATAATGCAAGTGTCCTAAGTCTGTCATTTCAAACTTCTTTTTAAGGTTGTACTTCACATGGTTTATAAGGTTGGGATAACTACTAGTAAGGATATGATCATCAACATAAAGAACAAGAATGATAAGAGACTTACCCACTTTCTTGGTGTAGACAGTATTGTCAGAATGACACCTAGAAAAGACAGTTTCTAAAAGAAAGCTATCCATTTTTGCATACCATGCCTGAGGGGCTTGCTTGAGACCATAAAGGGATTTATTAAGCCGACATACAAGGCTGGATTATGTTTGTATAAATCCAGTAGGTTGTTCCATATATATTTCTTCATGCAAGTCCCCATGCAAGAAGGCAGATTTAACATCCATCTAATGGACTTCCCATTTGAAAGAGGCAGCAAGGGAAAGAACAAGACAGATACAGTTCATTTTGGCAACAAGGGAGAAGGTTTCAGTATAGTCAATGCCTTCAACTTGTGAAAAACCCTTAGCAACAAGACGAGCTTTATGTTTGTCAAATTTTCCATCTGGTCCATACTTGGTTCTGTAAACCCATTTGCATCTAACAAGTTTTCATCCCTTCGAAACAGGAACAAGATCCCATGCATCATTTTCCAATAATGAATGATATTCTTCATTCATTACTGCGTCTCAATCTGGATGGCCTGAAGCTTCTGCAAAGGTGTCAGGATCATAATTCGCTGAAGCTTGAGCCAGTAAAGAATAGGCTCTATCGAACTGAGAACGTGTACGTCATTGATCTGTAGGATCACCAACAAGAGCACCTGCTGCACCCCGAGTAGCACGAACCCATTTTGGAAGCTGAGGAGCTGAAGGAGGATCCTGAGAAGGTGGGGGAGGATTGTCATCCTCGCTGTCATCATCTGAAGAAGAAATATTTTCAGAAGTAGGAGGGATAGAGAGAGGTGGCACATCCACCGAACTAGGCTCATAGACCGATATATTTTCAGCAAACTTTACATCTCTTCTAATGATAACATTTTTGGACTTAAGTGGAATAAATCTATATCCTTTGACATCTTCAGAATATCCAACAAAAATACGTTTTTCACTCTTAGGTTCTAAAGCTTAATGTTTCTCATCTAGAATATGGGCCCATGCTTCACTTCCAAAAACACGAAAGTGACATACATCTGGTTTAATTGAGCTCCATGCTTCTTTTGGAGTGATATTCTTTAAAACCTTAGTAGGAGTGTGATTTACTATGCAATTTGCACAGTTAATTGCTTCTACCCAAAAATTAAGACTAAGCCCTTTAGATTGAAGCATACGATTAACCATTTCCTTTAAGGCTTGATTCTTCCTTTCAGCTACACCATTTTGTTGTGGAGTATATGGAACAGTATGTTGCATTTGAATTCCATCCTTAGTGCAAAATTTGATGAATTTGTTGTTAACATATTCTCTACCATTATCAGATCTTATCTTAAGAATTTGATGTCCATATTGTTTTTCAACAAAGGCCTTAAAGACCAAGAACATGTTAAATACTTCACTCTTGAGTTTTAAGAAGTATACCCAAGTGCGTTTGGAGAAATCATCAATGAAAGTTAAGAAATACTTGTAGCCAGAGAATGAAACAACTGGAAGTGGACCACATAAATCACTACGCAGAAGCTGTAAAGGGGCTGAGGTGTGCCAAGAGGCACGTTTTTCAAAACTATCCCGATGATGTTTTCCGAGTACACATCCGAAACAGACACCATCTCTGCGAGATACCATTGGAAGACCTGTCACCATATTTCTTTACATAGATTCTGAAGGGAACGATAGTTTAAGTGACCAAATCGCTCATGCCAAAGTTTGCTCACTTCATCATTATGAGCAACAAATACCGAGGTAAATTTGATGAACCAAAGTTGTTAAACTTATACAACCTTATAGTATCATTAGCAATGCCAATAGATAAAATCTATCTAGGATCTTTTAGGTCCTTAATTACAACATCGTGAGGTGAAAATTCAACGATTTTACCTTCACCTGAATGACTTATCCGATATACAGATAGAAGGTGGCAGGATAAGCTTGGAACACATAATACATCATTAAATTGACCATTTTCTAGATGAACAGTTCCAATCTCTACAACACTAAGAGATCTATCATCACCAACATATATATTTTTTGTGTTACAATCATTTAAAGAAGAAAACATGGCTTTGTTTTTGGCAATGTGATAAGAAGCTCCAGAATCAATGAGCCAATCATGAGAATGAGAAGAAGAAGATACATTTAGTGCATAACCAGACCGAGATGCTTGACAACCACATCAAGAAAGTGTTATTCTTGAAGATGAAGTTGAAGTTGAAGAGTGCTCCAGATGGATGTTATGCTTTTTCATTGTTGCTTCCAAGGCTTCCATCTTTTTAAAGCATTTGGATTCTAAGTGGCCATCTCGATTACAAGAGTGACAATGTCTATCAGTATTCTTCCCTTTGTTTTTATTTGCCTTATCATTTTGTGGAAATGATTTTTCATTTTGAGGTTGAAATTGCTTAGGACCCTTGTTTGGTTTAGGACCATTCTTTTTAGGATACTGCTTCTTAGGATTCTTTGAATTTGGTTGTTGTTGGGTGGCTAAGGCTTTCTTAGAAGAGTTTCCAAGATTAATAAGACCAATATATAAGAGCTTTTCTTGTTCTCTTATTAAAGAATCACAAAAGGCATCAAAAGAGGGGGTCTTGTAGTCTTGTCCTTGAGAAATAAAGTCTTCTCTAGTAGAATGGAAGGTGGAAACAAACACAGAGTATGCTGGTCCCAACTTAGTAAGAATGGAATAGATAAGGCTACCATCTTCTTTCTTAACCTTAACACCTTCCAAGAGAAGTCTAAGGGTCTTGAACTTGGATAAAAAATCTTCAATGGAAGAAAAACTATTGGGGTCTAATGTAAGCAACTCATTTTCAAGTTGATGGGCTCTAATTTCATTCTTAATTCCAAAAACTTTAGTGAGTTGTTTCATTGCTTCATTAGGAGTATTAAGTTCTGCGATATGGAATCTAAGGTCTGGAGAAATAGACATCCCTATGAACCCACGTGCTTGATCTTGCCTATTTTCCCATTTGGCTGCCTTATCTTCATCTTGAGGTTTGGTTTCTTGGCCTGAGGCTATTTTGTAAAGACCTTTACTTCTAAGTAAATCCACAATGTAGGACCACCATTGGAAGTAGTTGGTGCTGTCAAGAATAACTTGGCATGGACTTTCCATTTTAAAATAAATTGAAGCTGTAGATGCTGAAACTAAGTGTTTCAATGGAAATATCTCGAAAAAATAGGTTGATTCAAAAAAATCAGCTCTGAAAACAACTTCCGGATGAAGAAGTTATGGTTTTTTGAAGAAAAGTTGTTGAAGATGCCGATGAAGTGCATGAATGTGTGGAAATGAATGTTAATGTTATATTTAAAAAAAAAAAACACCCCCTTTCCAAACTTAATCTAATTAGCTCACTTTAAAAAAAATTATCTGACTCACTTTTATAAATAAGTGAAAGTCACTTTTACAATGGTACTTTATGAGCTACCCACTAAATTGTAACTTAAATAAAAGATAAAGAGACTTTAGAATTATAAGTGACTCACTTTTTATAATAGGTGAGAACACTTTTACATAAAGTAACTTTAAAACACAAGTTACATGGGCTTTTTGAAAAAGTAACTCAACAAAAAAAAAGACTTGAACTCGAGACCTCTATTCTCATAAAGTAACTTTGGACCAAGTGAGCTAGTTTAAAAGGTTAGTAATTTTTGGAAAAGAGGAAGGGGTTTTTGTCTTTTCTTTTCTTTTTCACTGAAGCTTTGGGGTGCGTGCTTACTTGAAAAAGTTTTTTTTTGCCTACAAAACAAAAACCACAAAACCCAACACGGACATACAAAAAAAAAAAAACCTTATAGCTTGAAGTTAGTTTTAGCCAGAAACTAAATATTTTCCTCAATGTTTCTGATTTTCCGAGATCACACTAAGGCGCGGCAGAAAAGAGCATGCGCATGAGAAAAATCCTTCCTTTCTGTTTCTGATTTGCCCAGATCGCATAGAGTCGCAGGGCAAAGAGCATAGATAGAAATGAAAGGATAGATCCGGTAATAAAAAATAGAGAGCTAAATAAACTGAAATAAACAGAGAGATGAATAGCTAGAACTGCAAATAAAGACTATATACCTCCAGATCTTAAAAATGACATAGCTAGGGCTACCGGAAACCTTTTCGCATGAAACGAAAGGGGTTCCTCACTAGAACAGATGCTCCTAACACAATAGAGCAGTCCTCTTGACCTGAAAGCAGGCATAAATAGTAGATCTAGGAAACGACAGTCGGATGCAGTTGTATCGGCTTCAGATTTGGATTACCAACGGATGCGGCCTTCAAATTGCTCTGATACCATGTACGAATTTACAGGGTAAGTTCCTCAGACAGAACACCAAAGGACACTGCTCACAAACAGATCACAGATCAATACACTAGTATTCTTGACGTGGTTAAAACCCTCAAAGAGGGAAACAGTCCACCGCCTGAGCCAACACGACCACTTCAGGCAATTTATTAATAAAAGAATGAAAATTTACATAAGCTTCTCTCATGAACGATTACCCTACAAATGACCCTCCATGCTCTTTAAATAGATATCATGGACCAATCAGGTGCTAAGCCATGGATCAAGTGTTGGTAATACCAAGGAGAGAATGAACCATCGGATCACTACATATCGTGACCACTGGATTGTAAGTTACAAAAGTACATAGTAAAGAAACACACTTTACCTAACTCTACACTAGACCAAGTTATACTTAATTATTTCCTATGTGTCGGAATATCCAAACAACTGGTGCACATTCTTCCATTCCAAACCGCTTCAGCATCTCCTTGAGGTATTCGGTTTGGGAAATGAATATTTCTTCATAATTTGATAAGCTACTAGTCCAAGGAAGAAACATAATTCACCAATCATTGACATTTAAAATTCCTTTGACATTTCCTGAGAAAATCCATGGCTCATATCATTGTTATTGCTTCCAAAAATGAGATAATCCACATATGCAAGTGTAATTAGTAAGTCGTCCTCTTCCATTGTAGATATTGTTTTTAGCAACCCCTCTTTTGAAACCTTATCATTGAATATAGTGGTCCAACTTGGCATACCAAGCTCTTGGATTTTGTTTTAACCCATAAAGATATTTTTTTAATATTCACACATAGTCTTTGTTTTTGGACAAGTCAAAACTTGATTGTTCAATGTATACTTCTTCCTTTAAATCTCCATTTAGAAAAATTGATTTAACATACATATGATAAACTTTGAAGCCTTTAGAACAAGGAAATTCCAAAAACATTCGTATTTCTTCTAATTGGCCATTGGAGCAAACTTCGAAATCAATTCCTTCAATTTGTGCATAGCCCTTACATAAAAGTCTTCCCTTATTTCTAATAATTTGTCCATATTCATTCATTTTGTTTTAACACCCATTTATTCCCAATCACGTTTTTGTCTTTTAGTCATGGAACAAGTTCCCAGGTGCTATATATCTCGATTTGATTCAATTCTTCTTCCATAGCATTTACCCAATGTTGGTCCTTACTGGCTTCTACAAAGTCCGTTGGCTCTATTTTGGATAGCAAGACAAAATTGACTTTTCCTAGTGAATTGGCTATTCTTCTCTCACTTTGCATTCATGCATCGACAACTCTAATAATTTGATTCTTTCGGTGAGGTTTTCGCACAAATTTAAAAGTTTCCTTGGATGGTGATTGTTCTTCTTTTTCTTGTTCTTCATTTGTAGTAATCTCAGGCTTGGTCCAAGTAGATGGTATCTTCTTAAATCTCATTTTTTTTTGCTTCTTTCCCTAGCTACGGTTCATTTATTCTTACATCAATACATTCCACAATTTTTCCTAGTCTTTTATTGCAACATTTGTAAGTTTTGCTTCTTATTGAGTATCCAAGGAAGATTCACTCATTTATTCTAGAATCAAATTTGCCTGAATTATCATGATTTATCCTCATATAACACTTGCTTCCAAAAATTCTAAAATTATTAACTGAAGTTGGTTTGTCTTTCCATAGCTCATATGGTGTCATGTCACTGTTAACTCGGAGTTGTGCTATGTTCATGATGTAAACCATTGCACCAACTACTTCTCTCCAAAACTTATCTAGTAATTTAGCATCTAACAACATTGCACTTGTTGCTTCTTGCACTAATATGTTCTTTCTTTCTATGACTCCATTCTGTTGTGGATTTCTTGCAATTAAAAGTGGTTTCTTGTTTCCATACTTCTCATAGAAGTCATTAAAGTCATTTGAGGTAAATTCATCTCCTCTATCTTATCTTAAACATTTGATTCTTAAATCGCTTTCATTTTCAACTAACGCCTTGAATGATTTGAACATATCAAGTGCTTCTGATTTTTCTTTAAGAAATGCAACCCATATCATTCTAGTATAATCATCAATAAACAACATAAAGTACCTTTCGCCTTGCAGGGTTAGTGTTCGTGTTGGTCGCATAGATCCATGTGAACAAGCTTTGGTGGTCTTGATGTCGGGCACTCCTTTAACTAGAAGCTAACTATTTTATGTTTCCCATGTTGGCAAGATTCACAAATGACACTTGTTGGTTTTGAGATTTTAGGCATATCTCTCACCACTTGTATTTTTTTTATTTTTACCAAACTATAAAATATCAAGTGATCTTATCCTTCTATTTCATAACCAACTTTCATCTATTTGTCCAATGTAGCATTTTTCTCATTGAATTTCATCAAGAATATATACATTTACTGGAGTTCGTATTGCTTTTCCCACTAATCTTCATGAATCAGTCTTACTTATTTCACATTCTTTAACGTGAAAAGAGAGATCATAACCTTGATCACACATTTGGTTGATGCTTGAAAGATTATATTTGAGTCCTTCAACATACAAAACATTTTTTGCTTTAGCCCTACAATTGTCAGGGCTTATTGTACCTTTTCCAGCAATTCTTGAAGATTCATTCTCACCAAAAGTCATATATCCTCCTTTTTCTTCTTTTAGAGTAATAAATTTTTTTTTATCTTTGTTCATGTGTCTAGCGCACCCATTGTCAATTTACCACCAACTTTGATTGTTTCGAGCATACATAACTAGTCAGCATTTTTTGTTGGTGGTTCTTCCTGTTTTTTCTTCCAAAACCCTTCTCTTTATTATATAGGACATTCTCATGCCATATGTCCAAAATTGTTGCATTTGTAACACTCTATATTATACTTGGATAATGAGCAAATGAATTATTATTTTTCTTATTGAAGCCATCAATATCTCTTATTTTACTGTCTACGAGCTTATTTTTAGCTGTGTGATTAGAACCTCTTTCATAATTATTATAATCTTTACACTCTCTTGCTTGATCATTAGAGAAATTTTGAGGTCTAAAATGGGCCTTCTATGGAATATTATAAAATAATAGTGAAAATAATAAAATCAAATTACATCATCAAATTTTAAAGGGAAAAAAGAAAAAATTATTTTTTTAACTCGTATTTTAAATTGATCCCCAAATAGTTTTACCCAAATTTTGAGCAATATCACTCTTTGAATGTGAAATTTAATTCATCATCCAAATATTACCCATGTTTCATACTTTCGATGAACCCTGCTACACGAAAAAAGAGAAATACATGAAAAAACGTTATTGTAATCATGTTTTTCATGTATTTCTCATTTTTCGTGTAGCAGGTTTCATCGAAAGTATGAAACACGGGTACTCCTTGGATGATTGATTAAATTGTGCATCCAATGAGTTCTCTCACTAGAAATTTGGGTAAAACTGTAGGGAGATAAGTTGAAAATATAGTTTTTTTTTTTTTTTTTTTTTGGTTTACTCCAAAAATGGTGAATCATTCCCCATAGTTGAAATAATAATCTTAAATCCTATTGGTTCTTTGTAAATTTTTGTTTTGAGGCCCATTTTAGAGTCCAAAATTTTTTCACAAAAAATAGTGACCAAAAAATTAGTTTAATACCTGGTTGTGTATTATTGCCTTAATGGAACAGTTTTTCTAGAGTCGATCTACTTTGGAGAAAATTGTTGGTCCTTGTCCCTTACCATAATCCTACCTGCATTTTTAATGGACTTCTTGAGAGCATCAACGTAGCTTTTTAGTGTAGCAGTGTTTCTCGACTCCTCTTGAATTCTATTTTTTCTCTTACTGAGATTGGAGATTTTAGGATTTTCTTCAACTTTCTTTCCTAGTGACTTGGGATTTTCATCTTCTTTATATGAAGTCTCACCCATATAAACAAGGTCGTTCTTGGCATATGATTTTTGATTGTTGAGAATAGCATTTAAGGTTTGAGAGTTTTTCATGTTCTTATTGAGCTTATCTAGCTCTTTCCTTAATGAGACAATTTCTGCTTCAAGCTTTTCACAATTTTCTTCCTTTTCTTTTAGCTAATAGTTCAACACTTTTCCACTCTTTTTGCTCCCACTTTTTTAGTCTTGAGGAGGATTATTTCCTTGGATGGTCTTTTTTTCCACTTCTTGAGGTTATCAATCTCTACCACTACATTGATGAATTTTGCTTCAAGATCCATTATGCCTTCAATACCTTCTTCTGCATTTTATTTTTCTCCTTTGATTTGTCTATGCTGGATTCTTCATTTCTTGCTAAAAATAGGATGTATATTCTATCATCGTCATAATCATATTTTTCTCCTTTAGAAAAATTACTACCCTCTTTAGAGTAGAGATTTTTCTTTTTCAAAGAATTTCCTTTGAATACCCTTTTTTCTGGGTTCTTCCTTAACATTACTATCTTCTCTGAAAGGACACTTAGCAACAAAATGTCCTATCTTACCCTATTAAAATATATGAGAGATAACTTATCTTTAAATCTGGATATTTTCTTTAGTTTTCTGACTAGTTGATCCATTTTTGTATTGGGTTCATCACTGGAGCAGTCACCAAACTAGCATTTTCTTGCCTTGGATGCTTTAAATGTTGCTTCCTTATGTGATGATTTTCTCGTCCTAATTTCATATGGAGTGATAATTTCATGAAGGTCGTCCAGTTTCAGATTTCCCAAATTCTTTAATTCTTCTATGGAAGAGACTTTGGCATCAAAACGCAGAGGAAGAGACCTCAAAAATAATTGAACAATTGTTGTTTCTTCAACTATTTCACCAAGTCCCGAGAATTAACTACTTTATCTACTCAAAGAAGATAACTAGAAATATCGTCTTCATCATTCATTTTTTATACCTTCAAATTGTCTCTGGAAAGTATGAAGATTTGTCTTCTTTACTTTGTCATCTCCTTCATAGTTTCTTCGAATATTGTCCCACATCCCTTTAGCTTATTCACACTGCATAATTTTAACAAATTTTGAGACTGACAAGTCATTTAAAATGGATTTCATAGCTTTTGCATTGGATACATAAGATTTTTTCCCATCTTGATCAGCAAGAGGACAAGATAGAAAACCTTATATCCATCTAAAATATACTACCAAACTTCAGCACCAAGAGACATCAAGTGTGTTTTCTTTCTTGCCTTCTATAAAGCAAAATTTGTTACATCAAACAAAGGAATTTTGAACCTTATCAATAGGGCATGGCCCCTGTAAGATATTCTTCCAACTGTTAGATTGTTCTTAACAAAGCCTGCTCTAATACCAATTATTGGAAATACACAGTGATACTTAGAGGGGGGCATGGGTAGGAGACCATAGTGAATCAATATCACTTGTATTTAAAGTAATAATAAATAAATAAACTCATCACATAATCAATCATCAACACAATGCATAAACACATATATTAAAGTGAAAATCCAAACTTGAAGAAGAAACACTTGCATGCTTTTGAAACAATCTTCAATTTATTACAACCACTTGTGAGGATATTAATCCTCTGTAAGCACTTACAAAAATTGCAGGCTCCAATTTGTCAAGAATATGAGGACACCAATCCTCAATAAGTACCAACTTATAGCACTATTTAGGCCTAGAAATTGTTGAAAACAAGGTCTACCCAGTCTAGATCTCGGCCCTCCAAACTATTGATTTTTTGTAGCATTGGCCAATCTTCATAATATTCATTTGTACTTGAAATATAAATTATATATGTAAAAGAAAAACATTTATGAATTTTTATATTCAAAAGAAAAATTATAAAAGGCATGGTTTTCATGTCCTTTGCATAATAAAAATTGAAAATTTGGATTTTGTATTTTCCTCCACAAGTGACCAATTTGGCCCTCCAAGATTCATGTTAGCCTACCCATGAGAGACACCCATTCGCATGATTGTAAGGTTATAAATAGCTTATTCAATCTCCTCCAATGACACACTTTGACCATCATCATACATCTTTTTTTTTTAGCGAAGAAGAGAAATAATACAAGGCAGAAAACAAAAGGAAGAGATACACTACATCTGGCCTCACTCTAGCAATCAAAGACCAAGTTCTGGACATTTTTCCATGGTACATCTTGTTGTAGACAAATTTTGCTATGGTTGGCTTCAACGATGAGAACTTCAATCAGAACAATTCATGTTTAATGAGATCCCAGTAACAAGCTCATCTAATGGAACCCATTGTTGTTGAACAAATAAGAAGCAAGTCTACAAGCTTTAAATTTTGTCGTGGAGTTTCTTTGGTTATAAAGACAAAATGGATCTCAAACAAATTGAGTATATTTCCAAAGCCAAGTTTGGCAGTTTCCCAAAGAGTGCCTATACAAAATTTATCCTCTTCAATCTTATAGGCGATGGAATCCTCACTGCGAAAAGCAAAGAATTAGTGTCAGTAAGAAAAATAATGAGTTCGATTTTCCACTCCCTGGTTTTTAAAAGAGGTTGAGTGATACAACCATAGGATTTATCAAAGCACCAAATAAACAGAAGTATCATCAAACAAAATGGAAGAAAACGTTGCATTTAAATGAAATTCAGACACGAAATTGGTGTATGAGACCCCCTTGTTTGTGGGACAAGGGACCCACCTCCATGCAACTATTTAATTACTAAGTCTACAAAGGCATACATACTCTACCCCCCTCTAGTTTTGAACCTATGACCTCTTAGGAGGAAACAAATTCTCTTAACCATTAGGCACCAGATGTGGAACTGTTTCCTATCTCGAGGAAGGTAGTGAGAGTGGGCACCAGATGTGGATTAGGACAGAGAGGCTTGAGAAACCGCTATGCAGAGTGTCAAGGCTTGTATTCTTCAGAGGAGTTGCTACATTTGTTGCAAATTTATTCAATATAGTGGAGACTAATGTTGCCAGAGACTATATTAGGTCTTGAGGGGGAGGCGATCAAGAATTAAACACACATGTATAAAGAGTGATTGGAACCCTAAAGACTAAAACCTTCATTTTCGTTGGACACGTGAAACACACTACCGTCATTTTCTTTGGACACATGAAATGAACTACCGTCATTTTCATTAATAATATCACACCTGTTACATTCTCCCAACGCAAGCATTTTCCAACATCATGTCTCAAACTTTGTATCCATCGCATTCAAGACATATGTAACAAGCACAACAAAAAGGTAGACGAAAAGGAAAGGTGCATTGATTCAAAAGGAAGGCCTATCAGCCTGTATAGTTTTTAAATTTCATCATCATCATCATATTTTATTCTTTTTATTAAAATAATGGAATTGCTGGAACTGCCAAGAACTACCGGAATTTCTTTGTCATTAATATCACCCTCATTAACATAAGATACAAAAAAACATAGCATGTCAAGTCAAGATTTTGTTTCAGGGATGGTTACATTTTTAGTAGGGTCATGATAGAGGAGTTTGACAACCAATGTCAGTAAGATCAAGGTACATATATATATAGGCCGATAGGCCTTCCTTTTGAATCAATGCACCTTTCCTTTTCGTCTACCTTTTTGTTGTGCTTTTTACATATGTCTTGAATGCGATGGATACAAAGTTTGAGACATGAGGTTGGGAAATGCTTGCGTTGGGAGAATGTAACTTGTTTTAAAAATTAAAGTAAATCTCACGCATCAAAATGAGCTTCTATTTGTAAAAAGGAAAAAAACAGTTATATGATTGTCTACAAATTTGTTTTGTAACTAATTCTTGATGATTTAGTCGAGAGGACAAGAACAAGAAAGGATAGAGAAGTGATAGTAGGGGTTCAGAGTTTTTAGAGCTTTGGAGTCCTGAGCATTTTTGTAACAAAGAAAACTTTATGAAAATGAAGAATAAAATACAATTTTGATTCCAGTTTTTGGGTAATTTCATAAATGTTTTCTTTGTTATATTTTCATTACTTCATTAATGTTTTTCTTTTGCCAACATGAGTGTAATAAATCTATTGGATCCTTTTAATTAGCAGATTTACTAATGTTGTGTGCATAGCAAAGAGTGCCTACAAATTTTACTTAAAGAAGCCTTAAAAGGCGCTCCACAATGTTGGAAATTCACCCATGATTCTTTTCCTTTTCATTGTTCATTCTATAGAGCCTAATTTCAAATTCTCAATTGTCTGAGTAATAAATTTATGTCCTCTTTTCTGTTTTCCAACCCACTTTCTAATATAAAACCCTGCAATCCTCATTTATCTTGGCCAATTTGGTTTTAAAGATAGATTTCAAAACTAGAAGATTCATTGCAAATCATCATGGCTTGTCCCTTTGGCCACAGATTTTAAAAAAATTTCATCAATCTTTAGATGTCCCGAGCACTGGTTCCCTCATAGCCAAGAACCATCTCCGGGGAAACAACACATCTTTTGTGGTATAGTACGAAGTCTTAGGCAAAATTGCAAGACAAAATTCAACCCTCTTGAAGACCTTGTTTCTATGGTATATCTTTGTGACATAGTGTGAATTTTTAAGGCACTAATTTTTGTTGCATCATTCGAATTCTAAGGATGAGCCAGGGGATGACTTTTGGCCCTCATGAAAACTTGTGACCAAGCTTATTGCAGAGCCTTTTGTGGAAAAAATTGAAGGATATTGTGTCTTGTATCATGGAGAGTTGACTTGGCTCTTAGTGGATGGTCATCTTGTTGGTTATTTGACTTTGATGTATCTCATGTTGCATTGATTCTCAAAGGAAAAGGTTGGTTGGGTTCTTCCCCCATTGTGGGTTTTCCGAGGGTAAAATCTTCTTGTCTCTTTATGCATTGTGACCTTTGTTGCTCTAGTATTTCTATGGTTAAATTTCTGAATGTATAATTGTTTAATGATACCTTTAAAGAGAAAATAATCATCTACATCAATGGAAGTAATTATCAAGTTTCGGAAATAAGTACTTGCATCTATTGTACTGGAAAAATCAACATGGTTTCAGAGCTTTAGTGAAGGAAAGAGCACAAAGATCACTCTTGAAAAGGAGCTAACTTGAGATCACGTTGAAAAGACCCTAGATCTACAATCAAGTTGCATCCATGGCTTCTACTAATCAATCTAATTCTCACAAGGGAATATATTTTGGAAATTGTGCAAGGCAAGGTACAGGTGAAGCAGAAAAGAAGTATAAGAAAAATGGCATCACTTCCATGAGCATTATAGTGGACTCCATCAAGGATCATTTAATTCTATACATCTTAAATATTAACAATTCAAAGATGTATGATGCTCTAAAATATTTGAATAGTTTCAACAATATTGGGAAGTCATGAGTTTGAGAAATGAGTTTTGTGATATAAGAATGATAAAGAACGACATAGTGGCTTCATACATTGTAAATATTTCTCAATTGAGAGATCAACTACAAGTTATTGATGAAATTGTCTCTGACAAAGAATTTGTGACTTCAGCACTTAATGGACTACCACGTTCATGGGATTCGTTTACAGTAGGTATAAACAACCGAAATGAAGCTCCAAGTTTGGAAGAACTATGGGCATCTTGTGCTCAAGAAAAAACAATACTTTTGTCTATAGAAAGAAATCCAAAGGAAGAAGAAGATTCTCAAGCCTATGTAGCTAGTTCCAAGAAAGATGGAGGAAGAAAGAAGTATGATTTTCAAAAGAAGAAAATGGATTTTGATAGAAGACCTAATCCTCAAAGGAAGAAAAATATGTCACAAATTCAATGTTTCTATTACAACAAATTTGGTCACTTCAAAGCCTAATGTCCTGAAAGATTCAATAATAGGAAGAAAAGAGGGAATCAACATGCTAACATGGTAGAATTTGAAGAACATTCCAAGAGACCTAAAGTTGAAGGGGATAAAGACCACTTCTATTATTTTGCACTTGAAATATCTCTTGCAGATGACAACAACATATGGTTAATTGATAATGGAGCTTCAAGACATATGAGAGGGGAGAGTGATCATCTTATGGGTTTGATGAAAAGAAGATTGGCACAAAAGGTGGAGTTTGGTGAGAGCAACAACTATATAGTCAAAGGAATTGGCACAACATCCATTGAGCTGGAAACAGGTGAAAGCGTTCACTTGAGCAAAATACTCTATGATCCAAGTTTAAAAAAGAATTTGGTCTCAATTTCATGTTTAGAAGGTAGAGGAGATAGAGTAGCCTCCATTGATGGGAAATTCTTTGTGTGGGACAAGGGCTTTGGTATAAGCTCTACTAGGGATATTGGGATTCGCGAAGGAAGGTTGTATAAACTCCTGGGAAACCTTCCCAAGATTTAGTGCATAATTATATTAATCCTTGTGAGCTATGGCATAGGAGATATGCACAGTGCCTCCATAATAGAGTTTTTCCATATTTGAAGCAGGTTGTTTTAGGTGTACTAGATTTGGAAATGGATCATAAAGGTGTGTGTAAGGGATGTGTTATTGGAAAGAATATTAAGAAACACTTTCCAAATAGTAAATATAGGTCCAAATATTTTTGGATCTAGTCCACTCCGATGTATGTGGTCATATGCCGATGAAATCTCTTGGAGGCCCTCTATACTATGTATCTTTTATTGATGACTTCTCTTGCAAGACTTGGATCCACCTTATGAAGTCAAAAGATGAATTTTTCATAATGTTCGAATAATTCAAAGTTGAAGTGGAGAATCAAAAAAAAAAAAAAAAATTTAGATCCTAAGGTCAAATAATTAAGGAGGATGCACCTCCAAGGAACTCATTTCTTTCTGTAAGGAAGCTAGGATTAAGAGAGACTTGATAGTTCCCTATAACCCTTAATAGAATGGATTCACTGGAAGAAAGAACATATCTATTGAAGAATCTATGAAGGCAGTGATACATGATCAATATGTACCAATGTTCTTGTGGGGAGAAGCAATCAAGACAGATATTTACATTCTAAATAGAAGTCCTCATCGAATTCTGGAAGACAAGACCCCTAAAGAAGTGTTCACTAATCTAAAACCATAGGTTGATCATATGAAAATATTTGGTTGTCCAGTCTTGATACATGTACCCAAGGATAAAATAAATAAGTTAGAGCCTTCCGAAAAGAAGGGGATATTTGTTGGTTACATTGAGTCATCAAAATCCTATAGAATATATATTCCAAGGAAGTGACAGGTTTAAGTAAGCAAGGGCATGAATTTTAATGAAGATGTTTCTTATTGTAAATCTAGAGATCAAACATTGAAGCTGAAGAAAAGAATCATGTGGCTCCCAAATAAGAGGTTATAGGTCCTCCCACATCCTCAAGTCATCTTGAATATCGTGAACAGATGTCAGAAGGACCTTGTGAACTATTGCATCCTATGGTTGTTCCAGAAAATAAGAAAAGACCAGCTTGGCTCAAATCTACTTTGCAGGATGAAGAAGGACATGCAACTCCACATGGCACCTTCAAGGAATCTAAGAAACCTAAGGGGTATTCTAGTTATGCAACTTTAATGACTAATTTTATTGACTCTAAACCTTCCAACTTCGAGGAAGCAGCTACTCAACAAGTGTGGAAGGATGCAATGATGGAAGAATACCAATCTATTATGAAGAACGATGTTTGGGAGATTGTTCCAAGACCTAAAGGAAAGTATGTGGTAACCTCAAAATGGATATATAAGATCAAGCATGCAACTAATGGGATTATTGACAAATACAAGGCAAGATTCGTGGCTAGATGATTCTCCCAAAAAGAGGGAGAAGATTATGATGAGGTTTTTGCACTAGTTTCTAGGTACACCACGATTAGATCTCTTTTTTCTCTTGCTTAATTTATGGGATTGAAGTTACATCAAATGTATGCGAAGACTGCTTTCCTCAATGGTGCGATTGAGGAAAATGTGTACATAAAGCAACCTCAAGGTTTTCAGGTTCATGAGAGAGAATCTCATGTGTGCATATTGAAGAAGCCCTTGTACGGACTCAAGCAAGCTCCAAGAGCTTGGTATTCTAGAATTGATGGATATCGAACGAGACTTGGTTTCTCTAGGAGTGTTGTTGACCCAAATATTTATATCAAGGTTGTAAAAGATGAGCCAATGATGCTATTGCTATATGTTGATGATTTATTCTTGATAGGTGTATAACATCTTGTTATTCAGTGTAAGAGGGATTTAGCCTTTGAATTTGACATGAAGTATCTTGGCTTGATGCATTATTATTTGGGACTAGAAGTCTGGCTAAAACCTAGTGAAATTATTCTCGAGAAAGGAAAATATGTCATCAAGATCCTTCAGAAGTTTGGAATGATGGAATGCAAGTTTATGGCAACTCCTATGGTAACAAATCTGAGAAAGCTAAGGAATTCTAAGTCTGATCTGGTAGATCCATCCATGTACCGAAAGTTGATTGGATCATTGATGTATTTGGTGAATACCAAACCATAGATTTGCTTTGTAGTGAACACCTTGAGCCAAATCCAGATGAAACCAAGACACAAGCATTGGATTGCACACAACATATATTGAGATATTTGTGTGGTATTGTTAACCATTGTTTGAGATATGCTTCAAGTGGTGAGATAAAACTATAGGGATATACAGATTTTGACCAGGTAGGGAGTACAGATGATAGAAAGAGTATATCTAATGTATGTTTCAGTTTGGGTTATGCTATGATATCCTAGATGAACAAGAAATAAACATTTATCTCACTCAGCACTATAAAAGCAGAGTATGTTGTAGTTTGTTTGGCACGTTATGAGGGAGTATGGTTTCATAAGCTACTCTTTGGATTGTTCGACCAGATGTTGGAGCCGATTACGTTCTTCTGTGACAATCAAAGTTGTGTGAAGTTGACACAAAATCTAGTGTTTCATGATAAGTTGAAGCATATTGATATCAAGTGCCACTTCATTTAGCATATGGTGCAAAAGGGAGCAATGAGGCTCCAGTGTATTCCCATTGATGAGAGGACAACAGAAATTCTCACAAAGCCTTTTCCTCGAGCAAAGTTTGTATAATTCAGAGACAAGCTTGGACTTGTGGAGAATGTTAATTTGGCAACTCATGGACAAATTCCCTCCTTTAGAAATTATTTCTTATCAAGAAAGATCCCTCCTAACTCTTGGAAGAATTTAATTTGGTTAAAGAAAAATATATTTTTAATATGGAAACTCACATGTGCACAAAAGAACAGGTCGTCCCTAAAAGGAAATTGGACACCCTTGAAGGCTATAAATACAAGTCAAGTGACCCTCATTTGGAGATCATCATTAAGCATTCTCTTCTTCTCTCTTCTTTGGTTTGGCTCACACAGGTCTAAAGTTGGTTTGCGGAGATTGGTTAGTACAGGTTTGAGATTGTAGGTTCTGAAGCTCGCACTTGTGAATTAGGGTTTTGTTCTGCAGCTGCAGGGATGCTACAGAGTAATTTCCGCTACAGTCGCTTGCATGCAAGCCTCTGCATGCGATCAAGATGCTTCACACACATGCATGATAATTTGTTGCATGTGGTCAGGACTTATGGTTTCTTCTGACAGGTGGTCGCAGATTCATGTGACAGTTGACTGCAGTTGACCGTAGATGACCGCAGGCTAGGAAAGTTATCTATGAACAACATTGTTGTTGGGCTCAGATTTTTGGATATTGATTGGTTGGTTTTACTAGATAGTTTTAAGATTAAAGAACTGGAATATTGTACTCTCTCTTTGTTGAACATTTTATGACAATCTAATAAGAAGAAGAATTTGAAATGATTTTCCCCCTTGTGGGGTTTTTCCCTGGCCTCCTAATCTGGACTTATGTAGAAACGCAAAAGAATATAGATATAAACATAAACGCAAAGATGCAGCAGGAATAAAACTTTGTTTCGTTAATATCAAAGAACTGAAATATGCTTACATACAGAATGGAAATAAAATAACCTGGGCAACGGTAGATTATCTCTAAGAAGAGATGTGGCAGCTACATGTCTCTAAATTGTGTTACAATGAGGCTCAAAGGCCTATTTATTATTGAGAAACAGTGGAAAACGATAAACATCCAAAAAACCTAACCCTAGGAGATGAAGCGCCAAAACTATGGGCCCCGTTTGGGTAAATTGGTACATCAACTTCTCGAGGTCGTAACCTTGGCATACGATCTTTGTTTGACGTGCACAATACCTTGTTAGAAATATCTATCCGAGGGCTACAACTTTAGAAGGCAAACAAAACCAAAAAATGTCATTTAAAGCCTTAAAATAGCTCTGGAAGTTCAGGACCTGAAAAACTACCAAAAATAGTAAATTGTGCTACAATTAAGGAAACTGAAAAACTGAAAGAGACAGTGTTGGGGGTCTAAGTAGAATATGCGGGTGGCCACCAATATCCAACTGGATCAATCCCCCCCCCCCAGAAAGCAATGGTCCCCATTGCGTTGAGTGCCTCCATGAGATGGGGAAACTTCTGTTAAACTTGGTCCTTGGTGATTCACTTGCCTTAGTGAAAGAGTTGGTTAGCTTTGACAACCCAATATAGTTGGATCTTATGTTGGCGAGTGTTCTTGATCTATGTGTCCATGATCTGATCAATTGCGGTATGTTCCATGTAGTTTGGGTTTAACTCTCTTGGTGTGAGTTGTTCTCCAATGTCTGACGTGTCCAATAATGGTGGAAAGTATGGTCGAAGGTGATCCACATTGAACATTGGGTGCAGGCCAAGGAATGGGGAATGATGAGCTAAAAAGAATTATCTCCCACAACCTTGGTAACGATGTAAGGCCCATTTCGGAGTGGTATGAGCTTCCGATGGGCTCCGGTAAGGCGTTCTTTCTACAAATGCAACCAAACTTTGTCGCCCATCTGAAACTTGTGTGGCACCCCATGTTGATAATCTCGTTACTTATACTTCGTATTTGACTTCTCTAATATGTTGTGAACCTACTAGCGGATGTGTTAGATGTGTTCGATAAATTTGGTTGTTTTATCAGCCTTGGACAATACATGTGTGGATCATGTCTGTGTAGTCACACGAGGCATGGAAACATCAATCGGACACAATGGTTGAAATCCTAGACCCACTTGAAAGGGACTATGACCAGTCGAGCTATGGAGAGCTTTGTTATAATTGTGTTGCACATAGGGAAGACTCTCATCCCAGGTTCATTTATGCTTGGAGTTGTACATGTGGAGTATGTGCACTATCATCCTACTAGCAACCTTCATCTGGCCATCAATATAAGGATGGAATGCAGTCGACTTGGTGAGCTTGGTGTCCAATAGTGTCTAGAGGCTTGAGTAGAATGTGCTCAAGAACCTGCTATCCCAGTCTGATATAATGGTCTGCGAGATCCCAAAATGTACCCACACTCATTCAAAGAAGATTTTGGCAGTGTCCTCTGTTGTGATACTCTTCTTGCAAACTGATAATATAGGCATCTTAGAAAATTTGTCCAGGACCACAAATACACAGTGATTACCATGCTTGGTAGAAGGGAGGTCATACATATAGTCCATGGAGATGAATTCCCAAGGTTGGTTTGGAGTAGGCAGACGAGTATACAAGCCTTTATTTTTTATGGTTGGCTTGGCGATGGCGCAAGCAGTGCAAGGTCTTATATATTTCCCAACATCCAGTTGGAATTTTTGCCGATAAAAGTACTTCTATAGTACAGCCACAGTTTTCTCCACACCAAAGTATCCTGCAACCCGATGGTAGTGTGCCTCCCAAATCAGCTTGGCATGCTCGCTTGAAGGAACACAGAGGTGGCCCAGGTAGCATAATAATGCATCCTAGAGGTGGAAATCAGGAACTTGCTTGCCATCTACTAGCATCTAGTATGTGGAGGCGAACTCTGGATCATTTTTGTATAGTCGCGGCCATCTAGAGGTCTCGTGCCACAAGAGTTGAGAACAGTAGTTAGTGTTTCAACTGGGGGTTTGTTGATGCAATCTACAACATGATTGATGCTACCCTTTTTGCATTTAATGTTCAAGTGGAATTGTTGCATATATGTAGACCACTTCTGATGGAGATTGTTCTGCAACTTCCCTTATGTCTGTATAAAATGAAGAGGTCGGTGATCGGTGTGGATGACCATATCCTTCCCAAGAATGTAATGCTTCCATTGTTGCCAAGCCTGCATGATAGAATACATCTCTTTATCATAGGTGGGGTACTTCTGAATTGTGTCAAAAAGTGTCTCACTATGATAGGCCATTGGATGCCCGTGCTGGGTGAGGAATGCACCAATAGCATAGTCGGAGGCGTCTATCTCAATTCAAATTATTGTTGCAGGTCTGGCAATGTGAGTACTGGTGTAGAGTAGAGGTGATGCTTCAACTCAATGAATGCCTTCTGTTGGGACTTGGACCCGGAAAACTTTGCTTTCGCTCTGTTGTAGCATTTTTTGGTTTTGGTGAGTTAAAATAAATTAGTCCAAAAAATGAAAATATTTTTCAAAAAAAGGTTAAGCTAGGATATGGACAAAAAGAATATTGAATAAAAATGTTAGGAAATATTTTGATAAATATGTCCATATCAAAGAAAATGTTAGAATAGATGCCCTAAAAAATGAAGGCAAAAATAAAATGTTAGGTTAGAGAGAAAAGCAAAAAGAAATAAACTCTGAAAGTGTTGCAAATCTAAATGCCACTAATTTTACTCTAATTCACTTTTGAAAATAATAGTTGTGTGCAGTTTGTTTAGATGCCACACTAGTTTATCTAATCCAATTATATAGTTTAATCATAATTGGATTTGTTTTAAATTGATTATCATAGGTAGAAAATAAAATTGGCTCAAAAGTCTAATCTGAGCCAATGGAGAGAATAAGGTATAGAGGTAGATTATTCATGAACATAAATATTGGGTTTCTAGCTTAAATGCACCCAACTAAGTGAAGAAAAAATGTTAAGGTAAGTAAAGGGTAGGTCGAAGAAAGGTTGTAGAAATACAAGGTTGTTAAAGCATAAGCACACTTATCATGCTTGATCCAATGTTTTAGTGTACAAAAGCAATTATGAAAGTGAAAGGATGTTCACAAGATAATTTAATCAAACTTCCCCTCATTTCATTTCATCCCCCACTACATAAATACTAATTTCCCCATTATCCCATCATTTCTTAAGAATATACCCTTTTCCCTTCATTTTCACCTTTTCCCCTTCCTTTCGCACATTTTCCTAGCAAATTACCCTCCAAAGGTCATTCTCGTACCCAAAACTCCTTTTCCCTAGTGTGAAACCCTTTCCCCTTGAAAAAATCACTTTCCCCTTATTGATTTCCTTATTTCACCCAAAAACCCATAAAACCCCTTTATTCTATGTTTAAATCCCCCCCCCTGCATTATTTAACTTTAACTCCGCCATTCATATTTTTCCCGACAAAACGCTTTTAACCTATAAAGATCCTTTATCCTAAGTTTTGTCTCCCCCCCTCTTTATCTTAATTAACTCCGCAAATTCATTCTTTCCCGATATAAATCCTTTTAACACACCACCCTTGGTGCGGTTAATAAACCTTCGCTATATTTTAACCCCTGTCCCATTGTATTAAACCCGCTCATTATATTCTCAACCCACACTTTATTCATTAAATTAATTACAAATCACTTGTAATTAACCCCCAGGCCTTGCTAATCTCCGTCGATTTCCCTCTGTGCATCTCGACCATGCGACAGCCCTCCGATCAACCGCTTCAAAATCCAACGACCCACATCCATATCACGCACTCCCGATGTCCGATAGTTAAAAGCCCGAGAGCACACGAGATTCGTGGTTTTTCTCAGGCCCCTTTCAGTTACGTGGTAGCTTTAGGTTAACTCGCGTGCTCTCATAAAAAAATCGCCCGAGTGCCAAAAGCGATGCGATGAACCTTAATACCGCCTCCCCGCATAGGCCGAAACCATCCACTGTTCACTTATCGAATTCCGCACCAAATTTTAAATGTTACCCGTTAAAAAGCCAAAGACCCTCATTTTCGCTCTTTTCACCCGTTTGCACAGTGAAACCTGCCTAAGCTTTCCTGCGCCACCCAGAGCATCTGCAACCCAATTTGACCACCGACTACCTTCTAAACACACTCCGGACTCCGTCCACAGACCTCTCAGCTCAAATAAATCCATTTATCACCTCCCTGTCAACCTGTGTTTTTATTAATAAATTGTTTTATTTTGCAGGTGATTAGAAGGCCAGAAGCTTGGATAAATAGTTTTGATACTAGTTCCAAAACCTGTTTACTCCAAGATTGACAAAGAAATTTACTCAAAAGGCTTAATTCAGAAGGAAAAGACTATTATACACAGAGTAGAAGAAATCATTTACAGAGAGGCAATAACTCTTAAAACAAAGATAAATCAGCAACAGCATATCACATTTTCACATGAAGTCAAATAGGTCTTTAGTGAAATTCACCTTTCCTAAAGACATAAATGTAGGATAAGAGTAAAAGATATCAGATGATGTGATTTACTTTGATTGGTAAAAGTAAAATCATGTGACAGAGCATTCATGGTAAAAGACTAAACAAAGGAGACAGATAAATAAATACAAGTCAAAGTGTATCAGATGAAAGGTCATAAATAAATATGACATCCAGCGTGAAAATCGAATAGCATTTAGCTTTTGGAGGAACGGTCAGCCAGCTTCAACAATTTTCAGTTTTTTCAGCAATAGTCACCAACAGCACAGCATCAAAATAGTGCCAGATCAACTAGCAGTCTTTATTTTGATTTTATAATAATCTATTTTTGTAAAAATAGTTTAGGATATTTTCTTAGTTCTACTATTGTATAAATAACTCTCTTCATGAGTTATTAAGGGTTGCACCCTTGAAGAAGCATTTCTAAACATTTGATGTACTTGAATTTTCTGGATCATTAATACAAAGAAAAGGATTCTGAATTCTGTTTTACACAGTTTGTGTTTCCTGTAAGTTTTTCCAGTATTACTCATTATGTTTTTCTTCATATTCTTATGTCTTACAGAGATAACTAGGTAGGAATAATTGGGTTTCAATCTATTCCTATAAGCTTCTGAAGTGATAATCTATAAAGAGAATGAATTAATGGACTGTTTGTTTAATTAATTCCCTTTGAATCAATAAATCGTTAGCATCTTTTGTAAGCTTAAGCATATTCTCTTAAACCTTCTGAACACAGTTTAAAGGTTTTCATACTTATGATTATTTAATTTTCACTTTGAAAATTGTGATAATCATATTATTTCTTTGTTTCTGCTTGCCACCATACAAGCTATATCATTGTGTGAAATTTTATAGCAGCGCTTTGCTTTGATATTAATATTATTCAAAAGGTTAGACATTATAGTGTTACATTTGTTTCATACATTGGTCCTCCAAATTAAAACAAAACCCCCAAAACAATTATCTTAGATGCTCTGGCATGATAGCTGACCATTATCATCTCAGAGATACAACACGCTCCACCCTTGATAATCTAACTCAAAGGCCAAGTGATATGGGAGAATCCCAACACGAACCTTCGATAAAAATTTGCAAGGTTCAAAAAGTTGTGAACCTCTATTAGAGTGGTCGGGGCTGGCCAATCCCGAATGACTTGGATCTTAGTCGGATCCACATGCATGCCACATTCATCTATGATGTAACCCATATATTGGACCTAGCTCATGCGAAAGGTGCATTTCTCCAAGTTGGCACACAGTTTGTGTTGCCGAAGGGTTTGAAGGACCTGTTGAATGTGTTACAATTGTTCTTCCCAACTATTGTTGAAGATGAGGATTTCGCCCACATAAACAACCACGAATGAGTTTTTGGTGAAGGGACACAAGATGTCATCCATTAGCCTCATAAAAGTAGCAGGGGCATTTGTCAACCTGAAGGGCATAACCAACCATTCAAAAAGGCCTTCCTTGGATTGGAGCCTGGTGATAACCAGACTTCAGATCAATCTTGCTAAAATACTTGGCCCCCTTGAGTTGGTCTAGAAGGTCATCAATCCATGGGATTGGATACCTGTTCCTGACAGTGATTTTGTTTAGTGCCTGATAATTAATGCAGAGCCTCCAGGTCCCATCCTTCTTCTGTACAAGTACAATCGAGCTCCCACAAGACGAGGAACTTGGTCGGATGTGCCCTTTTTGTAGCAACTCCTGGATTTTCCACTTGATATCTTCATTTTCTAGAATGGAGCAGTGATATCGGCTCGTTGGGTAGAGGTTCTCTGAGAGTTAAATCGATCGAATGCTTGACCTAACAGTGCAAGGGCACCCCTGTGGGTGAGGAGAAGATGTCCATGCATTCAACCACAATCATATCCACCTGTTTTTGCTGCTTGGAGGAACCCTTCCCGGGGGATATGGATGTGGCTGCGATCTTCCCCTTACTTTGCGAGCGAATCACAAAGAAAACAAATTTCCCAATCTGGGAGATGATCTTACTACATTACTTAATAGAGATCAAAGATATGGCGATAGGCAGGGCTACCTTCAGTATCCTATATAACTTATTACCCAAAGAAATAATAACAGTGTGAGGCCTCGACTCATATACATCATGACGCTTCCATAAGTATGGTTGTCCTAATAATACATCACAAACTTCAAGAGGAGCAACATCACACAATACCTCTCTGTGAAGGGCTTGATGTTGTATGGGAGGCGGCACTGTTGGCTGACGCGAAGATATCGTCCTTGATGAAGCCACCCGATGGTGTACTGTTGTGGGTGTGGTGTGGTCAGTAGGCTTAACTGCTTCACGACCTCTGCTAAAATGAGGTTCTTTTAACTCCTTCTATCGACAATGAATTGCAGCGGCGATCCCTTCACCCACATTTTTGAGTCACAAGAGACGATCCCCATCCTAAGGATCTTCGGGCTCAATCTTCTAGATCTTGGTTGTGGCAACAGTGGCGTTTGGATCTGCATCAATAATCTGTTTCCCTTTGTCATTCCCTTTGTCAGGTTCTGACTCAAAGTCTGAACATGCATCTGATTCTGAAGCCTTCAACTCAGCCACCAGTGACTGCTGGGCTCGACACTCACTTGTGTTGTGAGTGGTGCTCTTATGGAAATCACACCACTTCCATGTCAGTCCGTCTTAATCTTTGTGTTTTTTTTCTTTGCTTTCGTTTTCAATGGGTTGTCCTAGGTCACCCCGCCTTGGCTTTCTCCTTTGTTCAGTGGTTTGGGGGTGTCTTTCCCTCTATTCAGATTCGCAGATCCAAAGTATTGCTTCTTTTGTTTCAACTTTTGTTCGATCTTAATAGCATATCAGTAGGTGGCGCTAAACGAGGAGTTGTCTAGGAACTCCATCTCGTCTTGGATGTATTTGCGCAGAAAACTACAGTACTTGAGTACCAGATGCCGCTTAGAATCCTTGATACCCAACTTTGTGCGAAGGGTATGAAAATTATTTGTGAACTTCAAAATGTGTTGGTCCCTTCCCTATCGTAGTGTGGTCCACTTTATGTACTTATCTTCATAGCTCCCGACGGGGTAATACTGCTCCTTGATGGTGTCTCGAAAAGAGTTCCAAGTGGGTGTGGCTGAAAATAATGCAGGCTCCCTCTCATCCTTCTGCTCACAATAGGTTTCCTACCAGTACTTCACGTGGGGGTGGCTTTGAGGAGTGCAAAAGTAATTTTTTCCCTACTGGAAAAATCATGAACCGAAAAATACCCTTCCAATAGATTTAATCATCTACCTATGGCATTTGCATCTATCTAACCTTCAAATATGGGAATACAAAGTTGACTTGTACCTTGAAGGGATCGGTGCCTCTAGAGTGGCTTCCGGATGAAGATGCATCGTCTATGGGCATTCCTCGAAGGATCTGGGCAAAGTTGTCCATCATCGCGTTCCTCTGTCGCTTGAGGGGTTCTTCGAGCAATATTTTGAAGGGATCTCCTCCTACCTCGTCTTTCTTTTATTCCGCCATGGGAGGTCATCGGGGTTTACGAGGCTAGTCTTACAAAGTTTCAACTAGTTCAAGCCATAACTCCTTATACCCTAACCTCGTTGGGGACATGCAAAGAAAAACATAGAAAGAGAAGATCGCTCTGATACCACTTATTCGGACTTATGCATGAACACAATAGAATATAGATATAAACATAAGCACAGAGATTCAGCAGGAATAAAATTTTGTTTCATTAATATCAAAGAAATGAAATATGCTTACATACAAAACGGAAATAAACTAGCTCAGGCGATGGTAGCTTATCTCTGAGAAGAAATGTGGCAACTACATGCCTTTGAACTGTGTTACAATGAGGCTCGAAGGCCTATTTATTATTGAGAAACAATGGAAAACCCTAAACATCCAAAAACATAACCCTAGGAGATGAAACTCGAAAACTATGAGCCCCGTTCGGGTAAATTGGTACATCAACTTCCCGGGGTCATAACCTTGGCATACGATCTTCGTTTGACACACACAATACCTCGTTTGAAAGATCTATCCAAGGAATACAAATTTTGAATGCAAACATCAACCAAAAATGTATGTTTTCCTGGTTTTCTCAAAAAAAAAAACGTTATTTAGGGCCTTAAAGCGGCTCCGAAAGTTCAAAACCCAAAAAACTGCCAAAAATAGTAAAATGTGCTACAATTAAGGAAACTGAAAAACTGAAAGAGACAGTGGTGGGGATCCAAGTGGAATAGGTGGGTGGCCACCAATATCCACCTAGATCATCTCCGACCAATCCTGGTGTCTCTATGTGTGAATATTTTTCTTCTATTTTTCCTTTATGTTTCGTTGCATTGTTGATGATATTGTTTTTTCTACATAATAGCATATGACGTAATAATGCTATGATGTTATGGGGTGAATTCAATGTGTAAATAATGGAAGGAAATTATCTAAAGCAAAGAACAATATAGCCCTAAGAAAAATTAACAGAGAACCCATCTATCAGTGAGAGGGGGTATTGATGTGACATCAACAGGGGCATGGCTTGGACTGTTGGTGACAATAGGGACATGGCTTGGACTATTGATGGGTGGACAATAGGGGCATGGCTCAAATTGTTAGTAACAATAGGAGCATATCCCGGATTGTTGGTGATATAGAATGAGGTATAGACATTCTAAAGAGAAAGGAACTAAGGCCCAAACACTCATGGAGTGGGTGCCTATTCAACATCATGGCCTGGAGTGAGCCACTCTAGGCCATGTGGTATCACAAGGGAAGGTGAACCACTCAAGCCCTAACTCCTTATACCCTGACCTCGTTGGGGACATGTAAAGAAAAATAGAGAAAGAGCAGACTTCTATTATACCACTGATGTAGAATTATGCAAAAACGCAACAAAATATAGATATAAACATAAACACATAGATGCAATAGGAATAAAACTTCATTTCATTAATATCAAAGAACTGAAATATGCTTACATACATAATGGAAACAAACTAGCTTGAGAGATGGTAGCTTATCTATGAGAAGAGATGTGGCGGCTACATGTCTCTTAACTGTATTACATTGAGGCTTGAAGGCCTATTTATTATTGAGAAAGAATGGGAAAGCATAAACATCCAAAAACCTAACCCTCGGAGTGAAGTGCCAAAACTATGGGCCCCGTTTGGGTAAATTGGTACATCAACTTCCTAGGGGCATAACCTTGGCATATGATCTTTTTTTTGATGCGCACAATACCTCGTTAGAAAGATCTATTCGAGGACTACAACTTTCAAACACAAAAATCAATCAAAAACTTGTTTGCCCGTTTTTCCCAAAAAACGTTGTTTAGGGCCTTAAAATGGTTCCAGAATTTCAAGACCCGAGAAACTACCAAAAATAGTAAATTGTGCTAAGTTTATATATATATATATAAGGAAACTGGAAGAGACAGTGGTGGGGGTCCATGTGGAATAGGCGAGTGACCACCAATATCCACCTGGATCATCTCCGACCAATCCTGGTGTCTCTATGTGTGAATGTTTTTCTTCTATTGTTCGTTTATGTTCTGTTGCATTGTTGATGATATTTTATTTTCTACATAATTGCATATGATGTAAAAATGTTATGATGTTATGGGGTGAATTCAATGTGTAAATAATGAAATGAAATTATCTAAAGCAAATAACAATATATCCCTAAGAAAAATTAACAGAGAACCCCTCTATTTGTGAGAGGGGGTATTCATGTGACATCAACATGGGCATCACTTGGACTGTTAGTGACAATAGGGACATGGATTAGACTATTGATGGGTGGACAACAGGGGCATGGCTCAAACTGTTAGTGACAATAGGAGCATATCCCAGACTGTTGGTGATATAGCATGAGGGACATACATTCTATAGAGAAAGGAACAAAGGCCCGAACAATCATGGAGTGGGTACCTATTCAACATCATGGCCTAGAGTGAGGCCCTTGGATTTGGTACATGGGTTTCCCTAGGGTTTTACCATGAGTGATGGCAACCCTAAACTAGTTGAAATACCATGAGGTGAGGCACCCATCAAATCATGGTAACTAGTTGAGTGAGTACCATTAGTTAGGAGTGCAAACCTGGGTTGTGGTACCTATTGATTATGTGAATGTAGGTCAAGGGTGTTAAAGTTGATAATGATGTTATTGATGAGTTGTACCTTTCTTTAGAAAGATCATGTATATAGAGAACATTTGGATAGTCATTATGAATACCTCCCTAACTAAGAGGGAATGTTGAATTTTGTAGCTATGGTCTGTCTTCATAATATTCATTTGTATTTGTAATAATGAAATATAAATTATATTTGTAAAAGAAAAATATTTACTAATTTTTTTATTCAAAAGAAAAATTATGAAAGGCATATTCTTCATGTCCTTTGCAAAATAAAAATTGCAAATTTGAATTTTGTATTTGCCTCCACAAGTGACCAAGTGTCATGTCGACTTGTCCACGAGAGACACCCATTCGCATGATTGGAAGGCTATAAATAGCCTATTCGCTCTCCTTCAAGGACACACTTTGACCATCATCATAATTCTTTTGTTCTGAGAGAAGAACAGAAGTAATACAAGGCAAAAAAACATACGAAAGAGATACGTCACATCTCCCTGTGCTTCAGCAATCAAAGGAAGCCAAGTTTTGGACATTATTTTGTGGTACATCTTCTATGGTATAGTGAAAAGTTTGACGCAAAATTGCAGGATGAATTTTGGCCCTCTTGAAGACCTTATTTCTATTTTATATCTCTGTGGCATAATGCAGAGTTTGAGGTACTAATTTTTGTGGCATCATCCAAATTCTGAGGTTGATACAAAGGATGAATTTCAGCCCTCTTGAAGACTTGTGACAAAGCTTATCACAGACCATTTTGTGGATAGAATTGAAGGACATTTTGTCTTGGATCTTGGAGGGTTGACTTGGCTCTTGGTGGATGGTCATCTTGTCGGTTAGTTGACTTTGAGATATCTCTTGTTACATTGACTCTAAGGAAAAGTTTGGTTGGATTTTTCCCCCATTGTGGGTTTTCCTAGGGTAAATTCTTCTTGTCTATTTTTGCATTGTGATCTTGTTAATCAAGGTTGTCATTGATGTAAATATGGCTGTAGGAATTTACAGGATAAGTTCTTCAGATAGAACACCAAAGGACACCGCCCACAAACAGATCATAAATCAATACACCAGTATTCTTGACGTGGTTAAAACCCTCAAAGAGGGAATCATTCCACGGCCTAAGCCAACGCGGCCACTTCAGGCAATTTATTAATAAAAGAATGAAGATTTACATAAGCTTCTCTCATGAACGGTTACCCGACAAATGACCCTCCATGCTCTTTAAATAGAGATCATGGACCAATCGGGTGTTAATCCACAGATCAAGTGTCAGTAATACCGAGGAGAGAATGAACCTTCGGATCACTACATATCATGACCGTCAGATTGTAAGTTACAAAAGTACATAGTAAAGAAACACACTTTACCTAACTCCACACTAGACCAAGTTATACTTAACTATTTCCTATGTGTCAGAATATCCTAACATCCCCCCTTAAGAATAATTTGGGATAGGATTGAAGGATGTACAAATATGATACAATAGGAGAAGGAAGAAGGCATTAGAGCCTATTCCCCTTTAGTGACAACTTCTTGAACTCCAACCATAAATCGAAGTTTAGTAAACTTCGCCTCTGTGAGAGCATTTGTAAAGATGTCTGCAACTTGATCATTTGTTGAACAATATTGCACTTCAAGAACATGGTCATGAATGAGCTTTCTGATGAAGTGCATGTGCAGTTCAATGTGTTTGTTGTGCTGATGTTAGACTGGATATTTGCATAGTTGAATGGCAATTTGATTATCACACCAAAGTGTAGTCGGATGTTGTTGCTGAAAGCCAAACTCTAACAGGATCTGACGAAGCCACAAGGCTTCCTTACTAGCTTCTATGGCACCATTATACTCTGCTTCTGCTGAAGAAAGAGAAATGGCACTTTTTTTCTTGCAAGCCCATGTAATAGGTCCTGAACCAAGAGTGAACACATAACCTGCAGTAGACTTCTTATCATCAGGATCACCAGCCCAATCAGAATCAGTGAAACCAACCAATAGAGGAGATGCTTCTACATTGTAATGAATCCCAGACTGAACTGTACCTCGAACATAACGAAGTATTCTTTTAGCTGCTTTCCAATGACTTTCATGTGGGTTTTGCATAAACCAAGCAATAAGGTGAACAACAAAGGAAAGGTGAGGACCAATATGGGTCAAATACAAAATTTTTCCTACAAGTTGACGATATAAGGTAGCATCAACTTCAGGGGAAGTACAAGTGACTAAAAGTTTGGCTCCAGACTAAAAGGGAGAAGGGGCTGGCTTACAGTCTTCCATGTGAAAATGGTGTAGAATATCACAGGCATACTTGGACTGCGAAAGGGAAATACCTTCCTTGGATTGCAAGACTTGAAGACCGAGAAATAATGCAAGTGTCCTGAGTCTGTCATTTCAAACTTATTTTTAAGCTTGGACTTCACATGGTTTATAAGGTTGGGATCACTACGAGTAAGGATAAGATCATCAACATAAATAACAAGAATGATAAGAGACTTGCCCACTTTCTTGGTGTAGACAGTATTGTCAGAATGACACCTAGAAAAGCCAGTTTCTAAAAGAAAGCTATCCATTTTGGCATACCAAGCCCGAGGGGCTTGCTTGAGACCACAAAGGGATTTCTTAAGCCGACATACAAGGCTGGATTCTATTTGTATAAATCCAGTAGGTTGTTCCATATAGATTTCTTCATGCAAGTCCCCATGCAAGAAGGCAAATTTAACATCCATCTGATGGACTTCCCATTTGAAAGAAGCAGCAAGGGAAAGAATAAGGCGGACAGAGTTCATTTTGGAAATAGGGGAGAAGGTTTCAGTATAGTCAATGCCTTCAACTTATGAAAAACCCTTAGCAACAAAACGAGCTTTATGTTTATCAACTTTTCCATCTGGTCCATACTTGGTTCTGTAAACCTGTTTGCATCTAACAAGTTTTCATCCCTTTGGTAGAGGAACAAGATCCCATGTATCATTTGCCAATAATGAACGATATTCTTCATTCATCGTTGTATCCCAATCTGGATAGCCTGAAGCTTCTGCAAAGGTTTCAAGATCATAATTCACTGAAGCTTGAGCTAGTAAAGAAGAGGCTCTATCGAACAGAGAACGTATACATCGTTGATCTGTAGGATCACCAGCAAGAGCACCTACTGCATCTCAAGTAGCACAAACCCATTTTGGAAGCTGAGGAGCTGAAGGAGGATTGTGAGAAGGTGGGGGAGGATTTTCGTCCTCATTTTCATCATCTGAAGAAGAAATATTTTCAGAACTAGAAAGGATAGAGAGAGGTGGCACATCCGCCGAACTAGGCTCATAGGCCGATATATTTTCAGCAAACTTTACATCTCTTCTAATGATAACGTTTTTGGACTTAAGTGGAATAAGTCTATATCCTTTGACATCTTCAGAATATCCAACAAAAATACATTTCTCACTCTTAGGTTCTAAAGCTTTATGTTTCTCATCTGGAATATGGGCCCATGCTTCACTTCCAAAAACACGAAAGTGACTTACATCTGGTTTAATTGAGCTCCATGCTTCTTCTGGAGTGATATTCTTTAAAACCTTAGTAGGAGTGTGATTTACTATGTAATTTGCACAGTTAATTGCTTCTGCCCAAAAATTAAGACTAAGTCCTTTAGATTGAAGCATACAATTAGCCATTTCCTTTAAGGTCTGATTCTTCCTTTCAGCTACACCATTTTGTTGTGGAGTATATGGAACAATATGTTCCATTTGAATTCCATTCTTAGTGCAAAATTTGATGAATTCGTTGTTAACATATTCTCCGCCATTATCAGATCTTAGCTTAAGAATTTGATGTCCAGATTGTTTTTCAACAAAGGCCTTAAAGGTCAAGAACATGTTAAATACTTCACTCTTGATTTTTAAGAAGTATACCCAAGTGCGTCTGGAGAAATCATCAATGAAAGTTAAGAAATACTTTTAGCCAGAGAATGAAATAACTAGAAGTGGACCACATAAATCACTATGCACAAGCTATAAAGGGGCTAAGGTGTGCCAAGAGGCATGTTTTTCAAAACTATTCCGATGATGTTTTCCGAGTACACATTCGGAACAACACCATCTTTGCAAGATACCATTGGAAGACCTGTCACCATATTTTCTTTACATAGATTCTTAAGGGAGAGATAGTTTAAGTGACCAAATCGCTCATGCCAAAGTTTGCTCAATTCATCATTATGAGCAACAAATACTGAGGGAAGATTAGATGACCCAAAGTTGTTAAACTTATACAAATTTGTAGAATCATCAGCAATACCAGTAGCTAAAATCTGTCTAGGATCTCTTAGGTCCTTAATTACAACATCGTGAGGTGAAAATTCAACGATTTTACCTTCACCTGGATGAGTTATCTGATATACAGATAGAAGTTTGCAGGATAAGCTTGGAACACATAATACATCATTAAATTGACCATTGTCTAGATGAACAGTTCCAGTCCCTACAACACTAAGAGATCTATCATCACCAACATTTATATTTTTGGTGTTACAATCATTTAAAGAAGAAAACATGGCTTTGGTTTTTTCCATGTCATAAGAAGGTCCAGAATCAATGAGCCACTCATGAGAATGAGAAGTAAAAGATACATTTAGTGCATAACTAGACCAAGATGCTTGACAACCACATGCAAAAAGTGTTATTCCTGAAGATGAAGTTGAAGTTGAAGAGTGCTCCAAATGGATGTTATGCTTCTTCATTGTTGCTTCCAAGGCTTCCATCTTCTTAAAGCATTTGGATTCTAAGTGGCCATCTCGATTACAAAAGTGGAAATGTCTATCAGTCTTCTTCCCTTTGTTTTTATTTGCCTTATCATTTTGTTGAAATGATTTTTCATTTTGAGACTGAAATTGCTTAGGACCCTTATTTGGTTTAGGACCATTCTTTTTAGGATACTGCTTCTTAGGATTCTTTGAATTTGGTTGCTACTGGGAGGCTAAGGCCTTCTTAGAAGAGTTTCCAAGATTAAGAAGACCAAGATATAAGAGATTTTCTTGTTCTCTTGTTAAAGAATCACAAAAGGCATCAGAAGAGGGGGACTTGTAGTCTTGTCCTTGAGAAATAAAGGCTTCTCTAGTAGAATGGAAGGTGGAAACAAACACAGAGTATGTTGGTCCCAACTTAGTAAGAATGGAATAGATAAGGCTACCATCTTCTTTATTAACCTTAACACCTTCCAAGAGAAGTCCAAGGGTCTTGAAATTGGACAAAAAATCTTCAATGGAAGAAAAATTATTGGGGTCCAATGTAAGCAATTCATTTTCGAGTTGATGGGATTTAATTTCATTTTTTATTCCAAAAAATTTAGTGAGATGTTTAATTGCTTCATTAGGAGAATCAAATCTGCAATATGGAATCTAAGATCAAGAGAAATAGACATCTCTATCAACCCACGTGCTTGATCTTGCCTATTTTCCCATTTGGCTACCTTAACTTCATCTTGAGGTTTGGTTTCTTGGCCTGAGGCTATTCTGTAAAGACCTTTACTTCTAAGTAAATCCACAATGTAGGACCACCATTGGAAGTAGTTGGTGTTGTCAAAAATAATTTGGCATGGACTTTCCATTTTAACAGAAACTGAAGATATAGATGCTGAAACTAAGTGTTCCAATGGAAAGATCTCGAAAAATTAGGTTGATTCAAAAAAACAGCTCTGAAAACGGTTTCCGGATGAAGAAGTTATGGCTTTTTGAAGAAAAGTTGTTGAAGATGCCGATGAAGTGCGTGAGTGTGCGGAAATGAATGATAATGTTATATTAAAAAAAATCTCAGCCCCCTCCCCCTCCCCTCCTCGCCCCCTCCCACCATCCCCCCTTTCCAAACATAAATCTAATTAGCTCACTTTAAAAAAAAATTATGTGACTCACTTTTATAAATAAGTGAAAGTCACTTTTACAATGGTATTTTATGAGCTACCCACTAAATTGTAACTTAAATAAAAGATAAAGAGAATTTAGAATTATAAGTGACTCGCTTTTTATAATGGATGATAACACTTTTACATAAAGTTACTTTAAAACATAAGCTACATGGTTTTTTTTTTTTTTTTTTTTTTTTTTTTACAAAAAAAAAAACCACAAAACTCAACATGGACATACAAAAAAAAAAAAAAAACCTTATAGTTGGAAGTTAGCTTTACCCGGAAACTAAAAATTTTCCTCAATGTTTCTGATTTTCCGTGATCACACTAAGGCGCAGCGGAAAAAAACATACGCATGAGAAAAATTATTCCTTTCTGTTTGTGATTTTCCTAGATCGCACAGAGTCGCGAGGCAAAGAGCATATATAGAAATGAAAGGTATAGATCCAGTAATAACAAACAAAGAGATAAATAAACCGAAATAAACAGAGAGAAAATAACTAAAAACTGCAAATAGACACTGTATACCTCCAGATCTTAAAAATGACGTAGATAGGGCTACTGAAAACCTTTTCGCATGAAACGAAAGGGGTTCCTCGCTGGAACAGATGCTCCTAACACAATAGAGCAGTCCTCTCAGCCTGAAAGCAATCAGAAATAGTAGATCTAGGAAATGACAGTCGGATGCAATTCTACCGGCTTCAGATTTGGATCACCAACAAATGCAGCCCTCAAATCGCTCTAATACCATGTAGGAATATACATGGTAAGTTCCTCAGACAGAACACCAAAGGACACCGCTCACAAATAGATCAAAAATCAATACACCAGTATTTTTGACGTGGTTAAAACCCTTAAAGAGGGAAACAGTCCACGGCCTGAGCCAACGCGGCCACTTTAGGCAATTTATTAATAAAAGAATGAATATTTTCATAAGCTTCTCTCATGAACGGTTACCCTACAAATGACCCTCCATGCTCTTTAAATAGAGATCATGGACCAATTGGGTGTTAAGCCACAGATCAAGTGTCGATAATACCAAGGAGAGAATGAATTTTCGGATCACTACATATCATGACCGTTGGATTGTAAGTTACAAAAGTACATAGTAAAGAAACACACTTTACCTAACTCTACACTAGACCAAGTTATACTTAATATTACCTATGTGTCGGAATATCCTAACAATGGCATTATTGGGACTGAAAATATTCTTGTGATGTCATAACCTCATGCATAGTATTATGATGTCCTTGATCATGATGAGAAGTCCCTCTTGTTTTATAAGGATTCCATTAATGAAGATGTCAAGTTATTAATATGTCAAGCCACTAATGAAGAAGTCTTAAGAAATCCTTGAATGTTTCCGAGTGCCAATCATGTGCCTTGTTTGATGATCTAGACCTTAAGTGCCAATATACAAGCCCTTGATGACATATGGAGGGCTATACCTGATGATGTCATACACTTGAAGAATGAGCACACTTGATGATGGAACTTGATGAAGGTTTTGATGTAATGATTGAAGGACTTGGAAATCACTTAATGGCAAGACATGACATGGAGGACTTGGAAATATCCTAATGGAAAATTAATAAATGTTGCACTGTGATTAATGACATATCACTGCACTAGTATATGATGAGATTGTTGATACGTGATGCTACACTATCATCATGACATGGAGTTGCACTCCTACATGATGACTCTATGATCCTATGATGACATTGATAACAATGAAGAAGCCATGTTGTCCTAAACATTCCTCATGTTGTCCCAAACTTTTTTATGCATAAAACTTAAGGACAGTCACAAAGAAAAATAAGTTTTTCCATCTTAGAGGCATCTTCTCTAAATGGGTCCTACACCATATTAAAGAGGACTTTTTCCTCTTTCCAATGAGCCCTTACTTGCCCCGAAACTCCCAGTGGTTGATGAGATATGGAATTTTTAAGTCAAGAAAATTATATCTAGCAGTGAGTCGAACTACACCTTATCTTTCAAGACGGCCTCCATACTTTGACATATCTTTTCGTTTTAGCTTGTAAAAAACATTATTTATTAATGATCTGACTTCATTATTTAATCATAAATCTCGGGCAGAATCACAGGAACACTTCAGAAGCTCAAATGAGTGAATATAAGCGAGAAAGGAGCACAGGGATAATTTGAAATGTGTTTGGGTCTGAAGTTAACTACATGACAGCAAAAATTTTATGTAGTTTCGGATTAGGAGCAGTTATCCACTTCAGAGGCTTAGAATTCCTCTATCTGACAGTGGAATAGCATCTTGGAATTCCTCTATCTGACAGTGGAATAGTAGCTCAGAATTCCTCTATTTTCCAGTGGAACAACAACTTTGGAATCCCTCCAATTGCCAGTGGAACAGCAGGTTTAGAAGCCCTCCAATTTCCAGTGGAACAGCAGGTTCAGAAGCCCTCCAATTGCCAGTGGAATAGTAGGTTTGGAAGCCCTCCAACTAACTGTGGAACAGTGGTTCAAAAGCTTGTGTGGAACAGTGGTTCAAAAGCTTCTGTGGAACAGTGATTTAAAAGCATATCCATTGTTGAATAGTAACCTTGGATTACACCTGTAGTAGCTCGTCTTTATCCTAGACCATGATTGCACCCAAGTTGGATTGTGGTGTCTCACCTGCTCAAGACACAACGAATTCGAGTTACAGTTCTGTTTGTAGTTACATAATTGTGAACCTAGACTCATAAACCTAAGAAGCTCACAGTCTTGTAAAGGAACGTTGATCAGAAGTGACTTAGTTTGTTTTGGAAAGTGGGTTGTAAGGATTGGCAAGAGACCCAAGCAAAGGGGGCAACGCAAAATCATTGAAGAAACATCATTGAAAAACACTAGGAGCTATTTGAAAAACAAATTGTTGAAAAAAGACTTAGTTGACATTTTTCAATACCTTGAGAGCGGGGTTTTGGGCATCATTTGAAGAAATCAAGTGACAGTCTTAACGACGTGCCTTAGAGAATATTTTTGAAGAGAATTTTGAGGACACTTTGTGAGGACAAACCTTGAGGAAACCTAATAAAGAAGTCATCATTGAAATCCTAATGAAGTAACCTAGAGGAAGTTGCTTTGGGTTTGAAGTAATCTTGTTGGGAGCATTGTTGAAGAACTCTAAAAAACACTTGTTGAACTTGAAGGCATTCTTGAAAGACATTGATCCATAATTGAATTCATCATGAGGTGACTTGGAGAAATTGTTTTGGGTACAATGAAGAGAAATGGTGACACCTTCTAAGAGAAGAAGGTTGTCATTGATGATGTGACGTGGATGCTAAGTGACAACATAGTTGAAGATTGACAGGGCTCATTGAAGAAGACATTGGGAGTCGTGAATAATAACCAAACATATCTTGATGAAGTAAAGCTAAGGGTTGGAGCCCAAGAGGTTGGAGCCTCGTAGAGACAAGGTTGGTGCCTTGGAAGATAGGGTTAGAGCCCTAGAGGATAGTAGTCCTCAAGAAACCTGGTTGGAGCCTAAACCAGAAATAGGGTTGGAGCCCTAGAGGTTGGTGCCTCGAAATTGACAAGGTTGGTGCCTTGGGAAGTCCAAGTCGGTGCTTGGCATATTACAGGTTGGAGCCTGGGAGATTTAAGAATGATGTCTTCATCTAGGGTTGGAGCCCTACATATATTGGACTTGATTTATTGAAAGAAGAAATTAATAAAAGTATTTATTCTATCATTGTTCATTTTTTGTTCTAAATATAAGTGATCTAACTGGTAAAAATAACAATTAAAAAAAATAATGATTCACCCCCCTCTCAGTGTTTCCAACAATTGGAATCGGAGTCAATACCTTCACTCAAAGCCTAACAGCTTGAAGGTTGATCCTTAGAACACAAATGGCAAAGCCAAGGAAGAAAGCCTCCAATCCTCCTAAAGATGTCTCTTTCTCAACCATGAAAACTCAAGACAATCAAATTGAGAAAGTTCCAGTGTTTAATGGAAACTTTGATGTATGGAAGGTAAGAATGAGAAATTTATTAATGGCTTAAGGCATTGAATTATGGGAATCAATGATTATTGATAGCACAATGGAGGAAGAATCCCAGGAGTACAATACAAGAGCAATGAAGGCAATTTTGAATGGGATACCAAATTCTATAAAGGCCAATTTGGAAAAATGTTCGTCAGCAAAAGATATATGGGACAAACTTCATGACCTTCACTCAAAGGATCATTGACCATGATCTTTATTAGTCAAGAAGGTGATGGAAAGCAAGAGGGAAATCTAGAACCCATCAAGGAAGCTAAAAATAAGAATGATGACATCAAGGCCTAAGAAGACCTAGAAGAAAAGAAAGCAAAGAAGACTTTGAAGAAGATCTCATGACTAAACTTATAGCTTCCATGGAAGAGATTAACAGTTTGAAAAAGGAAAATGAGGAACTTAAGAAGAAAGCGCAAGATGGTGACCAGGGCAAGACAAGGAAGGAAGTTGACCTTTTTCAAACTTCAAGTACAAGAAAGAGATGAGGAGCTTACCAAGATTAAAGAGGAATTTCATCAAAACAAAAGAAAGTGTCATGAAGAAGTCATATCCATGACAAATCAATTGGATAAGGCAAAGAAAAGGGAATAAACTTTGTCAAGCCACATTTAACAAAGATTCAAGAGTTTAATAAAACTTGATGCAGAGATTGGTCAATACAAGGAAGAGGTATCCTCCCGTAGATCTCAACTAGAAGAAGCAAGGAAACAATCACAAGGAGCTGAGAAGGTGATGGAAGCTTTGGCATTCATAGAAGGACAAGTTGATGAGGCAAAAAGGGAGAGAAACACCATGACATGTCGACTAGAAAAAAGGATGATGACACAGTTAAGATCAGAAAATCACTTCTCTTAAGGACCAATCATGTGAAGCAACCAAGATGAAGGAAGAAATGGAGATCATACTATCAAAGAAGGATGAAGAATGCAAGCAAATGAAGGAAGAAATTGTCTTTCTTAAAAAGGAAGTTGACTTGTTGAATAAGAACTTGAAAATTTCTCAAACCCTAGATGACATCCTAAGTCATCAAAGGTCTCCCCTTGATAAATCAGGTCTTGGCTATGCAGGTGAATCATCAAGCAAGAATGATAATGCTTCAAACAACAAGGATGTGAGGAAGCCAGAAAGAAATGTTGATGCTCCCACTTCCAACAAACGCAAGGAGAAGAGTCAAGACAAATATGGATGAAATCCTACTCCAAGGAGACTTGCAGATGGTGTCGAGAATACAAAAGTCAATGAATATCATCAAAGAATCCCAAGGCAAAAAGACTTCAAAATTACATCAAGAAAATCTTCATCTCCCAGGCACCAAAGTATATTTCCTGTTTATTGTTATTCTTGTACGAACTTTGAGCACATGGCAAAAGATTGTAGGGAATATCACAAAGACAAATATAACGATCCCCGTTAATCTCCTAGAAGCAATTTTACAAGAAGAATTCATGATTTCTCATTCATGAACAAGATGGAGTGCTTCAATTCCCATAACATTGGACAAATGGCACATGATTGTAACTTGACTTGGGTCCCTACACAAGCTAGAACCATGACAACCAAGTCAGAAAAGAAAGTTACACAAATATGGAGAAAGAAGCAAATAGGATCCAAAAGTCTCTTGGACGCTCTAGCCAACAACACATGTTGTTGATTTGATGAAGATATCCTTGAAAAATGTGATATCCCAAGTGATTGATGAGGATCTGCCAAAAAGAAGACCATGCATATAGTTAGGGGGAGCTTGTGATCATTCTTGCAGAAGCTATCCGTGAATGGGCCCTATGAAATTCTTGATGAGTCACACATGAACAATCATAGATCATCTCTCGGGAGAAACTCCATTGAAGAACATGATCCCTTACTGATATGATGGACCCTTGTTGAAAATTTCTTCCACTTGATCACAAGGCAGCAATTTTTCATAAGAATCTAAAGGAGTTTATACAAGCAGGGGTTGGTTCATCACATGAAGAAATGTAAACACATCAATCAAGGACCACATTGCCAAAAGGAAGAGCACCATGACAAGGAGAGTAACATACCTATAAAAAAAAACTACTATTGATGAAGAAAATATGATGAAAAGAAGCAGCTTGATAGGGGGAGTACTTGGGCACCCCGTTTGCCAAAGGAGAAGAGAATGTTGAAGGGTAAGAATATCACCATCAATGACAAAGGGGGAAATTGTTAATCAAGGTTGTCATTGATAGAATATCACCATCAATGACAAAGGGAGAAATTGTTAATCAAGGTTGTCATTGATGTCAATATGGAATTATTGGGACGGCAATTATTCTTGTGATGTCATTGCAAAGTATGATGATGTCCTTGCTCATGATGACAAGTCCCTCTTGTTTGATAAGGATGCCATTAATGAAGATGTCAAGCTATTAATATGTCAAGCCACTAATGAAGAAGTCTTAAGAAATCCTTTAATGTTTCCAAGTGCCAATCATGTGCCTTGTTTGATGATCTAGACCTTAAGTGCCAATCATGTGCCTTGTTTGATGATCTAGACCTTAAGTGCCAATATACAACCCCTTGATGACATATGGAGGACTATACTTGATGATGTCATACACTTGAAGAATGACCACACTTGATGATGGCACTTGATGAAGGTTTTGATGCAATGATTGAAGGACTTGGAAATCACTAAATGGCAAGACATGACATGAAGGACTTGGAAATCTCCTAATGGCAAATCAATAAATGTTGTATTGTGGTTAATGGCATATCACTGCACTAGTATATGATGACATTGTTGATACGTGATGCTACACTATCATGATGACATGGATGCTACACTCCTACATGATGACTACGATCCTATGATGACATTGATAACAATGAAGAAGCCATGTTGTCCCAAACTTTTTTATGCATATAACTTAAGACGGTCGCAAATAAAAATATGTTTTGCCATCTTAGAGGCATCTTTTCTCAATGAGTCCTACACCATCTTAAAGAGCACTTTTTCCTCTTTCCAATGAGCCCTTACTTGCCCCGAAACTCCTAGTGGTTGATGAGATATGGAATTTTTAAGTCAAGAAAAGTATATCTAGTAGTGAGCTACAAAACACTTCAGAAGCTCAAATGAGTGAATATAAGGGAGAAAGGAGCACAAGAAATATTTGAAATGCATTTGGGTCTGAAGTTAACTACATCACAACAAAGATTTTATGTAGTTTTGAATTAGGAGCAGTTATCCACTTCAGAGGCTCGGAAGTCCTCTATCTGACAGTGGAACAGCAACTCGGAATTTCTCTATCTCTCACAGTGGAACAACAACTCAGAATTCCTCTATTTTCCAGTGGAACAATAGGTTCGGAAGCCCTCCAATTGCCAGTAGAACAGCAGGTTCAGGAGCCCTCCAATTGCTAATGGAACAGCAGGTTTGGAAGCCCTCCAACTAACTGTGGAACAGTAGTTCAGAAGCTTGTGTGGAACAGTGATTTAAAAGCATATCCCTCACTGAATAGTAATCTCAGATTACACATGTAGTAGCTTGTCTTTATCCTAGACAGTGATTGTAGCCAAGATGGATTATGGGGTCTCAGTTGCTCAAAACACAAAGAATTCGAGTTACAGTTTTGATCGTAGTTACATGATTATGAACCTAGACTCATAAACCTAAGAAGCTCACAGTCTTGTAAAAGAACGTTAAGAAAAAGTGACTGTTAGAATTAATGGAGATTAGGTGATTATTGTTACGTAGTTATGATTGTGCTTTTCTTGGTCATTCAGTGCCTATCATCCAAGGATTTGATTTACTATCCCTAACAAAGTGTATCTATTTATTATTGGAATTTAATGTGAAGCCTAAGCGGTGTATTTTCTTGTAGGAGCTCCTGGTGATCCGCACCTATGAGCTCCTCTTGTGTTGTTTGTTAATTCATGTCTTCCATGTGCAACTGTTGACATGGTATCAGCGCTGTAGGAAGGAGAGACCTGTACGTTGAGTTGAGGATTATAAAAACGTGACATCGTCACATGGAGACTGAAGAGTAATCACGCCGATACTCTTGGACACTACGCTCAATTTTTATTGCGTGCATCGTCGCAGGATTATGGTGTACACCTGCAACTAGTCGTGAACCCGAGGTGAATACTGTGACGATCAGTTTGTTGGCTACGTTTTTTTTTTGGCTATGTGTGCCTGGAAGCTATGTGTGACTATGACGACTGTGTGGTGGCTTGAAAGTTGCGTGGGCTGGCTTGGAAGCTGCGCGTGATTGGAGGAGGCCAGTTGGACCTACATCGAGGAGGAGGAGGCCTGATCGCTGGTGGAGGCCGATCAAGACTGTGTGGAGGTCAATAGAACCTGCGTTGGGAAGGGAGGTTGGATCCTATGTGGAAGCCAAGGGCGTTGGACCTGCGTCGAGAAGGAGGTAGCTGCGTGGTGACTCGGTATCGCCAGTAGAGCTGCAAGGAGTAGGTTGCAGCAGATTTCAAGAGGCCGCGTGGAAGAGTAGTTTGTAGCAGAGTTCAGGGGGTCGAGTGGAAGAGTCGCCCACTGTCTCGCTGAGGGAGTAGCGCTGGACAAATGTTGTCTTCCATGCTGGTGCGATGAGCGTGGAGTATGGTGAACGTTGGCCCCTTGCAATTGTTGTTCAGATAATTATAAAAAAAAAAATTAATTGAAGTTATATTTTCAAAGCTTTAATTAAAAAACGTTCTTTGGATTTCTTTTAATTGGAGGGTTCCTTATTTTTTTTTTTAAAGGGGTGTGCATTTTTAAGAGAATTTGGAGTGATCTATTTAAAAAAAAAAAAAAACAGATCTGGAGTTCCTTTAATTGAAATTTGATGGTTGCTTAAATTGTAGAAGATTTTATTCACTCAAGATGAATAATCAAATCGTTGAAGCTTATCTCAATGAGAGTAATAAGCTTGATGGTTCTAATTACACAAATTGGAAATTTAAGCTCCAGACTCTACTTAAGGGACAGAATGCCTATGGCATTGCCACCAGTGATGAGGTCAAGCCGACTACTGCGACTAGTGGATCAAATACAACAATTCAAGACTGGGAGAAAAGGGAGATGAAGGCAAAGGTGCTACTCAAGTTATCAGTCAAATATTGCATCATCGCTCACATTCGGGATTGCAAGACAGCGAATGACATATGGGAAATTCTCAAAGAGATGCACGAGACCAAGAACACCAGTCGAACTTTGTACCTCAGGAAGAATATTCTCTCAATCAAGATGGAGGAGAATGATTTTTTTTCTTCATTCATATCCCGGATAAAGGAAGTTAAAGATAAACTAATTGATATCGGTCGGACCATGGCGAATGATGATCTGGTGACAATTACTATGAACGGCATGATGGATGATTATCAAATGTTTATAACGGGATTGAATGCAAGAGAAAATCCCCCAGGCTTTGAAGAGCTCACTGGGATTTTGCAACAAGAAGAGGAAAGGAGGTTGTCTCTCAAACCTCAAAATCCAAATCTTGCATTGATGACCAAGTTCAAGCCGAAGGGGAAAGCAATGGCTAATCACAGGAAAGGCAACGCATCAAAAAAAAGGACACCACAAGGTATGACCTCGCATAAACATGACTCTGCTCCTAAATTTTTTTATTGTGGTAAGATAGACCATATTGCTAAATTTTGCCATAAGAAAAAGGCAGATCGAGAGAGGTACAAGCAGAGAAGACATGTAGGTCATTTTGTTGATGCAGATGCAGATCAAAATCAAGATGTCAGATTGTTTATGGTTGAGGCTGAGACTGCTTTAGCTACTGAGGAGGAGGAATTAGATATTTGGTTCGTAGATTCTGGAGCCTCCTCACATATGACAAGTAAAAAGCAATGGTTCAGAAATTTTAGAGAATCCAACACTAGAGTAAAAGTATACCTTAGAGATAATAGAGGGTATGAGATCAAGGGACATGGAGATGTCCTTGTTACTCTGCCTGATGGAAAGATTAGGAATATATCTGATGTGTGGTATGTTCCTGGTATTAAGAAGAACTTGATTTCTGTATCAAAGATTACAGATCAGGATCTCAAGGTAGAATTCTTTAAATCTCATTGTATTATTAAAGACTTGTTGGACCAGATGAAGCCTATTGCTACAGGTATTCGTATAGGAGGACTCTACAAACTGGATGTGAAGAGTACACCATAGCAAGCATTGATGTCATCGGATAAGTCTGCTGAAAATTTGTGGCATCAGCGACTTGGGCACATCAATTTCAGTGACCTTCTTCTGTTGCAAAACAAAGGTATGGTAGATGGTCTTCCTGTTTTGAAAAAGTTGCATATTGATTGTGAAGCATGTGCATTCGGTAAACAGCATAGAGATGAATTTCCTGTTGTTAAAGATAGGAAACAGAGGGATATACTCGAACTTGTACACACTGATTTATGTGGCCCTATGCAGACAAGATCGTTAGGTGGGGCCTACTACTTTTTAATTTTTGTTGATGATTGTACAAAATTCACGTGGGTGTATTTTCTCAGACAGAAGAGTCATGCCTTTGAGTATTTCAAGCAGTTCAAGAACATGATCGAGAAGCAGACAATAAAGTTCATCAGGATTCTTTGATCAGATCAAGGTAGAGCATTCAAGAAAGGGGATTTCAACAAATACTATAAAGAGCATGGGATACAGCAACAGTTTACAACACCTTATACTCCTCAGCGGAATGGAGTAGCTGAGAGGAAAAACAGAACATTGGTGGAGTGTGCTTGCAATATGTTGAAAGGTAAGAATCTAACTAATGGTTTTTTAGCAAAAGCTGTCAATACTGCACTGTATTTGAATAATAGGAGTCCCACTAAAAGTCTTGATTATAAAACTCCTTTTGAAGCATTGTTTGGCTTCAAGCCTGCAGTTAGTCATCTTAGAGTACTTGGTTGTAAAGATTTTGCGCATGTTCCCAAAGAAAACAAGAAGAAGTTAGATTCAAAGGCCATTAAATTCACCTTCATTGGATACTGCAGTGAGTATAAGGCTTATAAAATGTTTGATCCTTCTACTCACAAGGTGTTTGTCAATAGAAACATAGTATTCCATGAACAGGGTGATGATGGAAATCATGTTCAAGATAATGAAGAATGGCATGTACCCTTACTTTCAGATGAGGATATTGAAACAAGAATCAGTCAACAGCAACAGCAACAGCGACAGCAGTAGCAGCAGTAGGATAAAGAGGAGGAGATTGAGTTCAGTCCTCAAATAAAAGAACAGAGCAGAATACTTGAACCCCCACCGCTCAAGAGATCTAGCAGGCCGAAACAGTTACCAGCTCGATATAGGGACTGTGCGCTCATGACTGGTATGTTAAACATTGCAGAACCTTCTAATTTTTATGAAGCTAGTAAGAGTTCTGAATGGAAGGAAGCAATGAAGGAGGAATGTGAATCTGTTATTAAGAACAATACTTAGGATCTAGTAAAGCTTCCTCATGGTAAACAACCCATAGGTTGCATATGGTTATTTAAGTTGAAATTTAAAGCAAATGGGTCTATTGATAAGCATAAAGCAAGGTTGGTTGCAAAGGGGTATTCCTAGAAAGAAGGTATTGATTTTGAGGAAACATTTGCCCCTATTGCAAAACTAAATACCATTAGATTGATTATTAGCCACTAAGCATCATTGGAAAATACATCAATTAGATGTTAACTCTGTTTTCTTAAATGGTGATTTAAAAGAAGTATACTTAGTGCAGCCTGAGGGGTTTGTTAAGAAGGGAGAAGAGCACTTAGTATGTAGATTAAAGAAAGCTTTATATGGTTTAGAGCAGGCTCCTAGATCCTGGTACGAAAAAATTGATTCATTTTTCCTCATGCATGGTTATAAACGGAGCAAAAATGATCCTAATTTGTATACTGTGTTTAATGATGAGGGGAAAATAGTGTTGATTTGTTTATATGTAGATAATCTAATCATGGCAGGGAGTGTAGACAATCTCATTGAAGAAGTCAAGCAGCAGTTATCACAAAAATTTGAGATGAAGGACCTTGGAGAAATGCATTACTATTTGGGTCTAGAAGTTTGGAGAGATTCAAGCCAAACTTTCTTGTCCCAGGGTAAGTATGGTAAGAGTTTGTTGACTAAATTCAAAATGGATGAATGCAACGCTGCATTTGTGCCTTTACAGCGGAACAGCAAACTTCAGGTAGATGATGGTTCGAAATACGCAGATGCAACATTGTACAGATAGTTGGTTGGTAGTCTTATCTATTTGACTACAACAAGACCATATCTAGCTTATGAGTGAGTGTTTTGAGTCAGTTCATGACTCGGCCTCATGAGAACCATTAGATTGCAGCGAAAGGAGTACTGAGGTATCTGCAAGGAACTTCAGACTTTGGTATTTTGTATTCTGACTCATTTGATGTTAGTTTGACAGGTTATACAAACTCTGATTGGGTGGGAAATTTAGATGATAGAAGATCAATTACAAGTAACGCCTTTAGCATTGGGTCCGGGGTCATCTCTTGGTGCAGCAAGAAGCATACTGTAGCCTTATCCTCAACAGAAGCAGAATATCAAGCTATGTGTGCAGCAGCATGTGTGGCAGTTTGGTTGTGCAGACTTCTCCAAGATGTAGGGGAAGAACAGACAGAAGCTACGGTCATCAATTGCAATAATCAAAGTTCCATCAAATTGGCCTACAATCCTGTGTTTCATAAAAACACAAAGCACATAAACACTCAATTTCATTTTGTCAGGGAAAAAGTGCAGTCCAAAGAGATTTGTGTTGAATATTGTAATTCTTGTGATAATATCTTTGATATATTTACTAAGCCTCTGGGAACACTGAAGTTTGAGTTGTTTAGGGACACATTAGGTGTGTTTAATAACCCATTCTCCATTAAGGGGGAGTGTTAGAATTAATGGAGATTAGGTGATTATTGTTACGTAGTTATGATTGTGCTTTTCTTGGTCATTCAGTTCCTATCATTCAGGGATTTGATTTACTATCCCTAACAAAGTGTATCTATTTATTATTGGAGTTTAATGTGAACCCTAAGCGACGTATTTGCTTGTAGGAGCTCATGTTGATTCGCGCCTGTGAACTCCTCTTGTGTTGTTTGCCAATTCATGTCTTCCATGTGCAACTGTTGACAGTGACCTAGTTTGTTTTGGAAAGTGGGTTGTAAGGATTGACAAGAGACCCAAGCAAGAGGGACAACACAAAATCATTGAAGAAACATCATTGAAAAACATTGGGAGTTATTTGAGAAACAAATTGTTGAAGACTTAGTTGGCATTTTTCGATATCTTGAGAGCGGGGTTTTGGGCATCATTTGGAGAAACCAAGTGACAATCTTAACGACCCTTGGAGCAGATTTTCAAGAGAATTTTGAGTACACTTTGTGAGCACAGACCTTGAGGAAGCCTTATAAAGAAGTCATCATTGAAATCCTAATGAAGTAACCTAGAGGAAGTTGCTTTGGGTTTGAAGTAATCCTATTGAGAGCATTGTTGAAGAACTCTAGAAAACACTCGTTGAACTTGAAGGCATTCTTGAAAGACATTGATGCATAATTGAATTCATCATGAGGTGACTTAGAGAAATTGTTTTGGGTACAGTGAAGAGCAAGGTGACACCTTCTAAAAGAACAAGGTTGTCATTGTGACGTGGATGCTAAGAAACGACATAGCTAAAGATCGACAGGGCTCGTTGAAGAAGACATTGAGAGCCGTGAACAATAACCAAACATATCTTGACGAATTAAAGTTAAGGGTTGTAGCCCAAGAGGTTGGAGCCTCGTAGAGACAAGGTTGGTGCCTTGGAAGATAGGGTCAAAGCCCTAGAAGATAGGAGTCTTTAAGAAACTAGGTTGGAGCCTGAACCAAAAATAGGGTTGGAATCCTAGAATTTGGTGCCTCGAAATTGACAAAGTTGATGCCTTTGGAGGTCCAATTCAGTGCTTGGCATATTACAAGTTGGAGCCTAGGAGATTGAAGATTGGTGTCTTCATCTATGGTTGGAGCCCTACATATATTGTACTTGATTTATTGAAAGAAGAAATTAATAAAAGTATTTATTCTATCATTATTCATTTTGTGTTCTAAATATAAGTGATCTAACTGATAAAAATAACAATTGAAAACAAACACTAAATCACCACCCCCCCCCCCCCCCCCCGCCAACAATATTTCCAACAAATCGCCATTGCTCTAGTATTTCTATGGTTGAATTTTTAAATGTATAATTGCTTAAGGATACCTTGAGAGAGCAATAATCATCTACATCATTGGAAGAAATTATCAACTTTCAGAAGAAGAAATACTTGTATTTATTGTACTGGAAAAATCAACACAAGCTACACTCGTTCTCCAACAAAACTTGGTCCAACAGATCAGAACTTTGGTCTTCAATAGGAATCAACCTCCTCAACAAAACTTGGCCTCAAATAGGGCTCGGCCTCCAACAAGGCAGAACTCGACTTCATACAAAAACTCAATATCCATCAAATGAGAACCAAAATGACTGAAAAACATTCAAAATTGTGCCAAAAAATCTCGTAAGACTCAACAAATACTTCACAAAAGACTTCTCGAACTCAACTTCACTTCACTTCTTAATGGTTCATGAGGTATGAACCTCAGATTTGCTCCACCTACTTGCTAAAACATAACCGAATTCACTTGAAAGATAGCCAAAAAACTCTCCTCACACTTATTTATAGTGCTTTTGGGGTCTAGGGTAGGGCCGACTTGTGCAATTGACAGAATGTATAATGAATATTCAAAAAATCATTTCTCCTCACCCTTTAGTTAGAAGACATGTATATGTATCTTTCCCTTCCATTCGGACAGCCTTTGACAGCAATAACAACTATTTTCAACAAAAACTTTACTTTTTATATTTTAGAGTTTTAACTACAGAGAACTGTCTCAAACCTTATGCTAAAGACCTTATGAGGCAATCTGGAATGCTAGTCAGCGTTGGGATTTATAATTTTGTTCTCTCATACATACATATATATATATATATATAATTGCTGGACTCTTTTCTTAGAATATATATAGGCCTGATCTGACAAGTCAATGAAGTTGATGGTACCCTGTTTAACATGCAGAAAAACCCCATACCTTTACCCTCCATCGTTGAAAATGTATTAAGAATTACATATATGTGTAGGTTCAGCACTCCAACTCTCACTCATACACAACAGCATCAAATCTTTGTTCATTTTTCCAGCATCTACCTTATGAGTAGTTAGAAATCAGAATCTAAGTTGCCTCTCTCAAATTCCAGTGACAGGAAATGTGATTATTTTCTACGACACAAGATACAGATTCTTAAAAACATGTCTATCAATTTTTTTAATGTAAATAATATTCAGACATTTTGAAACCAATTCCTAACCTTTCCATTGTTACCTTACCTATGGTTTGATAATTAATAATTTGAACTAAATGGTAATTTACATATTCAAGCATTGTAGCCAAGCTTTGATAATAATTTTTCAACTCCAATATGAACAACAAATAGAAGAGAATTTGTTTTAATTCACATTTATTTTGGAAGGATTATTAAAAGAAATATAATAGGAAACTCTCAAGAATGCTTCTTCGATAATTAGGAACCAAGCATCTAAACCATGTTGCATTGTTATGGAAATGCCATACCTTGATAAACTATACGGCCATATTACACTTTTAAGGGGAATTTAAAATTGGCCAGGAATAAATCATCCTGTTATCAAGCTCTCGTGGTAATAGAAAATAATGGAGAATAAGAACTAACCATTGGATGGAAGGAAAATCACTCGTACACATCAAACCCATAACAAGGATCCATTGGAAGTCTAATCAATGGATCGCATCTAAGCCAAGCCTTACCTTACCCTAACTAACTAAGATTCCAACGTTGCTTGGGATTATAGTCCTTCCTCTGCCAATTATATCCTTTCTGACTCCCTGTCTGACTCTTAGTTGTTCATATGGATCATTTCAGGATTGCATCCAGTTTTCGATTCTTTATGCTAGGTGACTATAGTATGTGGTATTGCCTTCTCGTTAGAAGAAATTACCTTAGAAAACTGTTTTGCTAACTCTATAATGGATCTTCAAAGTGTTTTCTAATTAAACACTTTCACAAGGGCTCATGACATATCTGAACCCTTTATGAGACTGTTCTGGAACTCAATTGGATGATTATCCATCAGTCCAAGTAAAATATCTGGATATACCAGTATCCCTTTGATTCAATTGAACTAGAAAAATATAAGCATAGATTATGACAATAGCATGTCATTTCTTCCTTCACTGGGCCGCAAAATCAAAATCATATATTGTTGAAGATAACATCCCATGGAGAAGCAGAAACAAACTACTAATATCTTAACATAAGAATGAAGAAAAGACATCATGTTGTGTCAATTTCAGGGAACTCCGAAAAAATTTCGAAATGTATTTTCGGAACTGTGTAAAAAATCATCATAATATTTTTCCCGCAAATCTATATAAAAGTTATAATGCATAGATACTTTTTCAGATAAACACCAACATTTTAATTCTGCAAGGCCACTTATTGCACTTATTCTCATGACAGATAAACTCACATTGAGAATGTTGGTGCCTATTAAGCATGGAGTTACATTCGATCCCAAGCCTCAACAGCTGAAAATCAATAAAAATAATATTCATTGTAAACTTCTATAGATCATTGTAAACTACATGCCTACCTCTAAGATACATGCTTTTACTTGAAATTCAACTTGTGACATTTCAATATTTTGAAAATCACAAGTAACAATCTTGACAAAGATGAAGAGGGCAACCTGAAAATATGATTTCACGGACCTTAGTTCATAATATAATCTATATCCCCAAAGCATAGCCCACGTTGGTCTAACTGAGATCCATTTGTACAGGGCAAACGGATCTAAACACCAATGGTAGAACAATTGTGAATACGGGGTGCTAACATTTCTACTGAATAGGAAGAATACAAATACAAATACTGTGAAAACAAATACATCAGCGCATCTTATAAAACTGTTTTCTGTGTGCCTGGCAACGTTTTCCTGATAGAGAGTACTCCAATGTAATGTCAACATCACGGGGATTCTTGGAATTTTGAGCGATAGTCATGCTTCCAACAAGGGCTTCCCCTTCACAAATGGTGACCACATCTTCCAAGTACAAGACAGTCTGTTTCCAGTGAGTAGCACGAGATTTAGGTCCTGCAAAGAAGCAATTTTAACACATCATACTGCATTCTAGGCCCAGTGAACTCAAACCTGAACACAAGTTCTGGCCTATAAAAATGTAAGAGTAATAAATCTAACCATTTCTCCCATGCACAAAAGAATCACAGAATAAAAATTCATCATAAAGAATTATAAATAATAAACAAATCAAAGAAATGAAAATTGAAAATTGAAAACACCACCATTAGACTGCAGATAAAGCAATCAACTTTGACGCTACCTGTTGAGAACCCCGTGACTTTGTGACAATTTGTAAATGCAACATCAAAATATGCCACCAAAGCATGGATATAATCATTGCGCTCGGCTACGAGTTTAAAAGATGCAGTGAAGGATGCATCACCAGGTTTCATCTTTGAAATATCCATTGTCTAAATAACAATCAGTATGGTAACAATTAGAACCCAATCAGGAAAATGTACAAATAGAAACGGATCCTCAAGGAAGTTAGGAAATATAAAGGATGTAATAAAAATTGTACCTTGAGTGACTGGCAGTTCGTAACTATTTGATTTCGATCAACTGTGTCGACAAGAGGTTCCAACATTGCTTGCTTCTTAATGCATGTCATGTCAAAGCCATAGACATTCTCCCAGACTTCAAAAAACAAAACCAAAACATCAGTTTTCCATCACAATATAGTAACTTAGTAATTACATTCCCCTTGCATGTCTATGTGAACTTCAATTTGAGAAGACAGCCAAACTCACAATCAATCTTCTCTGCCTTGTAGTCTGCATCCTCAATGGCTGTCAGGTAAAGAGAGGCCTTATCTGGTAACACAATACCACCTGGAATCTGCATAGCAGGAAACCCATCAGACAGTAATGACATATATACAAACTTGCAAAAGCATTAGAGGATTGTGAAGTCCTAGGAAAACAAATAAATGCAAAAGAAAGCCAACACTGACCTCTTTAAACAGACAAAAGCCATATCAGCTGCTTACAGAATTAAATGCAAAACAATCTAATAACAATGGTATTTTCAGTCCAATGTTTTAAAATTCGACCAAATCGAATCCGAAACAGCCAAGTTGATCCGAGTCGTTGAAAATTTTTGTGACCCGGCAGAAAAAAACGGAACGGGAGGCCGAGTCAGTCATGACTCAGTGAACCCGGCCGGTTCCGCAAGAACTCGGACGAGTCAATGAATGCGGCCTATAACCCCAAAAAAATGTGATTTTTCATATTTTTTTAAATTTAACTGTTAGCTGGTTGGTGGGGACTCCAAGGTGTTTTATAAATTAGTTAAATGCTATTTGGGGTCCATTCCCCTCTCCTAGTATTGATATGCTATTCAAATTTCATGGTAATGTTGAAGAATTCAAGTAAAAGTGACATTCTCCTTAATCTTCATTTTCATCCTTTTACTTAAATTTTTTACATTACCATGAAATGACTCAGGATGTTTGAGAGTGGTTCCGGCCTTATTGGATTTCATATGGAGAAAGTAGAATTTTAGATTTCATTCAAAATCCAGCAGAGTTATCAGTTTTTCAGGATTTTAGAATTGGACGATTGCAATGTTTCCATTGAATTTTGTCATGTATTAGGGTATGGAACTCGTATTTAATCAAGAGCACCAATCCTTCTATGTACCTTGATGTTAGTGACATTGGTTGTCGAACTCCTCCAGGATTCGCTCCCAAACCAGGAGCTTCTGAAAATGTCGCTCCCGCTCCCGTTTTCGCTCTCGCTCCCCACTTTCGCTCCCGCTCCCAAGTAACATTGAGCCAAATGATGTTGGCAACTCTAGCAGTAGCCAGTAGTACTGGGGCACAGTTTACTTTTGTTGTAGAAGCCATTTATAGCCTCCTTGGTTATGTGTTTTTGTTTTGATCTCTATATCATCATCGTATATGTATTGGACAGTGCACTGGGTGCTATTTTGATAAAATGGATATATTCATGAACCTACTTTGGTCATATGTTGTCTTTTATCTATATTCTAATGCTGTGTGTTTGGAAACATGAATGAAAATCTTTAAAATTATGTGTTTTTATAAAAAATAAATATTTAATGTATTTTTTACAACGACCGAGTCATTGAAATCGAGCCGGTCGAGTCGATACCGAGTCGGAGTCGGAGTCGGAGTTGACCCTGGCCGAGTCAGAGTTTTAAAACATTGATTTTCACTAGTTAGAGATCAAGACTCAATCACTATTTGACCTTAAAGGATTATACGGAATCCAAAGATAGTCCATAATACTAGACACAAATCATAAGGAACAAAGATTGCTGATTACATCGCATGACCACAACATAGAGAACATTCAGGTTGGGTAAAGCCTAGAAGCCTTTTACATGAATGTTATCACAGTAAGCAAAAGCTGCTGAAACTGCATTCTCATGCACTAAGAAAGCTCCATGGATTTTCTCTCATGCAGTGAAGTGGAAACTAAAAGACAAAGGATTGATCCAGTGACAAAATCTTCACAACCATGTCTCCTAAAATAAAGTGGCGAAGGAAAATGCATTTCGTAAACTAAATACCCAGTATCTCTGTACATTCACTTAAGACATGGAGACATCTTGACAGAATTCTTTCAAATTTGTAATTTTTTCTTCACGGGCTTGAAAACACATCAATTTAGTACAGGTTACTATGGTTGCATTTGATTCTGAATGGCCTGCTTCTCAGCCATTCAAAAACATTATATAAAACTCATACCAGGAAAACCGCAAAGTGACCTCACCTTAGAGTTTCAGGGACCCGCCCTCTTACTGCTCCCATCAACACATTTTGTTCCCAAAGCATTCAATGTGACACAGCGCCATGCTCCATGGAAATAACTATCTCAAAACATGGCACCATTTCTCAAAATTATCGATTTCTCATGTTCAGTAAGGATTTTGTATACAAAGAAAAACAATATATTACCAATTTTTTAACAGAACATACTTTGACATTCCTTAATTACTCCAATGGGGGTGTCTATTTTGGAATAGGGTTTATAGAATTTTAATTTAACCATTATTAGGTGGATAGTAGGGATTTAACCTCCATGGAATATTTTAGAATATTCTTAGTAGTACACAAATCAAAGGTTGAGATTTATTTCCAAAGAAGTTATGCCCCTTTTTCCTTTTTTAATTAAATTGATTAATTAAAAAAAATTCATATGAAGAAGTGCCATATGAAGTGAATTATGATTTTTTGAGCATGTGGTATTGAAAAGTCATGGTATTGTACAAAAACCTATATACAGTTTAAGAATCTCCATGCTAAAGTGATAGTAACTCTCCATGGATAAGAATGTTGTTCCACGTTTTTTCAAACGTGTATATATATATATTAATTAGTGCAGATTAGTGTAATGGAACTGGCCACTTCTAGTTTAGATCACTGATTTCAACTGACAACCCCTGTCAACTAGTTGAACCAGTCAAATTCTACTAACACCAGTTTTATAGATATCATCTCGGTTCAGGATTTTTCTTCATTGCACAGTTTGATCATCGTCTTTTTCTTTACACACATTTTGTACTTGTCATGTTTTTCTTCACCAGGTTTGTAAACCATCCAATCCTGGTGACCACATTTGTCAAAAAAAATTGAACACAACTAAAAATCAGTGAATTTTTATAATTGGCAAATTTAATCGCAGCTATCAGATCATATTAAATATGTCAGTAGAGCCAATAAAAATTAAAATAAACACAATGATATTCAATCTTGAGTTACAACAGGGAAAAACACTATTGAGACCTTGAACTTTACATCTGCTGCTGCCAGTACTAGCAGGATCACTCCCAGTAAAGTCACACGAGCATTCAGGATAAATTTCACCAATAGATACATGTTATGACTCAAATGAGGCTGCCTCAGAGAGTTTTGCCTAAATCCTAAAAAACTGTAACCTATTCAGTGACTTTTACATTCAACCATCCAGACAAGCGTAGCTCAATTGCAATTGTTTATTATTTGGTGGCACCCTCAAGTTATTTACCACTGGTTTTAGAATCATTTAAAAAAAATACTGAAATATTTGATTTAAATGTTTTTCATACTTTTCTAAATCCACCCCCTTATATATTTAGCATTTAAACATTTGAAGATTTTCCTCCTGGGCTAATTAGGGACACAATATTTTGTAATATATTTCAAATCTTTGTTGATCTGAACTCAATGATGAATTTTGTTAGAAATTGTAGCTCAGGGATACTTCTACAGTGGTAGTGCCTAGCCTGCAGAAGTGACTGAGCAAATGTCACTTCCTAGACACTATTTATAAAGTGACTTTTTATATTTAATGATTAAATGTGAATTAAGTGATTTTATAAAGTTAGAAAGTGGTTTTTTTCTAAAAGTGACTTTATAAAGTTTGAGTGACTTAAGTGGTTTTAGAAAGTGGTTTTTTTCTAAAAGTGACTTTATAAAGTTTGAGTGACTTAAGTGATTTTCAAAAGTGGTTTTTTCTAAAAGTGACTTGAAGTCCTCTCAATGAGAGACTGAGTCACAATAGTTGATCTTGAGATGGCAAGATTAATCTTCGCCATTGAGATCAAGGGTTAGTGGTTTTAGTAATTAATGAGTCAATAAAAGGAGAAGGGGGAAGTGAAGTGGCACAAACATTACTCATTAATGAGATTTTGATGAGAGATGGAAAAAGAGAGCTGAAGAAAATTGTGACAGAGAGGCTGGGTGAAAGGGCACAAATCCCAAGGCAGCTTATCAACTTTTATTGCAGTTAAAAGAGGATTTGCATTCCAGGTACTTGGCACAAATTCCACGGAGGGGGTACAGCAGTAAAGAAGGTTGTATAGTATGGATTTGCCACAGGTCCATACAACATTTAATGGGCACAAAAATCAAGGCACAAAGCACAATTTTCGAGGTGTTGGTTTTTGTTGCGTGAAGGTTGTACAGTTGGAACTTATAAATCTACACAGAATTTGAGAAAAGGGGCTCATTAATAAGATTTCTCTCTTGTGACTGATTTCTCCTTCAGGGTTTTTTGAGGGACATTGCCCAAAATATTGTGTCAAATGTGTGACTATTTGTTATTCATTTCCAATACATATAATTTTTAGACTTAGTTATTTGTATATTTGTTTATAAATCGCCATTGAATATTTATTGGACTCAAAAATCAGAGTTTAGCCAAGTGTTTAACAAAGTGTCTACAAGGGGTTATTAGCTTGTAGGTGGCTTTTCAACATGGTACCAGAGCTACAGTGAGCTTTTCAGCCGAGAAGTGTTGAACAGAAAGCATAACCAGCTTATATACCCAGAGATTTGGTAGTTGAGAGGGAGTTGGTGTTTACCCTTGGGCAGATTTTGACATAGTGGTGTTGCAAGGGGTTGTGTTGGGAAAAAGAGAAGGGAAAAAGGGAGTGAGGGATCCACTTTTGAAAAGGACATGCGCAAATTCAAGTGCTTTGCATGTCACAAGTTTGGCCACTATGCAAGCCAACGTCCAAGTAAGAGGAAAGGCCAAGTGTTGATTTTTGAGTACTTTGGGAGGTACTCCAAGCCCTAGTGTTCGGAGTTTGGAGGTTGGAGCACCACTAAGTGACTTGTGGGCTTAGAACCCAAGTATGTGGGCTTTGAACCCAAGCTGGTGGGCGTGAATCCACAAGGAGTTTTGATGATTTGACACATGGAAGTGTTAGAGGGCCCTTAAAGAAGAAAGGGACAGCAAAAATCATCAAAATCCGAGCTATAGCAGTGGTGAGTATGGAATCCGGATAGATGGAACACACTATCAATTAGGGCTTCCCAAGTAGTGACCCTCCTATACCGATTGGGCCATTAAGGGAGGTGCAACTAGATTAGGGTTGAAAATTAACCCCCAAATTAAGGTGAGGGAACAAGATCACAGTCGAAACCCCTCCTTCCAGGTCACTCATAATTCATATCAAAAGTCCAAAGTACAAACAAGCATAAGCACCCTATTGCAAAATGAAAAAGTACCTTTTGATCAGAAGCCCACCTACGTTCATGTGCTCTTGCGAGATGGGTAAGAAATCATATGATTGATGTAGGTCGGCTTGAGTATTAGGTGTGCCAAATTAGAGTGTGATGAAGTGTTAATTTTGAGTTAACATGTTATTTTCTTAGGTTAGTTACATCATTATCAATTCCATTAAACCATAAACCATCAACATATGACAGTAACTAATGAAAGAACATTCAATGTAAGTGTAGAAGGCAAGCCAAGCCACAAGAACACAAAGATACGGCACGAGCCAGGGAAAAACACCAAGATGGGGAAAACCCTTGATCAATTCTTCTTATTATTATTATCAAATGTTCGGCAAATACAATCATACACTTGCCAATATGAAGATCAAAATCACTGCACAAATTTCATGAAAACAGTCTCTACAAGTCTGAGTTCATGCTGATGTAGCCCATTTTCTCACCCTTGGATCACATTTCAAGGCAGCGGCCTTCCTTCATAATACCTTGTGCACATCAAAAGGTAGATCTAGGATAATGTCATCCTCTTCAAATGCCCTTCAGTCCACCTGATCATGAAGACAAGGTCCACGGTCTATCTGTGAAGACAACTAACCTCTCGGCCTTTTGTGACAAGAGTTGTGGTCTACATGAACCATGCTAATAGGAGTGCGGCTTACTATTGGAGAGGAGACCGACACAAATATACATCAAAACCACCATCCAATAACCCTAGTCAAGTGCGGCTCCCTTTCTGCTCTAAGTCGGTTCTAAAATAGATGATAATTGAGGCGAGAATCATCTATAGACAAGGCCAAACTTCCACCATATACCTCGGCCTCTTGCATGAGGAACTCGGCTTACGAAGAAGACCAAACTGAACCCAAACTTGCCATTGATATTCACGCTGGAGGACTGCCCCTTTTGCGGCCATTTCAGAGAAAATACAGAGAAATGGATGTGCCCAAAATGAGGGTGGAGGCACCTCCCTTTATACAATTTGGTAGGGGGTCAAGGGACATGTCTATTGGACATGTTGAGCTAACATAGAGATAAGGCCGACCTTGGTAATTTTCGTGTGAGAGAATAAATTCAAAAACCCACTTCTACTTATCCAAATTTGACGATCTTTAGATCGATTTTGGTCCTCTCGAAGAGAAGAATCTAATGCCATAATTATCTTCTTCAAGGGAGCAGTCCAAAGTGGAATTTGGCCCTAGTTGCCAATTTTAACACTCCCTCTCAACTAGGGAGAATTCCACCTAACGAACCATCAACAATTGACAACAATCATCATGTCATCCTATCGCCATGAATAGTCTCTGAATCACTTCTTTGATCTGTTGAACAATGATAAGAATAATGAAGAAGAATCGATCGAGAGTGAGTCACAAGACCTTACCACTCTCCGCTGACAAAAGTCAATCCAAAGGTAGAACCTCAATCAAACTTGATCTCAAATCAAGTAGAGATGAACACCAAGCATCCTAGACATAGAGAGTATGGCAATCCTCGATGCATCCATCAATAGTGCTATGGTCCCTATCCACTTTTCCCAACTCATTGGCCAAATGAGAAGCACTTCTTGTGTCCCGGACTACATGGGTAGGATGATATTGAATCAATAACAGAGAAAGAACATATCACATCCTACTCACAACCATACGTAGGGAAGGATAAACCACATCCTACAGTCACACATCACAACCATTGTAGGGAAAGGATGACCCACATCCTACACACATGCAAATCACCAAGTAGGGAAAAGATGAACCACATCCTACACACATGCCAACCACCAAGAGTAGGGAAAGGATGAACCACGTCCTACACGCATGCCATCCTACACGTGGGGAAAGGATGAACCACATCCCACCGACATGTCAACCACAGATCGTAGGGAATAAGCATCCTACATGTGGGGAAAGGATGAACAATGTCCCACCAACATGTCCACAAGCAGATGTCTGAATGCATCTCTCACTGGGGTATCTAAGGGAGAAGGTGAACCACTCATCCTGCTCATATGCCATAGGAAAAGGTGAACCACTCATCTTGCTCATATGCCATAGGAAAAGGTGAACCACTCATCCTATGCATATGTCATCAACAGTAGGGGAAGGTGAACCACTCACCCAACATACATGTGTCCGCAATAATAGGGGAAGGTGAACGACTCACCCTACACACATGTCAACCACCATGGGGTATCACAAGGGAAGGTGAACCACTCACCCTGTACACAGCGCACCGATAGGGGAAGGTGAACCACTCACCCTGTACATAGCACATCAATAAGGGAAGGTGAACCACTCACCCTATGGTCGCTCATAGCTCCAAGAAGTACCCCAAGCCCCAAGGAGCTCCCAAAGCTCAATATATAATCTTAACCAAGGATTCCTTCATATAGGACACAATGTCAAGTTGCTTTCTGAAAATCAAAACTAGATCAATGGGAGCAGCAGACAGATGTATATATATGGCAAACATATTGATTCACAGCAGAGATCTTGGCAGCACTTACCAATCCTCCGCTTCTTGCACATCTTGATGAAGAAAATATTTGACTGATCTTACTCCCTCTTACTCAGGGAGACTATAGCCTAAACTTGTCTTTTCCAGGTACACAGTGTCTATCAGACAACCTGCTCATCATGAGATCAGTCTACTTAGACGTGCCATAAAACATGTATGTCATTTGTTGTGCCATATAGAGTGGTATGTGAAATACAGGATTCTCTAAATCCTCTTCTGCAATATACAACAATGGTGATCATGTGTATAAATGACTGTTGGAGAGTTTCCTCAAATGGCCATGCTTGCTGCCTTATACACTCTTCTTCAATAGTTCTTCAGAGTAACAGATTTCAATCTTTAAGAAATAAAGGTGGACCTCAAGAGATGTAATACTTAAATGTGTTTTTACCATCTACCATACTGTCGATCCAGCCTCTCTCTGCAATGTACTTCAGATCATACTATCTTAATGAGCAGCTATCCATCTTCGTATCAAGGCAAACAATTGATAGAGGAGAGGATGATTATCAACATCAATAGCTGAATCCAAACATCATGTCTCCCTTTGAATATTAAGAAGGTAACCTTGCCTATAATGTAACCATCTACAATCTGCTATTAATCCTGGGATTTTATAGCTCCCTCTGAAGCTTTGTTTTGGATGATCATCTAGCCTTTAATCATGTGCTATCCATACGAGAGATGAGACTTCCATGAGGCAACTGATCCATGATGGGGAAGGTTCCTTTGCATTCAGGTGACTATCTATAAGACTATTCCTTATAAGATCCTGGCTTAAATCAGGATCTTTTGCTTATCGTGCTTGACAAGACATAGAATCTGTCATGTACCTTCTTCAGGACACCTTTGATTTCGAGCTGATGAATGTTTCCCCAAAAGAGACTGTTCCATAGTGCCATGCACTTCTTCTCTTAGCTGATATTTTAAAGTAAAGGTTCCAGGTGTGCTGCATTTATCAAAAGTGTTGTATTTTCTTTTACTAGAAGATCCCAGGAGCTTCTTCATAAATAACATTTCCAAATATGAACTATCCGACAGTCTTGTTCACAACATGACTATAACACAGTCAACAATTGGCAGGAGCTTCAACATATCATCATGGCTTCTGGACTAAAACAATAATGCAGTAAATGATGTTGAGATGGATATGCCATATATATAGAAGAGAGGATATTGGGCAAGAGTGTATGCTGATACAAACTACTAGAGATATGATGTCATTACCATGCATTGGAATGAGTGGACCTGAACATGAGAGAGACCTATAGCCACAGATGAGCAAGAGTGTGGAAGAGTGAGGATTATGCGATGACCATTACAGAGATGTCATTTCATAATGCAGTCTTTTGTGTGATGTGGTGATGCCGCTTCAAATAGAGGTTGGAAATTGAACTAAGTAGCAATACCAAATGCGTTGCTCTGGAAATTATGCCAAATATAACGGCGTAGATATTAAGTCAGATCCAAGGCTCCAGAGATTATTTGAGAACTAAACTACTAGAAATTTGTAGAGCCAGTGATGCTTACAGCTTGAAGATATTCGATCAGACTTCAAAAATGCTTGGAAAACCTTAGATCAAATTTTTACATGAAGATAATGTGGAGTGAAATCACCATTAAGACGATCATGTATTTTCAATTGTTCTACCAGTGCATATGAGGATAGCCATGAATTGATCTCAAGCCTTGTTGTTGATAATAGATTTTGTGCTTTCAGAAGAGGGACCAAAACCCTTCTGCTCAGACTTGATGCCCTTAGACAGAGGTTCAAGTGCGTCATCAAACAAGCCCTGCCCTTCTTCAAGAACGAATGATAGATAACATGCTTTGTTAAAAGGAAACCATTTACAGAAAACAGATAGGATACTTGTCTTCTTATATGTATCAACATAGGCTCTGAATTTTGGCTTCAATAGAGATATTGACCAAGTATCATTGTGAACTAATCTGAATCACACACATACGTGAATATGTCACTGCAATGCGTCTCAGGACCAATGTTTTAAAAACCAGAACCGGTGACCAGACCAGTCCACCTAATGAACCGAGACTGGTTAGGTCTAAACGAACAGGTTTTAAAAAAATACATTAAATAATTAATTTTTAATGAAAAAAAACTATTTTTAAGATTTAAAACCATGATTCTAAGCCAATAGAGACAAAATACGCAAATATTGCTCATTTATATACCATGTAAAGGTGAATATATCAAAATGACACAGAGTGCAATACATATCATCGACAAAATACATAAGCAATGAGACTCTAAATGGCCTCTAGAGTGCAAAAACAAAGCCTACAAACTATGGGGCCACTGGCCTACTACAAGTCTACATATATGATAATAGTGATCAGAATTATCACTTGAAACTTCTCATGAGTCATCATGATCAAACTCAGTTGGTTGAGTCTCGACTCCCAAACTTTGCAACTGCTTGAGTCACAAACTTCTCTATTGGTTCAGTGACTTGAGTCTCAAACTTCTGAAGGTATTTTGCCCTAATATGCCTTATTGAGTCATTTGGTGCTTCACATGGCTTTACATGGCCTCCTATCCCAGCCAAGTGTTGCTTGAACCTGTTAATACCCCCTCCAATAGATTTTTGGCAATATTTGCAGATCATTTTGCCATCAATCATATCACAATGAGCCCATGCATTATCCTTGGCTTTTGGAGGCATAATGACTACTACTTAGCACAAGCTCTCTACTATTCCACTACTCCAGCAAAAACTCAACACTCTCCAAGCTCCCAATCAAACTCACAAAAACTCCAAATGACATGTGTGAGGCAAATGAGAGGGTTGAGCTCCTTTTAAATGCTTGGAGAGGGTATTTTTGGAGGGAAAGAACCCTTATTTTCCCTCCAAAACACCCTACAAACTTTGAAAACCGCATTGCATGGGTCCTCCGCAGCCTTGGCAACTAACCAGCCAGTTTGACCACAAACCAGTCGGTTCCGTCCTAAACAGCCAGTTAGGACCGGTTTTTCCCTTTTTTGGGCGAAATGAAGGGTCAAACCGGGTTTTTCTGCCAGTTTGACCTGGTGGGCTAGCTAACCGGCCGGTTTTTAAAACACTGATCAAGACTAAAACAAAAATGCTTCAGAATTCCCATGTTACTGTGAACTGAATTGTAAGATGTTGCTTCAGTGTTTGATGCTCAGACCACAGAGACTAATCATAAACTCATTCACTGCTACTGGAGTAGATAAGGAGCTTGATTATATATGATTTATGGGCTGCTTTAATCATAAGGTACAAATCCTGCCACTGTGGCAACTGAGCCCTCTTTAGAGTGGAAGCCCCTTTAAACTTGGTATTATACAATGGACAGACTTCGGCTTCAGAGTAACATACTCCCCCATTGTTATTCTATAGAACGTACCATTGATAGTTAAGTAGAGCAGAAATGAGACGAAGGTATTCTTCAAAGTTGATCCAATCTCAGAGAAAAATCATTGAAACAATTTGTTGGACTTTAGGTACCCTTCTTTAATGATGATCTAAGTGAAACAGTTTATCATATCAGGAGGACCTCTTCGAAGCTCAGAAACATCACAAATAAGGTCATATTTTTCTCAGAATTTTCTCCACACATCCGATTAGGCAATAGAATACTCAGAGTTTTGTTCAAATGACTGTTGTAGGACAGCGACCAGGATTAGCATTTCATTCTTACAGTGATACTACAATAATTCCAGCAATACTTCACTGTTTTTCAGAGTATAGGAATCAAATCAGCCAATCTTCCACAGCACTTATGAACTCAGATCATAATAAATTCTGAGTTGCCTTAACTCCACCAGGCCAAAGGATTTGGAGTTCTAATTCTGACATATAAATCATTTTATGTCACTATGACACCTCAAAGTCAATGCAAGGATCTTAAAGGGAAACATCTCCTTCTATATGCTTATGATGATGATACAGTCTGAAGCTTGATTGGATAGAACAACTAAATATTCCTCTGAAAATATCTTAAAATTACTTAAAACACACCTTATAAATACTGAAACATATCTTGATGAATTCTGGCCTTTGCTCGTAATGATTGAGTTGCTCTTTAATTGATGCCCATGTTCAATCACTAGGGTTGTAGAAGGCCTTAAGACAATATCACAGATTTGTCATTCCTGAACCCAGACTTGTCCTACAACACAGGGCTTAAAGGTTACTTCTCACTGAAATTCCTTAGATGCTTCTTAATGATTGCAATCTCTTAAGCTTGAGCTTGTCCTCACCTGAGCTCTGATACCAGGTTAATTTTGAGTTAACATGTTCTTTGCTTAGGTTAGTTACTTCATTATCAATTCCATTAGACCATAAACCATCAACATATGACAGTAACTAACGAAAGAACATTCAATGTAAATGTAGAAGACAAAGCCAAGCCACAAGAACACAAAGATATGGCACAAGACAGGGAAAAACCCCAAGATGGGGAAAACCCTTGATCAATTCTTCTTATAATTATTATCAAATGTTCAGCAGATACAATCATACACTTGCCAATATGAAGATCAAAATCACTGCTCAAATTTCAAGAAAACTGCCTCTACAAGTCTGAGTTCTGATCAGGTTTAACTTCATGCTGATGTAGCCCAGTTTCTCACCCTTAGATCACATTTCAGGGCAGCGGCCATCCTTCATAAGATCGTGTGCACATCAAAAGGTAGATCTGGGCTAATGTCATCCTCTTCATATGCCTTTCACTCCACCTGATCATGGAGACAAGGTCCACGGCGTAGCTGTGAAGACAACTAACCTCTCGGCCTTATGTGACAAGAGTTTCGGTCTACCTGAACCATGCTAATAGGAGTGTGGCTTACTGTTGGAGAGGAGACCCACACAAATATACATCAAAACCACCATCCAATAACCCTAGTCAAGTGTGGCGCCCTTTCTGCTCTAATTCAGTTCTGAAATAGATCATAATTGAGGCCAGAATCATACATAGACAAGGCCAGACTTCCACCATACAAACCTCGGCCTCCTGCTTGAGGAACTCAGCTTTTGAAGAAGAACAAACCGAACCCAAACTTGCCCTTGATATCAACACTGGAGCACTTCCTCTTCTGCGGCCATTTCAGAGAAAATAGAGAGAAATGGACGTGCCCAAAAAGAGGGTGGAGCCACCTCTATATTTATCCAATTTGGTAGGGGGTCAAGAGATGTGTCTATTGGACTTGTTGATCCCACATAGAGATAAGGCCGACCTTAGTAATTTGACAATCTTTAGACGATTTTGGTCCTCTCAAAGAGTGGAACCTAATGCCATAATTATCTTCTTCAAGGGAGCAGTCCAAAGTGGAACTTGGCCCTAGTTGCCAATTTTATCTTGAAGCCATATAAGAAAGGTAGAAATAGGAGACAATGTGAGGTCATTTTCTTATACCAAGAGCATCAAATCATCACCATACTTCTTTGAGGCAACCACAGATGCAAAGAACGAACAGCATGGGGCATTTTCTGAGGTTTTGAAGTGTCCTTTCTCATGCTACAGGTCCGAACTTTTGCAGGGAGGAAGCTGCATTACAGAGAGGGGTTATAAGGGTTGTTTTGGGTGTGGTTCTGTGTTAAAGAAGCTCTGTTTGCTACAGCGCGGTAGCATGATGACATGGGAGTGTTGCAAGGGTTGTTTTAGGTTGTTGTAGGGAGCCGCGAGCCTAAACAAGGGTTGGAGAGGTCTAGACGGCCTAATCAAGGGCTGATTTCTTCCTAGACCTACAACACCTGACAGCGGGAGTATAATTAGAGCAAGGCTGAAGTTGCTGGAATGGTTCTGGATAAAGAATAGAGGGTTGTAGCAGTGGGTTATTAACCCTAACCAGGAGCAGAACGTGCAACAGTGAACAGACCTGCAAACTAAGGTATGTATGGATGATTGTTTGTTGATTTGATGCTAGAAATGGACTCCTACTGTGGACAAAAGTATTGAGCCCTTAGAGATTGGTGGAGGGCAACAATAAAGTGCCCAAGGTAGCCCTACAACAGCAGACTTGGACAGCTGTGAATTGGTAAAGCGTTCTGCCTATGTGTAGCTCTTTGGTGGGCAAGAGAAGCTACCAGGAAGAGGCAGTTTGAGAGCTCAAGGATTGGCCAGCCTAGAGGAGCAGATTGGATCAGCCCATGTTCATCGTTGGATAAGAGACTTGCAGCAGTGATAGGTGGCAGCCCTCCTGCCCTATGTTAGCCTTCATATAGTAGCAGTGGAAGGCTATAGTGGGAAGAAGACCATGAGTAGCTGAGGAGCAGCAGTGGGCAGAAGGAGTTGTTCACAAACGAAGTTGTGAACTCAATCGGGGTCTTCATGTGTAGACGGACTTACGATCAGTGTGAGAGCAGGTAGAGCAGTGTTCAGTGAGTAGATGCACTTGTTTCATTGATAAAGGCAGAGTTGTGTTGTTGAAGATCGAGACCGAAAGACCGGCAGGACGAGATACGACATAGAGGTTGTGATTGTGCACTATAGCAGCAAGATTGTCATTGTATCTTGTATTCTTGTACCATTGGATATCTGAGGGCCACTATCCCTGGTACGGAAGCCCTAGACTATTGTATCACTCAATTGGTTTAATATAACGGAGATTGGGTTGTTGTACATATTTGTACAATATTTTGCAAAAAGTTGTCCATACTTCTGCATGTATGATTTATTGCTATTTATATTCCACTATGCAAAGTAGCTTTGTTGAGATTCTTGGTTTGGTAACGTCAGAGATTTTAAGATTCTATCCTAGATCCCAAGATCGTGGAAATTCAACATGGCATCAGAGCGTGTCTGAGCTACTTTGGGAGACAGTGAATCAAAGTGTGCACAGCGAAGTAAAACTTAAGTGAGAGTTGGTCACATTGTAGGTGAAAGGCTCACTACAATGTTGAAGTTGCAGGCTGGTCTCCAGTATGAGGACAGGTTGGAGGGGTTGTCCAACTATAGTCCATGGAAGGAAAGGATCAAGTTGGTCTTGCAAGTCAACAAGATCTGGGAGTTCGCCGAGAAAGCCATCAAGAAGCCAACTGACCCAAAGGAGTTGGAAGTGTACGAGGATTTGGATACGAGGGCGAGATTGATCATCCTTGATGGTGTGAAGGATCCCCTAATACCTCATTTGTCTGGGAAGAACACTGCACATGAGATGTGGATGGCTCTTCAAAATTTGTTCCAAAATAAGAATGAGAATCGGGTACTGGTATTGGAGGATAAGTTGAAGTCCACCAAGATGATACAGGGTGAAGGAGTGACTTCGTATTTGACAAGATTGTCTCGAGTAAAAGATGAGCTTGTTGTTGTCAATGTGACTATTTCTGATTCTGATATGGTGAGGGATGCTTTGAAAGGGTTCACCGAGGAATGGAAGCTCTTCATCAAGGGGATAGTTGCCACACTGGAATAGGTTGTGGGACAACTTCATTCAGGAAGAGTTGTGAGACGAGGATCTTCATCCGAAGAAGGCTTCAGATGATGACATGGCACTTGTAGCACGAATGAAGGGTAAGCAAAAGGACTTGAGTAAAGTCAAGTGTTTCAACTGTGATGAGATGGGTCATTTTTCGTTGAGATTTCCGATGAAGAAGAAGATGGAAGAAGAAAGGAAATCAGGTCATCGGTGTTGCCACCTCTGTTGAGATAGATGCTCTCACCAAGAGGTTGGAGGAGGAGGACTTTGCTATGACCTCTCATTTCTCACAGGGTACTATCGATGAGGATGGATGGTACATGGACAGTGGTGCATCGAAACATAAGACAGGGTCACAAGATGTATTCGAGGCTCTAGCTGAGTGGGACACAAAGTTGCACATGTTGTTGGGCGACAAGAGTCAGAAGGAGATCCGAGGATCGAGAGTTGTGCCATTCAGGATGGAGTTAGGACAGGTGATGCGGGTCCAGGATGTATTGTTTGTACCAAGACTCAGATATGAGGTCTTGTTCTAAGATGGGAAGGCAAGACTCGGACCTAGAGGCTCTAGCTCTGCAGGTTTTGTGCTTGGAGTTAGAGAGCATGGTCTATACAGGCTAACAAGCAAGCCTTTGGATCATGGGAAAAAGAAGCAAGAGGACCAGGTACAGGTTTCAGAGAAGCAGGTGGAGGTGCATGCTTCAGCGAGGCAAGTACGGGTTCCAGAGAAGAACGTCTGGGTTCTGGAGACTCAGGGAGAGTCAAGTTCTAGACAGAGCTTGCATGTTCAGAGGGAGACTTTGCAGCCCAAGAAGAGAGCACGGTCAGTGGGGGAGCAAGGGTGCTCCTACCGCTGCCAAGAAGGAATCATGGAGAGAGTGGAAGACATTCCAGGAGAAGAAGCGGGATGCTTCTAGTGGTAGTACCACTTTCGAGAGAGGCGTGGTTCACGCTATAGGGATTGTTGCAGTTGTGAGCGCCAGGGATTGGGAGAGTGTTGCGAGCAGTGATGATGATGAAGAGTTACTTCCTAGTCTTGGAAGTACCTCCCTCACTAAGAGGGAGTGTTGATTTTTTAGTAGCTTGGGAGGTACTCCAAGCCCTAGGGTTCAAGGTTTGGAGATTGGAGCACCACAAAGTGACTTGTGGGCTTAGAACCCAAGCATGTGGGCTTTGCACCCAAGTTAGTGGGTGTGAATCCACAAGGAGTTTTGATAATTTGACACATGGAGGTGTTAGGACTCGTAGAGAAGAAAGGGGCAACGAAAATCATCAAAATCCGAGCTTTAGAAGTGGAGAAATGTTTTTTCTATGTGGATGTAGATTAATTTGGCATACAAGTCAGGTCGACTTGAGTATTAGGTGTGCCAAATTAGAGTGTGATGAAGCTACATAAGAAAGGTATAAATAGGGGAGAATGTGAGATCATTTTCTTAAATCCAAGAGCATCAAATCATCACCATACTAATTTGAGGCAGCCACAGATGCAAAGAAGGAACAGCATGGCGCATTTTCTGAGGTTTTGAAGTGTCTTTTCTCTTGGTACAAGTCAGATCTTTTGCAAGGAGGAGGCCGCATTACAGAGAGGGGTTATAAGGGTTGTTTTGGGTGTGGTTCTATGTTAAAGAAGCTCTATTTGCTACAGCGCAGTAGCATGATTACATGGGAATGTTGGAAGGGTTGTTTTGGGTTGTTGTAGGGAGCCGCAAGCCTAAACAAAATTCTGGAAGAGAACGCAGGTTGGAGAGGTCAAGACAGCCTAATCAAGGGTTGATTTCTTCCTAGACCTACAACACTTGACAGTAGGAGTATAATAGAGCAAGGCCGCAATTGCTGGAATGGTTCTAGAGATTGAATAAAGGGTTGTAGAAGTGGGTTATTAGCCCTAACCATGAGTAGAACGTGCAACAATGAACAGACCTGCAAAATATGGTATATATGGATGATTGTTTGTTGATTTGATGCTAGGGATGGAGTCCTAGTGTGGACAAAAGTATTGGGCACTTAGTGATTGGTGGAGGGCAACAAGAAAGTGTCCAAGATAGCCCTAGAACAGTGAACTTGGACAGTTGTAAGTTGGGTGAAGCATTGTGCCTATGTGTAGCTCTCTGATGGATGAAAGAAGCTACTAGGAAGGGGCAATTTGAAAGCTTGAGGATTGGCCAACCTAGAGGAGCAAATTAGATCAGCACATGTTCATTGTTGGAGAAGAGACTTGCAGCAATGATAGGTGGCAGCCCTCCTGCCCTATGTTAGCCTTCATATAGCAACAGTGGAAGGCTATAGTGGGAAGAAGACCTTGAGTAGCTGAGGAGCAGCAGTAGGCAAAAGGAGTTGGTCACAAACGAAATTATGGACAAATCAAGCGGAGTCTCGATGTGTTGATGTGTAGAGGGACTTTTGTTAATTTTAGTTAACAATGGTATGTTTTATGCTTAGCACAATTACTTCAATGTTCCTTAAGCAACTCAATAGCAATTTCAATTTAGATTTCCAGTAACAATTACATTAACAGTAAAGTAGATAGAACATAAAACAATATGCAGAAGACAAGCCAAGACAAGAGGACACCAGATTTGCCAAATGCTAAGGAAAAACCCGAATGTGGGGAAAACCCTTTGATCGATTCTTATTATTATATCAAAAGTTCAGCACAGAGAGAGAGTACAAAAAATCCAATTGGCTTGCCCGATTCAAATTCAAAATAGTCATGTCAATTTCTGCAGTCAAACTTCATCCCTAACCAAAAAGTCAACGCTAGTCAAATCAGCGATAAACCATCCTCAAAACAACATGGTCTTCCCCAGTCAAACTCGGCCTGATCAGGAGGTCAAAGTCAGCCCAAAACAACTTGGTCAAATGCAGTCAAAGGAGAGAGAAAATTGTTGTAACTTTTTGTGGTCAACACTAGTCAAACTGCCCATATTCCCTCTATTTTTGTGCCCAAAAATGTAGCCTAAAGAGATAGAAAAGATCCTCCAAAAATCGCAGTCAAAGCTAGTCAATAACCCCTTGGTCAACGCTGGTCAAACTTGATCTACAATTTGAAATTTTGGTCCTGCAATTCAGCCCAAAAAACTCATCCTTCTTGCCACACGTCTCAAAGAGAGAAGTTGCCCAATAGTTGTATTATCCAATGAGAGAAGGAGAGAGAAGAGAAGGAGAGAGAAGAATGTGTGAGTGATGATGGTGGCAAATGAGGTGTGAGTTCACTTGTATTTATACAATTCGTTGTGGGTGAAAAGACACATCCATTGGGCTTCTTGAGCCTACATGTTGATGTGGTTGACCTAAACAATTTGCACATGTGTTGGCATAAATTCAAAATCACACTTCCGCTTGTCCAAATTTGTTGATCTTTATATCAATTTTGGTCCTCTCGAAAAGAGGAATTTAATGCAATCATCATCTTCATCAAATGTGTTGTCCCAAGGTGGAATTTGGCCCTAGTTGCCAATTTTAACACTCCCTCTCAATTAGGGAGAATTCCAACTGCCAATCCATCTATCGTCATTGATCATCATGCCATCCTGTCATCATAAACCATCTCTATCATCTCATCTATGCTCTGCTAAGCCATCATGTAATAATGAAGAAGAATAGATCGAAAGTGAGTCACAAGACCTTACCACTTTCCACTGATAAAAATCAGTCTAGAGGTAGAACCTCAATTGATCCCAGATCAATTGGTTGAACTGTGAACACCATGCATCCTAGACATAGGGAGTATGGCAGTACACGATGCATCCATTGGTAGCGCTATGGTCCCTATCCACATTTCCCAACTCATTGGCCAAATGAGAGGTACTTCCCATGAGTCCCGGACTACATGGGTAGGATGTATGTTGGGGCATCAGCAAGAGAAGGTGAACCACTCATCCTGCTCATATGCCATAAGAGAAGATGAACCACTCATCCTATGCATATGTCAATCGTAAGGGAAGGTGAACCACACACCCTACATACATGTGTCTGCAATCGTAAGGGAAGGCAAACCACTCACCCTACACACATGTCTACCATCATGGGGTATCACAAGGGAAGGTGAACCACTCACCCTGTACACAACGCACCAATAGGGGAAGGTGAACCATTCACCCGAAGGTCGCTCATAGCTCCAAGAAGTACCCCAAGCCCCCGGGAGCACACAGAGCTCAATGTTCAACTCAAGCGAGACCCTCATGGGAGGGTCTTTCCACGACTCCAAGTCTCTCTCGAAAGGTTAAGATTTTGACCTTCCCCAAGGGCTTCGTGAGAATATCTGCGACTTGCTCATCAGTCCTAACGTGTTGGAGCCTTATTGCTCCCTATTGTACCATATCTCATATAAAGTGGTACCTGATATCAATGTGCTTGGAGAGGTCGTGGAAAACGAGATTCTCTAAAAGTTGAAACCCACTCTGGTTGTCACAGAAGATCACAGTGGTATCCAGCACGTGCTCAAATAGCTCATTGAAGAGCTTCCTCAACCAAATAGCATCACAAGGCCATACTCGTTGCAATGGATTCGGCCTCGGCGGTGCTTAGAGTAGCCGATTTTTTCTTCCTGCTCTTCCAAGAAATTGAAGCAGACCGCAATGAGAAGCAACATCTAGACATGCTCTTACGATCCACCACACTGCGATCCCAAATAGCATCAGTTTATCCATGCAGCCTCAAATTCCCGACAGTGTATCTTAGTCCATAGTTGATTGTGCCATAGAGATAACTCAAGAGATTCTTAGCAGCAATCTAATGTATGTGATGAGGCGCGACCATAAATTAACTCAATGTATTCACAGCAAAGCATATGTCCAAACGGGAGTTTACCAAGAACATCGAGGCCCCAACAAGTTGTCTATATTCGAAAGGATTTGCCAATTTGGACCCAGCAGCACTTCCTCATAGCTTCTTGAAGTTGAGATCCATCAAAGTAGACACAGACTTGCAATCCACCATCCTACATCTCTCAGGCAGCTTCACAATGTATTTTCCTTGACAAAGGAAAATCTCTTCTAGATTTTCCCAGACCTCCAGGCCTAGGAAGTAGTGCATCAAACCTAGGTCCTTCATCTCGAAATCGGAATCCATCTCCCTCTTGCATTGATAAATGAGAGGCTTTGCACCTGTCAAAAAGAGATCATCCACATAAAGGACCAAAATGAGAGGCATGTCCTTTTCAACCTTGAAGTATAGGTTAGGATCAGCATCAAGATCAATCCTCTCATATCAAGCCCTAGGCGCTTGCTTCAACCCATAGAGAGCTTTCTTCAACCTGCACACGTGTGTCCTTCGATCTTGTACTTTGAATCCCTCGGGATGTTCTACGTAGGCTTCCTCCTTAAGTGAGCCATGCAAGAAAGCAATCTTAACATCCATTTGGTGTAGGTTCCAAGTGAAAGCAATCATAGATCGAATAGTGGTATATCAGACAACCGATGCAAATATCTCGTCATAATCCACTCCTTCCTTTTGAGAGAAGCCTCGAGCAACGAACCTAGCCTTGTATTTTTCAACACTCCCATCAACTCCATGTTTGATTTTGTAAAGCCATTTCGAGGTGACCCTAGACTTGTCCTTGGGTCTAGGAACTACATCCCATACATCATTCTTCATGATTGATTTATACTCCTCATTCATCGCATCCTTCCATACTTGGTGTTTCACAGCGTTTTCGAACGATTGAACAATAGTACTCATAGCATCGAAGTACCCTTGGTACATGTTCGGCTTCTTACTTTCACGAAATGTCCCTCTTGGAGCATAATGTCTTTCAGCATCTTCGAGAATATCTTTGAGCCACAAAGGTCTTTTCCCTAAGGTAGAGGGATCACCAAGAGGTGGATCAATGGGATCCATCGGTCCTTCAACATCAGGCATTGGTTCATCTGTCAGAGATTCATCATGTTTTCCTGCAACATCATCATTGTCCTTCCTTGGAATAGGGAGATCTTTGGCTTTCCCAAGGGCAAAATCTTCATCGAAAGTGACATCATGGCTTATATTCAATTCTCTTTGACCAAGCACATAAATTCTATATGCCTTCGAAGTTTCATTGTAGCCCACAAATGTTACTTTCTTCCCAAATGCTTTTAACTTGTTTCTTTTCTCTTTAGGCACATGAAAATAAACGGGACATCCAAATATTATAAAATGAGAAACATCAGGTTTCTTACCAATGAGAACTTCTTCGGGTGTCTTGAAGTCTAATGCTTGATGTGGGCTCCTATTTTGAACATATACAGCAATGTTGGCAGCTTCTCCCCATAAGAACTTTGGTAGGCCTTGGTCATGAAGCATGGCACGGGGGCTTCTATGATTGTTCAATTCTTCCTTTCAACAACACCATTTTTCTCAAGACTGTATGTAACGGTTGTCTCCCTCTTAATGCCAACCTCTCTGCAAAAGTCATTGAATTCGTTTGATTCATATTCAGTTCCATTATCGATCCCCAATATTTTGATCTTCTTCCCTGTTTGATTTTCAACCAAGGCTTTTAAAGAATGAAACCATTTGAACACTTCATCCTTCTTCTTCAAAAAATAGATCCACATTTTGCAAGAGAAGTCATCCACAAAAATTGCATAGTATAAGTATCCTCCCGGTGATGTTACAGACAACATACCAAATAGACCAAAATGGACCAATTGAAGAATGTCGGTAGTTTGACTTTCACTTTAAGGGAATGGTCCCCATGTATGTTTTCTAGTTGTACAACCCTGACAAACACATTCATGATCTATGTTAAATTTGGGCATACCTGTGACCATCTTCCTTAGGTAAGGCTTTGTAATGAAGGTGAGCAAATCTTCATTGCCATAATTCAGATTGAAGAGAAGTATCACAAGTCATGCTCCCAAAGGACTTCCGCCAAATAGACCAAAATGGACCAATTGAAGAATGTCGGTAGTTTGAATTTCACTTTAAGGGAATGGTCCCCATGTATGTTTTCTAGTTGTACAACCCTGACAAACACATTCATGATCTATGTTAAATTTGGGCATACCTGTGACCATCTTCCTTAGGTAAGGCTTTGTAATGAAGGTGAGCAAATCTTCATTGCCATAATTCAGATTGATGAGAAGTATCACAAGTCATAGCTCCCAAAGGACTTCCTCCAACTTGATAGAGACCTTCAACCCTAAATCCAAGTGTAAATGCATCTTTAGGGTTTCTTTGTCAAATATATACCTTTCCATCAATGAATGCTACCTTGAAGCTTGTCTTCCATTGCAAAAATAGACACGAGGTTCTTCTTCAAATCATGTACATACAATACTTCTTGTAGATGAAGGGTTTGACCTTGATTTAAGTGAAGAGTGACAGTCCCTATCCCTTTCACGAGGTAGGTGGCATTGTCTCCAAGTATGATCTCCAAATTAGTCTTCTTTTCAATCAAATTTGAGAGGGCCTCCTTGTACCTAGTGAAGTGCCTTGAGGCACCACTATCAATCAACCAATGATTCGAAGTGTTTGGAGGAGAGGCAGTGGTGAGGGCGGAAATAAGATAAAACTCTTTTTGTTTTTCTACAACATTAGTTTCCTCATACCTGGAATTTCTCATCATTTTAAGAGGTCAACCATTACCATATCGAGCAGCGGGAGCATTCCTCCTTCCTTTGTTATTGAACCTGTTGTTCCTTTGATTTCCATTGCCTTCAAAATTATTCTGATTGTGGTTGTTGTTATCATCCCACGGAGTATCCTTCTTGTGAGGACACTCTCTAGCATAGTGGCCAAACCTGTTGCAATTGTAGCACCTTCCTTTTCTTCCTTTTTAAATCTCTGCTTGAATCCTTTACCTTGTCTCTTTGGACCAGCATTGTTCTTCATTTTTGCATGAGCGGAAAAAGCAATAGGTTCATTTCCATTTGAAGGCTTGTCTCTCCATCATCTTCGTCTCTTCTTGTGTGCATCGAGCCAATAATTCATCAAAACTAAGAATCCTATCATTATTAAGAATAGTGGTGGTTAAACACATCCCATGCACTTGTGAGACCTCCAAGAGCGATGAGAGTGAGCTCCCTATCAGCAACAACTTCTCCAATAGATAGAAGGTCATTCTTGATTTCGATAATCCTCATGAAGTAGGATTGGATAGACTCTCCTCTATCCATCTTGATGTCCTTCAACTTGTTCTTGAGAAAGAAGATTTGATTTGCATTGTTTACATTGAACATCCCAACCAACTTATCATACATCTCCTTAGATGATTCCAAATCAAAAATATAGGCAACCAAATGCTTTTGAATGGAATCAATGATAATTCTTTTAGCTTTGACCTCACCTTTTTTGTATTTCGTCTTTGCAACAGCGGGTGCATTTGAAGGAGGCTCCACCACTCTTCCCTTTACATAGTCCATAGCATCATTCTCTACCAAAGTCAAATCCAAAGTCATCTTCCATGCATCATAGTCAAATTCATCCTTGAGCTTATCCTCGAATTTGAAGTATGATGTAGTCGTCATTAAAGCTAGACCAATATTCTTGTCCAACAACTCTTTTCTTAGTGATTGCTTTTCTCTATTGCCTCGCTTTGCCTTCACCTACGCTCTGATACCATGTTAATTTTGAGTTAGCAATGGTATGTTCTATGCTTAGCACAATTACTTCAATGTTCCTTAAGCAGCTCAATAGCAATTTCAATTTAGATTTCTAGTAGCAATCACATTAATCATTAATCACATTGACGGTAAAAGTGGATAGAACATAAAACAATATGCAAAAGACAAGCCAAGACAAGAGGACATCAGATTTGGCAGATGCCGAGATAAAACCCCAATGTGGGGAAAACCCTTTGATCAATTATTCTTATTATTATATCAAAAGTTCAGCAGAGAAAGAGTACAAAAAATCAAATTGACTTGCCCAATTCAAAGTCAAAATAGTGTTGTCAATTTCTACAGTCAAACTTTAGCCCTAACAAAAAAGTCAACACTGGTCAAATCAACAATAAATCATCCTCAAAATAGCTCAATCTTCCCTAGTCAAACTCAGCGTGATCAGGAGGTCAAAGTTAGCCCAAAACAACTCGGTCAAACTCGATCAAAGGAGAAAGAAAAATTGTTGTAATTTTTTGCGGTCAAATTGCCCAAATTCCCTAGATTTTTTTGCCCAGAAATGTGGCCTAAAGAGATAGAAAAGATCCTCCAAAAATCATAATCAAAGTCGGTCAATAACCCCTTGGTCAATGCTAGTCAAACTTGGGTCTGCAGTCTCAAATTTCAGTCCTACAATTCAGCGCAGACAACTCGTCCTTCTTGCCACACGTGTGATAGAAAGAAGCAGCTCAATAGTTGTACGAACCAATGAGAGAAGGAGAGAGAAGAATGTGTGAGTGATGATGGTGCCAAATGAGGTGTGAGATCACTTGTATTTATACAATTTGTTGTGGGTGGAGAGACACGCCCATTGGGCTTCTTGAGCCTACATGTTGATGTGGCCGCCCTGAACAATTGGCACATGTGTGGGCATAAATTCAAAATCACACTTCCGCTTGTCCAAATTTGATGATTTTTATATCAATTTTAGTCCTCTCAAAAAGAGAAATTTAATGCAATCATCATCTTCATCAAATGAGTTGTCCCAAGATGGAATTTGGCCCTAGTTGCCAATTTTAACGACTTACGATCAGCATGAGAGAAGGTAGAGTTGTGTTCAGTGAGCAAATGGACTTGTTTCATTGATAGAGGCAAAATTGTGTCGTTGCAGATCAAGGGCGAAGGACCGGCAGGACAAGATACGACATAGAGGTTGTGATTGTGTACTAGAGATGCAAGATTGTCATTGTATCTTGTATTCTTGTACCATTGGATATTTGAGGGCCACTATCCCTGGTACGGGAGCCCTAAACTGTTGTATTACTCAATTGGTTTAATATAATGAAGATTGGGGTTGTTGTACATATTTGTACAATATTTTGTAAAAAGTTGTCTATACTTGTGCATGTATGATTTACTGCTATTTATATTTTGTTGTGCAAAGTAGCTTTGTTGAGATTCTTGGTTTGATAGCGTCAAATATTTTAAGATTATATCCTAGATCCTAATATCATGGAAATTCAACAGCAAGGAGGACAAGGGACAGGTAGTTGCATCAGCGAAGGAGCAATGTTGCTGAGAGTGAGGACATTGGTGCATCGTTTGTGGATAGCAGGGCATCACATCACATGACAGGGACTAGAGCTATGTTCCTGAGTCTTACAGATATCGACTTATACATGCATGTTAATAGTGGGGTTAACACCACACATGCTGTGAGGAGAATTAGATACATGAAGTTCCAATTGGTGTCAAGAGGGCATATGGAGATGGCCAATGTGTTATGGGTACCAAAGCAAAGGACAAACATCATCTCCATGTCAGCTTTAGAGGATGATAGGTATGCAGCCATGTTTTGCAATGGACAAGCAGTTATCTTATCCAATGGGAGAGAGTAGGGATGCATCACGACTGCTTGGTGCTCGTGAGGGCAGGATGTACATGCTAAGAGGACATACTGTGGATGGTAAATCAATTTGATTTCACACTCAATGGTAGTGTCAAAGGCGGTTGGAGGAGAGGTTCGGTCGGGAGGCCTTCGTGGTATGATATAACACTAGAGGATGTTCAGAATGGGAGAGAGGAGTCTTCTTAGAGCATAGCTTAGAGGCACAAGTCTTCAAGACATGGTTCAAAGGTAGCCAAGAGTACCTCTCTTGCTAAGAGAGAGTGTTATAAATTGTAGCTCGGGGATACTTCTACAGTGGCGTTGCCTAGCCTGCAAAAGTGACCGAGTTAATGTCACTTCCTAGACACTTTATTTATAAAGTGGCCTTTTATATTTAATCACTAAAAGTGATTTTAGAAAGTTAGAAACTGGTTTTTCTAAAAGTGGCTATAAAGTTTGAGTGACTTAAGTGACTTTAGAAAGTGGTTTTTTCTAAAATTAAGCCACAATCATTGATCTTGAAATGGCAAGGTTTAACCTTGGCCATTGAGATCAAGGGTCAGTGGTTTTAGTAATTAACGAGTTTATAAAAGGAGGGGGTGAAGTGAAGAGGCACACACATTGACTTATTAATGAGATTTTAATAAGGAGAGAGGGAAAAGGAGCGATGAAGAAAAATGTGACAGGGAGGCTAAGTGAAAGGGCACAAATCCCAAGGCACCTTACCAACATCTATTGCAGTTAAAAGAGGTCTCGAATTTTGGGGACTTGGTAAACATTCTACGAAGGGAGTACAACGATAAAGGCATGAGGCATAGATTTTGAGGTGTTGGTTTTTGTTGTTTGAAGGTTGTACAGTATTATACAACTGGTACTTCTAAATCTACACAAAATTCAAGTAAAAGGGTTGCAGAGAGTACAGTTATGTGGCACATTTTCTAAGGATGAAAAAGTGCACAAAGTTCAAGGGAGATTTGTGAGATAATTACAAGGAATTTATTGCTGGAAAATTTTGTTGTAAAATTCATTGTAATTTTCTGTGAGCTCATTAATAAGATTTCCCTCTTGTGACTGGTTTTCCCTTCGTGGTTTTTCCAAGGGCATTGCCCAAAAACATTGTGTCAAATGTGTGATTGTTTGTTGTTCAATTCCACTGCAAATAATTTTCAAACTTAATTGTATTTCCACTTATAAATAGTTGTTGAATGTGTTGAAATTTAATACATTACTGCTGAATATCATTGAAGAATTATTGGAATTAGAAAGAGTTTATCTAAGTGTTTGACAAATTGCCTACAAGAGGTTATTAGCTTGTAGGTGGTTTTTCAACAAATTTGATCATTTTTTTGCACTAGTGACTTTTTTTTAAATTTGTTTGTCCACAAAATTGAACGAAAACAAAAACCAAGCGACCTCAGAGCCAATAGTGGAATATGGCATTTGTAGTAATTCATTCCCAATGCATTTCTCAAACACTCAAAGCATGTGAAGACTGTGATTGATCATTTCAAGAACTTAATCAAAGGCTACAAATATATCTCAAGATATCTCTTGTGAGGATGCTCGTGATTGGTTCCTTCTAAATGAATGTTCCTTAATTATGTAGACATCCAACTTTTGCACCAAAGGCAATTTTGTCAATGGTTGTTAGTGTTGATTTTTCAATTACCAGCAAAAAAAACTATGGTTTCGTTGTTCATTTCTCAGCTAAAATTGTATTCTCTACACATTGACAACATTGCACTAAAATGAACGACACTTTAGAAGGATAGGGCAACATGGTTTCTGTCATCATGCCCTCACTGCTCTCACAATCTTTTCATCCCTTACATGAGATAATTCATGGCATCTTATTTAATCAATTGTTAGCTTTCCTATTTAGAATCATCCTGGCCAACACTAACAGGGCATCTTTTTTCAAGAACATCATAAGAAAAACTAGTCGACTCCCATGATCCAATAGAAAGTTTATGACAAGAAGGGATGCATTTAACTGAAGTAGGATATTAGTTGAGTACACGAGTAACTGGTGATCCTTTATAAACCATTCCTTAAGCTCGTGTACCTTTTTGCAACCACAAGAATTCCATGATAATCTATACGAAAAACAATCTATGTCTTAAAATGCTAGCAAATAACTTTTTGCTTGGCATGGAGTTGATGCTAAATATTACCACCTGAAATGGAATGATCAATTTTGAATTTTAAAGGCATTTTTTTTAACAACATTGAATCAGGGATATGTCTAAAAAGTGACCACAAAAGTAGATCAATGGGACTAAAATATAGAACGAATGTAAAAACAATTGTAGAAAATCCACAAAATTCGATCTGCTAATATGAGCAATCTGAAATATAATTTCTTTTCATATAAACATAGAATTTCTCTACTAAACTTTGCAGTGGAATAGGACCAGTGTGGAAAATATGATGTAGATTTGCAACCACTAATGAAGTTTTAATCAAAATCACAAGACACAAACCTACTCTACTGTTATGTGCAATTCAATTCACAGTTTAGAACATCAATCACAAACATGCAAAGAGAAATAACACATGCACACAGTATTTTTCCCATGGAAAGCAATTTGCTAAAAATCCCAATGCCTGCTTGCATTAATCTGATGAATAGAGATGTGTTAAAATTGCTTTGCTCAACTAAGCACAACCTCCAAGTGAATAAGCTATCTCTCTACTCACTAAGAAGCTCTGACCCAGACTTAGTCAATTTCTACCTCTGCTTGAGCCCTTATTTCCTTGCACAATTCCTTGAGAAATTAGGCCCCTATTATTTAGGAAATTCTCCAAAATGGATTGCGCAATTCCCAAGGTTGATCATCAAATTGCATGCAACACCTGTACACTCCAGAATAGTCTACAACTGATGTTACATTGCCTTGGAATCTCCACCTCAACTAGGTAACTTGAATTCTCTGCATGCATTAGCTATTTTGGGTTGATTGATCAGTTAACTGGATGATCACTGAGTTAGACTAAAGTCACACTACACAACTGACCTTCCACTAGTTCCTCCAACAGTTGGAACTAGTTTAACTAAACACAACTTAATATAACTGAATTAGATTGCTACAAATTAGAGGTGTCTCCATGGGTTTACAACTCTCCATGCAGAATCTTTGTAGTATCTCATTTGCATGCTTGCCTTGAGAGACAAATAGTTCCCCATTGCCTTGCATTACTTCCAACTTGAGGAAGTAGTGCATGAAACCCATGTCCTTCATTTCAAATTCTCTTGCAAAGTCCTCCTTTGCAAGATCTGATCAGCTGCTCATCACCAGTGAAAATCAAATTATCAACATAAGACAATAATAAGCAATTTACCTTCTACCAATATATGATAGAGGTTTGCATCCACTTCACTTTTGGTGAAGCCCAAACCAGTGAGATAGTTGTCGATCCTGGTGTACCAAGCACAGGGTGCTTGTTTGAGACCGTACAACGCTCGCTTGAGTCTGCACACATGAGACTCCCGATCAAATGTCTCAAAGCCTTCTGGTTGTTCGATGTACACCTCCTCCTCAATAACCCCATTGAGAAATGTTGTTTTTACATCCATCTGGTGGATCTTCCACCCCATCTGCGCAACTAGTGCAAGAATTGATCTAATGGATGAGTACCTTGCTACAGGAGCAAAGGTCTCCTCATAATCAATTCCCTCAACTTGAGAGTACCCCTTGGCCACAAATCTGGCCTTATAATTCTCTATGCTTTCGTCTGTTGCATGCTTAACCTTGAAGATCCATCTCGAACCCACAATTGATTTATCTATCGGTCTTGGGACCGCTTCCCAAACACCGCTCTTTACAATTAATTTGTATTCCTCCACCATTGCATCAACCCATATAGGTTGCTCTACTACTTCCTCGAAAGAGGTTGACTCAATCTTTACAAGCTCAGTCATTAGAGCCATTTAGCCAGTGTACCGATCAGGTGACCGTCTCTGCCTGCGCAAATTTGAAGGAGCTCCCACATTCTCCCTCGCATCCTGCACAAGTCTATCAACTTCCCTGGTTCATTTTCTTCCTTCTATGGATGATTCTACTTGAGTGGAAGTCTCCACTCTGCTTCCTCTCTAATCCTCCATTTGTGGTTGCTCCATAACTTCCTAAGGCTCCTCCTTTGGAGCTAAAAGCTCATCTTTAGGTGGGATCTAAAACTCCCTCTCAAGAGAACACCGCATTGCTTTCTCCTCATCAAACTTTACATCCCTTCGCACAAATGTCATTTTGAGGGATGGCAAGTACACATAGTAGTTGTAAGGAGTTTCTATGTAACCCACAAATACTCCCAACTCTGTTGTCAACTCAAGCTTCTTTGGAGACATGGCAGTAAACAAAGGCTCCAAGAATCCTAAGTGCGACACATCCAGCTTTCTCCCCGAGAAAGCCTCCTCTAGTGTAATCATGCCCAGAATTCGATGAGGACTCTGGTTCTACAAATACTTGGTCATGCAACATAGCCCTCACAACTCCCACAATGCTACAGTTCTCTCTCTCAGCCACCCCACTCTGTTGTGGTTTGTGGGGTGTTGTCAACTCTCGTTGAATGCCTTCTTCACACAGAAATTTTTGAATTCATTCGAAATGTACTCACCTCCATTATCGCTCCTGAGATCCTTCACCTTCTTGTCAATTTCTTTCTCAACCAGTACCTTAAATTATACGAACTTGGAGAATGTCTCATCCTTCTTCCACATGAAGAAGATCCAACACTTCCTGGCAGTGGAGGATGTTGAGAAAGGTCCACAAACATTAAAATGGACTCCTTCCAAGACTGCATGTGCTTTGTTGTCCCAATCATGGAATGTGGATTTTGTGTACTTCGACAAGGTGCATCCTTTGCATACATCATGTTGTTCAAGTGCTCCTTTGGGGAGGCCAATGGTTATTTGCTGCATAATCTTCAAGGCATCATGGTGCACATGGCCGCGTCTTTTGTGCCAAAGTTCATTGGCATCACGACCTTGCACTTTCTCCGCCTTAGTGCTTAATGCAACGCAGTCTTCCGCATCTACCTTATACAAGTTCTTCACACGAACCCCGATCTGCTTCAAGGCTAGTGTCTCAGGAATGCTTTTCGTTTGTTGAAGATCACATCATAACCATGATCTTCCAAAATTGCAACAAAGATGAGATTTTTCTTTAAGCCTGGAACGAACATGACATCTTTGAGTGTGAGAGGGGATCCTGACTCCCTCTGAAAGGTGACTGTACCAATCGCGGTTGCATTGTACCTTCCGTCGTCCCCCATCTCGATGTGCATTTGTATATCTTTCTCCTCTAGGTCACTGAAAAAATCTCTACACCATGTCATGTGGAACAAGGCACCGGAGTCCAAGTACCACACGCTTCACATCGTTGTGCTCACTATGCATGCAATAAGGATAAAGTCAAGCTTGCACTGTGAAGCCAAAGCTTCACCTGCTGCTACTCCTGAGGTCTTCTTGCTTTCCTTTTTGTGTGGACACTTCGTGACATAGTGCCCGAATTCATAACAATGGAGACATTTAATTTTGGACAAAACTTTCTTCTTGCCCCCTTGGCTGGATTCTAGTTTAGTTTGAGATTTCTTCCCTTTTCCCTTCTTTCCCTTTCCAACCAATGCAAAGTTTTGTTCCTAACTTACATGAACTCACTATTATTTTCAACAACAATGTGGGAGTGCAAAAGATGATCTAGGAAATACTAAAATTAAGATAAAGAAAACAAAAGAAAAAGTGTATCCTAAATAAGTAGCTAAGCTAATAACTAGGTCTAACCAAAACCAAACCCAAAAGATATATAATAATGTCAGGTGTTGTGATACAAAGTGGGAGTCAAAGATTGGACATCTCGGTGCTAATCAAGAAAGAGAAGAATGGGGTCAACTCAACCTTTCTTCCTAAGCACAACCCTCTCTCAGCCTACGCATTGTACAAAGTCCGAACTGGTCTATATAGTCCTCTACGTGGCCTTTTTGAGTCGAAACTCAACCTGGCTGTAGAGATCACTTAGCTGGAAAAATCTGATGCTCAAACGCCCTCTTTCCTCCTGACCTCCTGTGCTGGAAACGATGCCCTAGTGCTAAGGTAAGTTGGTTGCAATAGCTAAGAAGAACACACACATCTGATGCAAATCAAACTGCCCACCAGTTGCCTTATCTCCCCCTTAAGAGCTCAACCTGGGCCCACAAAGCACTCAAAACTAGTGGACTGTGGGTCCCTCCGCTAGGAAATAATTAAAAATTGCAGATAGTGGAATGTTGGTCCCTCTGCTAAGTTTAGTGCACCTCTAAACTTAGTTGAACCCTTCCTTTTGTAACTCCATTTAACACCCTATCATTGCACGGGTTTTGACTTTGCTTTATGAATTTGTGAGAAGCTAGTTTGCTTTAATATTGTGAGAAGTTATTTTACGTTAAGCTTGTGAGAATTGTTTATGTAATCTTCTTTGTAATAGTGGTTGTTAAAATTGGCAGGGCCAAATTCCACTTTGAACAGCTCATTTGATGGAGGTGATCATTGCATTGAATTCCAACTTTCCAGAGGACCAAAATCGACCTAAAGATCATCAAATTTGGACAAGGAGAAATATGTTTTGAGGTCAAGCGCACATATGTGCAAATTGTCAAGGTCGGCCACATCATCATATAGGCTCATGGAGCCCAATGGACATGTCTCTTGACACCCAACGACTTGTAAAAATATAAGAAACCTCAAACCTCATTTGGCATCATCTCATCACACACATTTCTCCTCTCTCCTTCTCCGATTGGTTCATACAGCTTATTGGGCATATCTTTTCTCTCACACATGTGGCAAGAAGGACGAATTTCAGGACAGATTACAGGGCCAAAAAATTCAGACTCTTGTTGCAGGTTTGACCAGCATTGACTTTACTTTCTGGGCAAAATTTGAGTTCGATCTTTTGGCCAGTTTTCTGTTTGGGCAGGTCTTACTATTTCACACAGAAACTGAGTTGATCTGGGCACTTTGAATGCAGAGATAAATTGCAGGTTTGACCACAAACAGAAGTGCAGAATTTGACCAAGTTTGACCACTGATTTTATGACTGTTTTGGGCTGACTTTGACCACTTCAGAAGGCCGAGTTTGACTGCCTTTGACCAAGCTCCAAAGAGGACTGTTTGTTGCTGATTTGACCAGCATTGACTTTCTGGTTAGGGCTGTTGACTATTGCAGAAAAATTCAGATTTGACAGGGCTGCTTTGATCATCATTTGGCAAGTCAATTTTGACTTTATTGTACTCTCTCTCTCTACTGAACGTTTGATATAATAATAAGAAGAATTGATCAAAAGGTTTTCCCCATCTTGGGGTTTTTCCCTGCCTTGAGCCAAACACTGGTGTTCTCTTGTCTTGGCTTGTCTTCTGCATTAAAGGACATTGAAGTAATTGTGGGAAGCATAGAACATACCATGGTTATCTAGAATTAACATGATGTCAATCTAGTGTGGCTATTGCTACTGATTTAGCATGTTGATCTGAGTTTTTAGATCTAAATTTGTGGATCTATTCTCTTTGCTGTTGGTTAGATCAAGTGTGGTGTTTGCACTCTTGAATGTTTTGATTGATGCACATCCCAAAACTTGTTAAGTGTTTCAAAAAAATTCAGACTCAACTGTAGAGTTCAATTTCTACAAGTACAGAACCACTGTCATGATGCGAAATTCTAACATGGTATCAGTGTTGTGTTGCGGAAACTTTCCATCCAATCTATGGAGAATTCAGCTGCCTATGAGAAGGAGCTAAGAGCAGATGATTTCAGCAAGTCGGATGCCTAGAAAGATGCAATGAATGGAACAGATACATCCCTGTGAGGAAAACCAAGACCCGTGAGGGGTTATTGTGAGTGTGGTACCCACAAAACTCTAATGATTGAAGGAAGCTTTATGCCCAAGAGGGTCATTTGAACCTGTGAAAGGTTGTTGCTTTGGATGATTTGTCTCGATTAAAACTTGTGTTTTGGGAAGGAGACTAGAGGGAGTTTTTAAGTGCTGCAGATTTACTGTTATATTCTCAGTTAGATGTGTTTGTTCTATATTTTGTGAGTTTTTAGTTTACTGCTTTCTAGGGTTTTTGGTTGCAAGTCTGCTTCAAAAATGCAGTATGAAACGAACATCTTTAAACCTCTTGCAGCAAATAATAATACAATAAAGGGGAAAGAAAGAAAATTAAGCAAGAACCATAAACAGTGCAAGTCAAAAGGGAAGCTGTGAATAATAGATATTGCACACTGTTCTCAACAAAATTCAAAAATGCCCTAGAAGTTATAAAAGCAGAGAGGTGCAGTTCACTTTAAAAAATCACACTACTTACCAGCCATTTGTCCCGAGCATATAGCACAGTGTTCAGCATATTCTCGAAGAGGAGAAAGTAGCCCATCCATTCTGAAATTATGATATCCACATTTTGAACAGGCAATTCTATTTCCTCGATTTTGCCTTTCAGAACGGTAATGACTTAATCACACAGAACCACAAGAATAATGTCAAAACAAAAACTGTTGAGTAGTTTTGACAAAACTAATAGAACAAAAACATAAATATTTCAGCCCTTACCATCACTGTAGCCATTTGTTTTAACAATTTCTTCTGCCATGTCAGCCATGTGAGAACATTCAACCTGCGGGAACCAAGACCAGGGATTCACCGCATCAATTAGGGGGAAAACATTCACTCTCTGGATTTGCTAAAGCACCTAAATGTGTAACCATATACTTTAACTAACTTAAGATTCAGAAGAAATAACATAAGACAATGACTCTACTCACACCAACGACACATTTAAAATCTTTTAAGATGTAAAAGGAACAATGACCTACTGCATAGACGTGTTTTGCCCCTCCTTTTGCACAAAAAAGGGATAATATCCCTGTTCCAGCTCCAACATCAAGTACAACTTTATCTTTGAAGAGGAAAGAATTTTGATAAATTACATTTTGGTATGTTTTAGTTCTAACAGTATCTTTCAGCATTTCCTGCAAACACAATTTCCAAAGGTAAAACAACTTACTGCCATGTTTGAATTTGAAATTTGGGTTCTGTTGAAACTTCACCCTGTATATACACGTACCAAAATTTATGGACTTGCAAAACAAACACATCTTCAAATTGCCAATAATTCAGTTACAGTATAACCAAGGTCCAAAACATAACATAATAGACTTCCATTCCCACAGATCTGCAACAAGGCAAATGGTACCCATATATTCTTGTCTGCCACTGCAAAGTATTGGCCGATAAAAATACAATACTTACATATGAACATTATTTAGGCCCTAAAGCGACCTACAGTCCGTGAGTGAAACCTCGATGCCCCATCTGCTAGCAACAGCTTCCATACTCAAAGTGGCATAATTATAAACTTAACTATTACAGGCCCATGAAACATTGAAAAGAACACTCATTGCGGAGGAGATCTACATAAACACCAACAGGTGTAAATCATAAACCCTAAAACCTATTGTTAGTCATGAAAGCAGACACTATTTACATGTGTGAAGACCTAGGTCCTACAAGAATACTACACTCATGACAGACACCGTATAGTGCCCACCACAAAAAACAGAATATGCAAAGACCACAATGCCCGTGAGGTTATACCATGCAAACAGTAGATATACCCCAATGGCTGTATCGTATAGGATAACACGACTCTCAAGGAAAGACTAAATAGGGCCTGGCTGTATGAATGAATTGTCCGGACAAGTATTTCTGGCAAATAAAATTTTGACCTGCTGGTAGCATAGAGAAACGCATACAACTGAATTTTTAACTGTAAAAACCAGTGTAAATCCAGCTTGACCCCATAAATGTCAAACACTAAGAGGGATCAAATCCCTGTGAGAAGCGAACCTTTTTAACAATGCAAAAACTTAAGGAAAGGTTTGCACCACAAACCAAAAACTTAAGGAAAGATTTGCACCACAAAGCATTTGATCCCTCCTGGAACTTAAGATGGATTTACCCTGATCCCTGTATCTGAATTTGATCCCTGTATGTGAATTATTTTATTAATAGTGGTAGTATTTTATTTAAGGGAACAGACCCATGTACATCGACAGAAAACGAATCTATGCCCCGAAACAACATAGCAGGTGTAACGGCAACTAGAAACAGGAACTCATGGAAGCACTCCCTAGTAAGACAGTCACGTAGCATTCAAAAAGTAGGGAACTGAAGCTCATGTCCATTATATGCCATGCATCCCACAAACACTACGTAGGATGGCTTAATTAGAATCTAGAACCAAAAGAAATAGTACAAAAAGGTAGACAGACCACCAACCACGGTGAGAAACAGTGCACTGGTTTGCTTTCAAAGGTTGCACATTTTTTCTTTTGCACTGGCTAAGCTCGTGGGTCATAGCTCTATACTTCACATTCTCACCAGGGCTTGGGAGGTCCTCAACAAGGTCCTATTGGTACAACCAATCTGCAACCAGTAACCTGACAATCGAAAAAAATTCAAATGTGGGCTACATACACACACCTATATATACATGCCGTGTGTATGTATGTATCTCCAGAGCTCACTTAAGGAACAAGATATATGTTTATACGTTTACTTTACTGAAAGAAACATTCCAAAAACACAAGTATGCCAAACCACAGATTCTGCAATACTCACTTCGTGTATCCCTGCAAAACAAACAAAAATCACCAACAATAAAATTATTAGAATTTATGCAAACTGACAAAAACTCATGTCACAGATATCCTTTTTGCTAGCAAAATACTACTAAAGATGAGATCTTTCAGAAAAAACATGTAGATTCAAAAACCTGGGTATAAAATCAGTCCTTGTTGAATAGAGAGAAGCAAAATGCATTCTACAGCTTGGGTAGGGGAGATCTGTCGTGTATTAAATAAAAGGAAAATTTTGCAAATCACAACACAGAAAATCGAAAAAAAAAACACAGATACACAGACAATATTGCAGCGCCCTCCCCTTTTATTCACCAAAAACAAACACAAACGTATACAGACAACAATAGCTGAAATATTTCAGCTTCCGAAAGAATTTGAAAAGTAACACCTTATTTATAAATAAAATGGCAGCCGGCCAACTATACAGCTATACTATTTTCAACAATATGCATACATATTTGAAACATGCAATCATGAACTTTGCAACAATCTAAAGGTGCATATTAAACCCAGGTTCAGAAGTTTCTATGCTAAAATACATAAATATGTCTGAGCTGCATTTCAAACTCGGCTTTAGATGCTTGTGACCTAGAGTGCGCATACATAACTACATGTTTGCATACTGCAAGTTTCCAGCAGAAACTAAGAAAGAAAACTTTGACAAATGAAAAAGACTTCCACTGAAGTAAATGAATACAAGCTAGTTGAATGTACGGATACATTAAAGACTCTGAACTCACCAAAATGGGAATAAGAATCGAAATAATAATCGGCACTAGTCTGATCAGAGCCCGTGAATACATCCATCGATTCTTCTTCAGTAAGTCCGGCCACGGAGGATGTCTCTGTCTTGTTATCTCCATCTTCAAAGCTCATTCTGGTGACTTGGGCATCCAGGCTTGAACTGCCTTTGTCTCCCTTGTTTCCCTTGCGCCGCACCATTTTCTTATAACTTTTGCAGTATGTTTGTTTTGCTTGTGCTGACACAACTTTACTCTCTAAACCAATAGTATTCGGGTGGAGAGATACGGATAGCAACCAACTTAGTTCTCAGAGCTACCGTCTCTGTGTGGCTGAATGATGATATGCTCTCGTGAAATGAATAGAACAAAATCCAAGCAAATTTAATGGGCAATGGAAGCCCAATTTATACAGGTAGGAGAAACCAATATCGTTTTGGACATTCCCTTCGACGCCCCTCTGTAGCCCTAATATTTTCACCTTGCTTGTGCTTCACGGTAAAAGCTCTGGGAATTTTGGAATGGGTGCTCTATTTGATATTGCCGGAGTCCATATATATTATACATTTGGGATGGGTATATTCTAGGTCTAATTGGTTTAGAATCTGGTATATGATATCAAAATCTTGGATTGGATGGTATTATTAACTCTCCACCATTTAAATTTAAATGTGGTAGGTGTTTTTATGGTGTTGAATTTAAAATGTCTAGATGTATGTTTTTATGTTCTTGAATCCATATATGTAGTGAAAAAAATATTTTAAACAATAAAAAAAAGATTTGATCCAAAAATAAATTCAACTCAAAAATTCCAAAATTATGTTTCGGTTAATTTGATGTCTAGATTGATTTTAATTGGAATTATTATTATTATTGTGGGGTAAATATTTTATTACTTTCTAAACTAGAGTACACATAGATGTGTTTAATATCTTAGGTTGATCTTTCACTGGGAAGACCAAACCATAGCCAAAAGTGTGCTCTTCGCAGAGAAGCATAGCATATCAAATGTCCAAAAAGACTAAAGGATGAGATATGAACTAAAAAACAAGCCAAATAGGCTATTAGGACAAATTGTAAGATCAAAATTCAAAATAATTTAGAACATGGCATAAGCTACATAGATGGATCGGAGTTTGTTGTGGCAACATGAATTGGGTCTTCATTGTTGCCGAGGTTGTTACTAGTCAAAGGAGGGATACCCAAGTGCTGCTCAATGTGATCGAAGCGTTGGTCCAGGTCCCTCAAGTGATGGTGTAAATGCTCCAAAGAGTGTAGGGTATTTGCTTTATGCTCAAACCAGTCCATTACAACACAATCAAGGAGAAATTTCAAGTGTCAAAATAAGTCGATAGTGTAAATGCATTGGTTGAAGCAATCTCATGTGTGTCCAACATCTAACACCCAGGAAACTAGTTCAACGAAAACCTCGATGTCTAGAAGTTGTTATTGCACAGAGGCTCCCTTGTGTTCCATGGGCCCTATCTCTTCCTAGATAGGCTCTGGGGTAAGGTCCCAAAACCTGAGAGTTGTTTCCTCTAAGCGATTATGGGAATGAAAGTGGACTCAAGAAGCTCGCTCTTGATAATAAGCCACCCCTCAACAGTCACATTTACGTAGACAAAGCATGGTGAAGGCCACGACAAGGAGGCAAGACCAAGATGTCAAGGGGGGAGAGGAACAAGTTGTTGACCAAGTGAGAGGAGTCACGTGGGGAGGGAAAGAGGTTAGATGGTAGGAAGTCAGATGAAGATGTGGTTTCAAGGAGGCATAACCATGCGGCAAACCACTGAGAGGAAGAGTTGGCTCAAAAGGAGGAAGAAGGGAAACCTAAGGTCGATCGAAGAGATTAACTAGAGAATGCATGAGTCTAAGAGATTTACCGAAGAAGAAACACAATGCCCCAAGAGCTAAATGAGATATGTCCAGAGAGCGCCCAGTAGAAAGGATGGCTAGAGGAAAACTAGTAATATGAACAAAAGCATGAATGGAAACTGGGTAATGGAAGGAGTGCAAACCAACGATGATGAAGACTCCCACTGAGTAGGCCCAACTCCCAAAAGGATTGTCCATTGTCATGCATGAGGGACCATAATATGAAGTCGTTACATGTGCAACAATTCAACTTGGAGAAGGAAACAACAATGTCGAATCAGTGTGTTGGAGTACCAATTGAAAGGTGCCCCTGAGTCTCCACTTAGGGGGAGTAAACCTACCAATTATAGAATGGAAACTAAGTATCAAGAGTGAAATAATAGGGCCTAGCCAAGGCTCATAAAAGGGAGTTGGCCAATGCCTATGAAGTGTATTGCTAGAGTGTGTGGAGGAGGCTGCAGACAGAGAGAATCAATAGCCAAACACTCCAAATGAGATTAATTGATCTGGATTTATGAAGGAACGAAATGAAATACATATATAAACAAAACATAGAGATACAACGAAAACAAAACTTCAATCCATTAATAACAAAGTACTCGAAATTGTTTACATGCAAAATGGAAATAAATTATCTCAAACGATAGTAGCTTATCTCTAAGAAGAGATGTAGCGGCAACATGTCTTCTGAACTGTGTTACAATGAGGCTTAGAAGCCTATTTATTATTGAGAAATAATAGAAAACCTTAAACATCCAAAAAAATAACCCTATAAGATGAAGCGCCAAAAGTCTATGGGCCTCATTGGGGTAAATTGGTACATCAACTTCTCGAGGTCGTAACTTTGGCATACGATCTCCATTTGACGAGTACAATACCTCAGTAGAAAGATTTATCTGAGGATTACAACTTTTGATTACAAACCTTGTCGTGCTTTTTGCGTTTGCCCGTTTTCCAAAATAAACGTCGTTTAGGGCGTCAAAATGGCTCTGGAATTTCAAGACCCAAAAAACTACCAAAAATAGTAAGTTGTGCTACAATTAGGGAAACAAAAAGAAACAATGATGGGGGTCCAAGTGGAATAGGTGGGTGGCCACCAATATCCACCTCGATCATTAATGGCGTGGGGGGGGAGGCATGAGAGACATGAGGAGGCAAATAAACATCACACAAGTCATGCCTTGACAGACCTAGCAAGGCACCCAAAATTCAATGTTGTTGGCATAATTAAGCATTAGTTCAAGTGACCAGCAACTAGTTCGCATGAGATAGAGTCTCAATGTGTGAAAAGTCATTTAAACATGGTTATGGGGGCATTTTGCCACGTCCCCTACCCACTTGCCTTGGTGGGGTGGTGGTAGCCTGCACCCGCCCCTCCTCCCCCCTTTGCAATATAGGCACCCCATTAGGGAGTAATTGGAATTATTATTATTTATAGAATGATTTTTTATTTATAGTATAGGGGTTTTGTCAAATGGCAAAATTAAGAATTGGGGTTATTTAATTTTTAATAAACAATATTTTTTTCCTATCACAAATTTGATAAGAATTATATAAAAACTTTAGGCATAAAGCGATTTTTGTTGTGATCCAAGGCTTATGGAACAAAGTGTATGTAGAAATGTGATGTAGAATTGTAACTGCCCAGGAAATTTTAATATAAATCAAGAGACACAAATCTACTATATTGTACTGAGGACATTAATTCACAATTTCGAACAACAATCTCATACATGCAATAAGAAATAACACATCTGCACAGTATTTTTCAAGGGGAAAGCAACTGCTAAAAACCCCTTAAGCCTGCGTGCATTAATCATATGAATAGAGATGTATTACAATTGCTTGTTCGCTCTGAGCACAACCTACAAGTTAATAGTCTATCTCTCTGCTTAAAGAGAATCTCTGCCCCAAACTAAGTCAAATTATGCCTCAACTTGAGCCCCTATTTTCTTGCGCAATTCCTAAGAAATTAGGCCCCTATTATTTAGGAATTTTCCTCCAATTGACTGTGCAATTCCCAAGGTTGATCATCTAGTTGCATGCAACACTTGTACACTCAGAACTAGTCTAGAACTAGTGTTACACTACCTTGGAATCTCCACCACAACTAGGGAACTCGAATTCTCTGCATGCACTAGCTATTTTGGGTTGATTAATCAGTTAACTAGATGATCACTGAGTTAGATTGTTGTCCCACAGCACAACTGACCTTCCACTAGTTCTATCAGCAATTAGAACTAGTTTAACTGAAAACAAAATGAAATAATTGACCTTGATCGCTACAAATTAGTAATCACGCATGTTTAACTGAACTCCAAGCCCTTTAACTCGAATTTACTGAGTATACAGAGTGACACAAGGCATGTCACACAAGTTAACTACCTCCAAGTTGATTGTTGATGTGGAAATTCAAATTTTCTCAATTTGACCAAGGCAAAATCAAATTGTGACTTTCTTGCTGCACTTCTCAATGCTCCCTTTCAGCAAGAAAGGGATTATCTACCACCCCTATTATGCACCTGTGGAACTCGAACTTCCCTCTTGACAAGGCCTTCGTCAAAATGTCAACATCTTGTTCCTTTATCGGAATGTATTGTAGCAACATTATCCGCCTATGCACACAGTCTCGTGAATGATGATACCGGATATCTATGTGGTTGGATCGTTCGTGAAATACCAAATTCTCAAGTAGCTTAATGCAAATCTGATTATCACAATAAATCACTGTTGAATTCATTATGTAACCAAACAGTCCCACAAGTATCTTTCTCATCCAAATCGCCTCACATGTTGCTTGACTTGAAACCATGTTTTGTGCTTCTGTCGAGCTAAGCACCACAGATCTTTGCTTCTTACTATACCAAGAAACCGTTGCAGACCCAGCACTGAAAATTCCACCTAATGTACTCTTTCAGTAGGATGGACTCCCTGCCCAATCTGCATCTTTGAAGCCACACAACTTCACTCCCTTTGTCCATATGTACCATAATCCATATTGGGTAGTACCTTCGAGGTACTGTAAGACATGCTTTGCTACCTTTCAAAACAATTTGGCCGGCCTAGCCATAGCTTGCCTCAGCAAGTTGACTGCATAGCACATATCTAGTCGTGTGTTCACTGGGTACATCAATGAACCCACTAGCTGCCGCTAAATGGTAGCATCCACCTCTTCACCTGAAGTGACAGTCTCCTTCCACCAGTTGGTCGCTAGATGTGTCTCCATGGGCTTACAACTCTCCATATAGAATCTCTGTTGTATCTCGTTTGCATACTTGCCTTGAGACACAAACAATTCCCCATCGCCTTGCCATACTTCCAGCCCGAGGAAGTAGTGCATGAGACCCATGTCCTTCATTTCAGATTCCCTTGTAAGAGATGATTAGTTGCTCATCACCAGTTAATATCAAATCATCAACATATAAAACTATGATAAAAATTTTACCTTCTACCAAGATATGATAGAGGTTAGCATCCGCTTCAATGTTGGTGAATCCCAATCCTAGTGTACCAAGCATGGGGTGCTTGTTTGAGACCGTACAATGCTCGCTTGAGTCTGCACACATGAGATTCTTGATCAAATGTCTCAAAACCTTCTGGTTGCTTGATGTACACCTCCTCCTCAATAACCCCATTGAGAAATGTTGTTTTTACATCCATCTAGTGGATCTTCCACCCCATCTGTGTATCCAGTGTAAGAATTGATCTAATGGATGAATACCTTGCTACGAGAGCAAAGGTTTCCTCATAGTCAATTCCCTCAACTTGAGAGAATCCTTTGGCCACAAATCTAGCTTTATACTTCTCTATGCTTCCATTTGTTACATGCTTAACCTTGAAGATCCATATCAAACCCACAATTGATTTATCTGTCGGTCTTGGTACCACTTCCCAAACACATTTCTTCATGATGGATTCGTATTCTTCCACTATTGCATCAACCCAAACAAGTTTCTCTACTGATTCCTCAAAAGAGGATGGCTCAGTCTCTACAAGCTTCGTCATTAGAGCTATGTAGCCAGTGTACCTCTCAAGTGACCTCCTTTTCCTGTGCAAATTTGAAGGAGACCCCACATTCCCTCTCATCTTGCACCAATCTAACAGCTTCCCTGGTTCTTTTTCTCCCTTCTCTGGATGGTTCTGCCTGAGTGGATGTCTCCACTCTGCCTCATCTCTATTCCTCCATTTGTGGCTGCTCCACAACTTTATGAGGCTCCTCATTTGGAGCTAAAATCTCCTCTTCTGGTGGGATCCAAATCTCATCTCAAGAGAGCATTGCGTTGATTTCTCCTCATCAAACTTTACATCCCTTCGCACAACTGCCATTCTGAGGGAAGACAGGTACACACGGTAATTGTGTGGAGTTTCGATGTAACCCACAAAAACTCCCAACTTTGTTGTTGTCTCAAGTTTCTTCCTAAAATATTTGGAGACATGGCAATAAACAGAGGCTCCAAAAATCCTGATGTGAGACACATCCGACTTTCCCCCCGAGAAAGTCTCCTTCAGTGTAATCATGCCAAGAATCTGATGAGGACTCTAGTTCGACAAGTAGACTGTTGTGTTACATGCATCTACCCACAAATGTAGTGGTGGGCCTTAGTCATGTAGCATATCTCTTGCAACTCCCACAATGCTATGGTTCTTTCTCTCAACTACCCCATTTTGTTGCGGGTTATGGGTGTTGTCCTCCCTCTTCGAATGCCTTTTTGCACACAAAACTCTTTGAAGTCATTTGAAACATACTCACATCTAGTGTCACTCCTAAGAGCCTTCACCTTCTTGTTGGTCTCTTTCTCAACTAGTACTCTGAACTCCACAAACTTTGAGAATGTATCATCCTTCTTCCGCGTGAAGAAGATGCAACACTTCCTTGAGAAATCATCAATAAAAATAACAAAATACTTGTGTCTAGTAGTGGAGGCTATTAAGAAAGGTCCACAAACATCACAGTGGGCTATTTCCAATACTGCATGTGCTTTGTTGTCTTGATCATGGAATGTGGATTTCACATACTTCCCTAAGGTACAACCCTTGCATACATCATGTTACTCGAGTGCTCCTTTAGGAAGGCTAGTGGTTATTCGCTACATAATTTTCAAGGTGCCATGATGCAAGTGGCCCAATCATTTGTGCCAAAGTTCACTGACATTGCAACTCTACACTTTCTCTACCTTACTAATTAATGCAGCACAACATTCCACATCCAACTCGTACAAGTTCTTCACCTGAACACTGATCTGCTTCACCTGTCTAGTGACTATGTGTCTTAGGAATGCTTTCCCTCTGCTAAAGATCACAACATAACCATGATCTTCCAAAATTGCTACAGAGATGAGATTCTTCGTTAGGCATGAAACAAACATTACATATTTGAGGTGAAGAGGAGATCTTGACTCCCTCTGAAAGGTTATTGTACCAATCGTGGTAGCACTATACCTTCCGTCATCCCCGTGCATTTGAATATCTTTCTCCTCCATGTCGCTGAAAAACTCTCTACACTTGTCATGTGGAACGAGGCACTAGAATCCAAGTACCACACACTCCCCATCACAATATGTGCCATGCATGTGATAAGGGTGAAGTCTAGCTTAAACTGTGAAGCCAATGCTTCACATGTTTCTCCTGCTGAGTTCTTCTTGCCAGACTTTTTGTGTGGACACTTCATAGCATATTGCCTGAATTCTAGACAATTGAAGTATTTTATTTTGGACGAGTCTTTCTTCTTTCCCCCTTAGCTCGATTCTGGTTTGGTTTGAGGTTTCTTCCCTTTTCCCTTCTTTCCTTTTCCAACCAATTCAAAATTTTCTTCATCCTTTGCTTTGGATGAAGTTCCATCTTGATTATTGATGGTGGTCTGGGTATAGGCAGGAGTGTTAATATCCCAAACTGTGAGATTCTACAGCGGGTTGCGGGTGTAATTGCTCATTCAATGGGCTCTCTATCATTCACCGATAACCTTTAGAGTTTCGCTAAGTTAGTAGCCCTCCAAAAGTCGCAGAGTTCCCTAAAGTACCACCATACCGGACTCGACGGTAATATAAAACACAACTTGATAAAATTTAAAATATGCCCTTTAACAACTCATCGCACCTCTTCACCGTTGATTTGTTCAAGATCCAATGGTCACAAAGCTCCCCGACCTCGAACTTGCTCCACGTCTGTGGACCGTCGATCTTGCTCCACCAGATCTAACGGTTCATACATATATCGGCCGGCTAACTTGCGCACTTTAAACCCGTCTGAAAAAGTGGTTTCCCTCTCTCTCCTCGCTGTTACGTGTCACTGTTTGTATGGAATCAGAGCCAATGGGAGAATTACCACTTACTGCCCTTCTTCCGCCCGATATCCACTTATGGTTTCTCCAACCTGCTTCGAATTGTTAACTATCGGTTAACTCCTGCACCCGAACACCGTTGATCTGTCTCGACCAAGATCTAACAGTCCAAAACAAATCTTCATGTGTTGTGTCCTTGGGTTTTCTTCCGCTGATCTCGACCGTCCGCTCCACACACTCAGAGTTCACAAGAAACACAGTTAAAAGCCACATAATTTAACACAAACAACACCATTTCATTCATCTCACAGAATACCAATTAAACTTCAAATTTCACAATAAACACAGAGATTTCGAAGGAGATTATGCTTCGGGATTTAACAGGAATTTCTCATTCACATGCACAAAGACTATTTTCCCCAATTCACTGGATTTGCTCTTGGAAAGCCAAATTTCTTTAACAGTCAAAATCCCTTTACAATAGTGTAAAAATTACATAAGTACTGGTTCATCCTAATAACCAGATCCTAATTCAAAGGCTAAAATTTATTAACCCTAACTGTCCTGCGAGGATTCTCCTTGAGAATCTCCACTACAGCTAACTAGCTAAAACTTATTACATCATGATCAAATCCTATATTCTAGCTCTATGCTTAACTAGGAAAACATGGAAATTGATGGCTAAAGGATCCCACTCCTTTGCTTGTAATGTTTTTTTTGTATTTTTGGAATAATTCTTCGAATTTGTCTTCAAGCCTTATGCTCCTGCATCAGACTCCTGAGGACAAAATTCTTCATGGGCTCCTGTCCATGAGCTCTTCTACAGAACTACCCAATTTCTGTAGCATGTTTTCTGTTACCCATGTAGCTTCAACAATTGGCTAATCCTTCCATTTGACCGAATATTGAAAGTACTCCTGTCCTCTAGTTTTCTTGAACACTTTCTTGTCTAAAATCCTTTCTGGCTATAATTCCTTTGTTGTAGGTAACTGTTTTACCTAGTCAATTTCCTGTGTCTCTTGGTCTTCTTCTGTATCATTTGCAATTTCACCTTCATACTTGTACAAATCAGCAATATTTAAAACTGGAGATATTCCAATATCAGGGGGTAATTCAATTTCATATGCATTTGCAGAAAATTTCCTTAATACTCTGCATGGTCCAATTTTCTTGAACTTCAATTTGTTATACTCCCTCTTTGGAAATATTTCCTTCCTTAGGTGTGCTAAAACCAAATCCCCAACTTCAAAGTTCACTTCTCTTCTTCTCATGTCTACTCTGTTTTTGTACTTGATGTTGCTATCCTGTAGCTGTTGTTTCACCTGTTCATGTATTGCTTGTATTTCTGAAGCAAAATCTTCTCCCTCTGCACTTCTCATCTCATCTTTTCTCAAGTTTCTTAACTCAAAAACTCCACTTGGATGCATTCCATAAACTATGTGGAATGGACTTTGCCCTGTATTCCTATTAGGCGAGTCACTATATGCATATTCAGCCTGTGCCAATACTTGAGCCCACTACTTTGGATTTTCTGCAGTAATACTCCTTAAAAGATTACCCAAACTCCTGTTCACAACTTTAGTCTGTCCATCAGTTTGTGGATGATAGGCAGAACTAAAACTCAGTTTAGTTCCCAACTTCTTCCATAGTGTCCTCCAGAAATGTCCAACAAATTTGGAATCCTTGTCTGAGACAATACTCTTAGGCAACCCATGCAATCTTACAATCTCCTTGAAAAACAAATTAGCAATGTGAGTAGCGTCACTAGTTTTATAACATGGGATAAAATGTGCCATTTTTGAAAATCTGTCCACTACAACAAAAATTGAATCATTTCCTCTTTGAATCTTTGGTAAACCCAAAACAAAATCCATACTTACCATATCCTAAGGCCGATTTGGAATTGGTAATGAAACATACAAACCTGTGTTTTGGCTTCTTCCCTTTGCATATTAACAGACTTTACAAGTTTTCACATACTTTTCCACTTCATATCTCATTTTCGGCCAAAAATAAAATTTGTTCAACTACTCATAAGTCTTATCTGTACCAAAATGTCCTGCAAGTCCACCACTATGTTTCTCCTTGATTAAGTTCTCTCTCATAGAACAATTTGGTATGCACAACTGATTTCTCTTAAACAACAATCCATTTTGTAAGAAACAATCCAACCATTTATTCCTATCCATCAAAATAGGATTCTTACAAGCTTAAAATGCCTCCTTAAAATCTAAATCTGTCTCGTACAATTCTTTAAGAAAATCAAAACCCAACACTTGAATTTGACTCTCTTGAAATAATGTATTTCTCCTACTTAAAGCATCTGCAACTTTGTTTGATTGGCCATTTATATGCCTCAAGACAAAATGGAAGCCCTGAAGATACTCTACCCATTTGGCATGTTTCTGGTTAAGCTTTGGCTGCTGCATAATATACTACAATGCATGGTTATCTGAATAAAGTATGAACTCTTTTGACATTAGATAATGTCTCCACTTCTTCAAGGGCTGCACAACTACATAAAACTCTTTATCAAAAGAAGAATACTTCTTCTTTAAATCATTCAGCTTTTCACTAAAATAAGTTATAGGCTTGTCTTCCTGACTTAAAACACCTCCAATAACTTCTCCACTGGCATCACATTTCACTTGGAAAGGTTTATTAAAATTAGGTAGAACCAAAATAGGTTTTTCAGTGATCTTCTTCTTCAACAACTGAAAATTATTTTCTGCTTCAGCAGTCCATCTAAATGGTTGCTTATATTTTTTTTTATAGTCTCAACAATAGGAGCATTGATCTTACTAAAATTATTTATGAATTTCCTATAAAAACTAGCAAGTCCATGAAAACTTCTTACCTCAAAGATACTTTTAGGTGAAGGCCACTCCATGATTGCCTTGATCTTCTCTGGATCCATCTTCAATCCTTCAGCGGAAATAACAAAACCCAAATACAATAATTCCTCTTTCATGAATGAACATTTCTTCAAATTCAGCAATAATTTCTCTTGTTGTAACCTTTGTAAGACATAATTCAGATGTCTCATGTGCTCCTCCTTAGACCTGCTGTAAACTAATATATCGTCTAGATATACTATCACAAATTTACCAATAAACTCTTTAAGAACTTCATTCATGAGTCTCATAAGTGTACTTGGTGCATTTGACAACCCAAAAGGCATTACTCTCCATTCATACAATCCTTCATTTGTCTTAAAAGCAGTTTTCCACTCATCTCCTTCTCTTATCCTTATCTGATGATACCCACTCTTAAGATCTAGTTTTGTAAAATAATTTGCTCCACTCAAACAATCCATCAAATCTTCCATTCTAGGTAAAGGAAATCTGTACCTAATTATGATTTTATTGATGGCTCTTGAATCAGTACACATTCTCCAGCCTCCATCTTTCTTTGGACTCAACACTGTTGGTACTGCACAAGGACTCAAACTTTCTCTGATCAGTCCTTTGTCAAGCAGTTCCTGAACCTGCTTTCTAACCTCTTCATTTTCTGTGGGAGTCATTCTGTAAGCTGCTTTGTTTGGTAGATTCACTCCAGGAATCAAATCTATATGATGGCTAATTATTCTAATGGGTGGTAACTCATTAGACAAATCATCAACAATGATATCACAATAGTTGTTCAACATTTCTTGAATTTCAATGGATAAATCAGAAACTTTAGTAGAAGTCATTATTACCTTGGGCTTGCAAATTACAACAAAATTTACCTCATTCTCTTCAATCTGCTGTAAGTATTCCTTTCCTCCTAGTAATAGAGTTTTTGGATCAGTCTTCTTTCCTGATGCATCCTCTTCTCCCATAGGCAGCAATGTATGATTAACACCATCTTTACCAAACTTGTAGGTGTTTCTTTTCCCATCATGCATAGCTCGTCTATCATATTGCCAAGGTCTCCCAAGCAATATGACACACATCCATAGGCATCACATAACATACAATTTTATCCTTATATTTGCCCAACTACAACTCCACTTCACATTGTTCATTCACTAACAACTGATGTCCCTTTTGTAACCATGACACCTTGTAAGGTGTTGGATGTCTCATTATCTTCAACTTCAATTTCTCTACCACTTCTGTAGAGACCAAATTATCAGTGCTACCACAATCAATAATGATCTGACAGCATTTCCCTTGAACCTTACAACCTGTTCTGAACAAAGTCTTTCTTTGTGATGGTTCAACTATCTCCTTTGCTGGCTTGAGCAAAATTTTATTGACTACCAAAGATTCTCCTCTCTCTGGTACATTTTCTTCTTCTGTCACTAATGCTGCTTCTTCCTCAACTTGAGCAACAATTTCATTCCTCTGATTTGTTCCTGCATTCTTTGGGCATTCAAAAGCTTTGTGTCCCAGTTTGTTACATCTGTAACATCTTACTTCTCTTCCTCAGCCTCTGCCTCCTCTTCCTCTAGAAAAACTCCCTCTGCCACCTACATCACCTTTTGTGGTTGCATGTTGGGTTGAGCTGCTGCTAGCTCCATCTCTAGGAGTTATAGATCTTCCTCTACCACCTTGACTTCCTTTTCCTCGGAAAGTACCTCTTCCTCTGGTAGACTACTTCCTCATGAGTTTTCCTTCAGCTTTCAGTAACACCTGATAAGCTTCTTCTATTGTTTTAGGAGACAGTATACTTATCTCATCTTGAATGTCCATCCTAAGACCATTCACATATCTAGCCACCTTCTCATTTGTATCCTGAGTTTGTCCAGCTCTTATACTTACCTTATAGAATTCCTCTATATATTATCTCACTATCATAGACCTCTGTCTAAGATTCTGCATTTTTCTGAACAAGGTTTGCTGATAATTACTTGGTAGAAACTTACCTCTTAGCTTTGCTACCATTCTATTCTGATTTGGTTGCTTGCCAGGACTCTTTCTTTCTGCCTGCACTCCATCCCACCAAAGTGTTGCATGTCCTTTTAGCTTGGTGACAACAAACTTTACTTTCTTCTTATCTTCTATTTCTTCATAATCAAAGAATTTCTCCATGCCATTAATTCAGTCTATCAATTCTTCTGGATTCAATCCTCCTGCATATATTGAAACCTCAATTTTTCTCCTAGTTGTGGATCTCAACACTGATTGGAAGAATCTCATCTCAAGAGTAACTGCTATAGTTTCCTCCTCTTCTTCAGTTTCAACCTCAGGCTCACTAACATCTCCATCATCTATATTTCTCCCTGTTGTCAATGCTTCTAATCTAGCCTACATCTGTTGCATAGCTTCCATCACCTCAACATTTGCAACTAGTCGTCCTCTTCTGCCACATCCTTGTCCTCTTCCAACTTTGAAAGCCATATTGGAGTTCCTTCTCTTGCTTCTGAGATTCAATTCAGTGTCAACAGGTTGCTCTGATACCACTAATGATGGCGGTCTGGGTATAGGCAGGAGTGTTAATCTCCTAAACTGTAGATTATATCTTCTACAACATATTGCGGGTGTAATTACTCGTTCAGTGAGCTCTCTGTCATTCACCGATAACCTTTAGAGCTTTGCTAAGTTAGCAGCCCTCCAAAAGTCGCAAAGTTCCCTAAACTACCACCATACCGGACCCGACGGTAATATAAACCACAACTTGATAAAATTTAAAATCCGCCTTTTAACAACTCGTTGCACCTCTTCACCATTGATTTGTTCAAGATCCAACAGTCACAATGCTTCCTAACCTCGAACTTGCTCCATGTCTATGGACCATCGATCTTGCTCCACCAGATCTAACGGTTCATAGACATATCGACCGGCTAACTTGCGCACCTTAAACCCATCCGAAAAAGTGGTTTCCCTCTCTCTCCTCGTTGCTACATGTCACCGTTTGTATGGAATCGGAGCCAATGGGGGAATTACCACTTACCGCCCTTCTTCCGCCCGATATCCACTTGTGGTTTCTCCAACCCGCTTCGGATTGTTAACTGTCGGTTAATTTCTGCACCTGAACATTGTTGATCTGTCTCGACCAAGATCTAACGATCCAAAACAAATCTTCATGTGTTGTGTCCTTAGGTTTTCTTCCGCTGATCTCGACCATCCGCTCCACTGATCTCGACTGTTCACTCCACACACTCAGAGTTCATGAGAAACACAGTTAAAAAACACAAAATTTAACACAGTCAACACCATTTCATTCATCTCACAGAATACCAATTAAACTTCAAATTTCACAATAAACACAAAGATTTTGAAGGATATTATCCTTCAGGATTTAACAGGAATTTCTCATTCACATGCACAGAGACTAATTTTCCCCAATTCACTAGATTTGCTCCTGGAAAGCTAAATTTCTTTAACAGTCAAAATCCCTTTACAATAGCATGAAAATTACATAAGTACTAGTTCATCCTAACAACCAAATCCTAATTAAAAGGCTAAAATTTATTAACCTTATCTGTCCTGCGAGGATTCTCCTTGAGAATCTCCACTACAGCTAACTAACTAAAACTTATTACATCATGATCAAATCCTATATTCTAGCTCTATGCTTAACTAGAAAAACATGGAAATTGATGGCTAAAGGATCCCACTCCTTTGCTTGTAATATTTTTTTTTGTATTTTTGGAATAATTCTTCGAATCTGTCTTCAAGCCTTATGCTCCTGCATCAATTATTTACCCTAAACTCTTCTTGTACCAAGTCAGACCACAACCTTTCCCACTTTGGTAAATTTTACCTTCCATTTACTGAGTCCTAGTAGCTATGCCATGATTTTTGAAGGCTTATAAGAGCTAGGCTCACCAGATCCTCTTTTGCAACAGTCACACCAACCCCTCCAAGCTCATCCAAAACTTGTGTAAATTTATTGAGACACTACAGTATAATATCATTCTTTTCCATTTTAATTTTTCGAATTTTGTCTTTGAGTGTCAGTTTTCTATGATCATTGTTATTCTCGAACAACTTTGTCAATGCCTTCCACGTTGCAAAAGGAGTTTCTTTTCCATGGAGATTTGAGACAATGTGGTCTCAGGCTCCCTCCATTATTATTCTCCTTGCCTTGGCTACATATTTCTTCCATTGGGCTAGGTTATGTGCATCAGCAGCCTATGGTTTTGCAATATTTGCCTTGACATATTCTAGCAATCCATTGTCATCTAGCATCACCTCCATGTGATCCTTTCATGAACTGAAATTTAAGCTATCTTCCAAGGCATACTCTAATCTCAATCCGTTAAAGGTCATCTTCCAAACTCTGAAGAAATCCTGGTACATTGAAGCTGCAAATTCGAACCTCTTGAGGAACAACTTCGAAATTTTTGTTCTAATGTGAATCCTACTATGATACCATATAGAAATATGATGTAGAATTGTAATTTCTCAAGAAATTTTAATCTAAATCAAGAGACACAATTCTACTCTATTGTTTTGTGGACATAAATTGACAATTTAGAACCAATCTCAGACATGCAATAATAAATGACACACATGCACAGTATATTTCAAGGGGAAATCAACTGCTAAAAAACCCTTAAGCCTGCTTGCATTAATTAGATAAATAAAGATGTATTATAATTGATTGTTCACTCTAAGCAAAACTTGAAAGTGAATAACCTATCTCTCTGCTCAATGGGAAGCTATGACCCAAACTTAGTTAAATTATTCCTCATCTTGTGCCCCTATTTTGTTGCACAATTCCTGAGGAATTAGACCTCTATTATTTAGGAATTCTCCTCCAATTTATTGTGCAATTCCCAAGGTTGATCATTTGGTTGCATGCAACACTTGTACACTCAGAACTAGTCTAGAATTGGTGTTACACTACCTCGGAATCTCCACCACAACTAGGGAACTCAAATTCTCTGCATACACTAGCTATTTTGGGTTGATTAATCAGTTAACTAGATGATCACTGAGTTAGATTGTTGTCCCACTACACAACTGACCTTCCACTAGTTCTATAAGCAATTAGAACTACTTAACTGAAAACAAAATGAATTAACTGACCTTGATTGCTACAAATTAGTAATCACACATGTTTAACTGAACTCCAAGCCCTCTAACTCAAATTTACTGAGTAAACAGAGTGACACAAGGCATGTCACACAAGTTAACTACCTCCAAGTTGATTGTTGATGTGGAAATTCGAATTTTCTCAATTTGACCAAGGCAAAATCAAATTAAGACTTTCTTGTTGCACTTCTCAACACTCCCTCTCAGTAAGAAAGGGATTATCAACGACCCCTATCCTACACTTGTGGAACTCGAACTTCCCTCTTTACAAGGCCTTTGTCAAAATGTCAACATCTTGTTCCTTTGTCGAAATGTATTATAGCAACATTATCCGCCTTTGCGCACAGTCCCGTAAATGATGATACCAGATATCTATATGCTTGGATCGATCGTGAAGTATCGAATTCTCAAAGAGCTTAACGCAACTTTGATTATCATAAGAGATCACCATTGGATCCATCATCTTACCAAACAATCCCACAAGTATCTTAATCATCCATATCACCTCTCACATTGCTTGACTTGTAACCATGTATTATGCTTTTGTCGAGTTGAGTGCCACAGATCTTTGCTTTGTGCTATACCAGGAAATTGTTGCGGGCCTGTTACCCACCATTTCGTGGGCAATATCCCTAGGAGAATTTCTCCAAGATGGTCCTCCGCCGACAGCCAATAGCCCCTTGCAGTCAACGACTAGCTCATTTTGCCTCTTCTCCGCCACCTGAGCCAGCCATGTGGTCCCTCGCCCATCTGCCATGATCGTATGTTTGAAGGTGGGCCTCCTGAATCTCAAGGTATGGCTTGACATTTTGAAATTGAGTTTTGTATTTTTCTTATCATGGACACTTCTGGGCATGGATTAATGGGTGATTCGTTCGAAGGAATGGGCTAGGTTCGTGCTTTTTTCCCCTATACCCCTTTTAGGAATTAACCTTGGATTCTAATCCCATGGGATCTCTTTTATTGACCATTTGGTTTCAGGAATGGTATTTCACGGGAAACCTCGATTTTGGTTGCGTGGTTCCGCTCCCTTATCCGCTTATATTACCCCCTTTCCACTCATTATTACCCCATCCATCATTTCTCCCACATGTGTTCACATAGGGCCAACTTGCCCCTTCCCCTTGCCCACACCTTGGGTCATAGCTTGGAATGAAGCCTAGAGGTTGATGCAGCTAAAAAGAAAGTTAAAATCATATATGGCCACATTTAGCAGGAAAAGTACCACAAAATGGAAAAGATGTCAAGGACATAAACATTTAGCACGTGGTCAAAAGCCAATACATGAGCTCTACCCCATCACCATGGCCATCACCCTAGTTCCAACATGTTCTATGAGCCTTCTTCATCATATAGGAACCCATGATTGTCCCAACCCCTGGTGGGCGATGAGCCCCGAGAAGTTAATCAAAGAAAATCATAAAAAGGCAAAAGGCATATAAATAAGGGTGGAAAAATCAAGTCCAGGCACCTCATGTACCACAATTGCTCCCTCCTACACATTATAAACCCAAGTATGGGCTTCCCTCTTATTAGTTACCCTTGTACCCCAACATGTGACCTTGTGTTTCCCCTTCTCATTCCTTAACTCATTCACCTATCTACCACATGTCACCACCTTCAACGGATGTACCTTGACTATAGTATCCCCTTTAGAAGTAGAAACCACCTAACAACATACTTGGTAACCCCATTAGGAGTTTAGGAGACATTGGTACATCCCGAAGCCCATTATGGAAGGGCAGACCATTATGAAGTCCCCGTCTGTGATCCATGATTAGGTAAGCTCATTTACTCGGTTTCTTTAATGACTTGTTGTACTGGAAGGCTAGGGGACGCAATGGATCTTATGCAGGATTGTCGATGGTTTCCATTTGGGGTTTGGTCTCCCTATACGGGGTCCTAATTCTTCATAGGGCTACATTGGCACATATAGGGTGAACGTTGAAAGCCATGGGCCTCCACAACAACAAATTTCACTTCATGGATCCCCACAACCATTCAAAGATTACTCGTGGTTCACTTATTAGATGAGGAGGATGCACCTGATCCATCATGCCCAGCTGGCCCCAGATCTACACCATACACTTAGCAGATGATCCAGGACTTGTACGATGATGTGGCATCACCTACATTATCACCCTAGCCCTTAAGGGAAAATTATAGGCATCTTCGATTTGTTTGGAGACCCATGAGGACACTTGTGTGCCCCCACATTCAATTGGAGCACCATGAGTTATTACAAGGGGCCAACCCTTTGTCCACTGCTTTTGAGGGTCCTATTCTTCATTGTGGCACCCATGGACCTCATTAGGCCTCTTAGAGGGCCCTACGACATGCATAGATTATCATTTGACCTCTTGACAGGGTTACTTTTTCATTTGTGAGCTAGTTTGGTGGGCTTGTCAACAAAAGGTTGTATTATTAGCACATTATTTTATTTTTGGGGGGCTTCTATAGGCAAAGGAGGCTAATTCGATCTCCTTAAATGTGTATAAATACAAGTGAGGTGAGATCATTTCTCATCATCACTTTGGATTGGATCTCTCTCTTCTTTAAAGAATTTTGCACTTTTTGCTGGAGGATGAATTGGAGCATTTATGGATGAATTTTGATGTGTGGTTATTGGTCTATCTTCTTGTGGAGGTTCTTTATTGTCATTTGTGAATGGTTGGATATACTCGATTGCATGTAAGTACGAAATTTTGATGTTATTCTTGTTACTTTTGTCATATATGCTGGATGGGATTTTCGTTGTTTTAAGAATAATTGTTGCATGCAAATCATGCTTAATATTGTCGTATTGTCTCTATTATAAAGTTCTCTCCATGTATGGGCCCATGTAGTATGAGTGAAATCTCCTAGAGGTAAAATTTGATCTTGACAAGCCATTCCTCTTGTGCATTTAAAGTATAAAAGCTGCAAGATTCCTTTCACTTGACCTAGAGGGTTTGTGAAGTAATTTTGAGGCCTCCTTGAATGGGAACCAAGAAATCTTACACATAATCAACATATACTCCATTATCCCAAGTATTAAGGCATTGATCTACCAGGGGTGGTCGCCAAAAATCCTATTATTTCACATTCTCCCAAGTCTAGCCACATTGGGGTGCCTAGGGCATCAATTTCCAGCCAAGCTAGCCACTAAAAAAATTCGATCTCCTAGGGTCTCCTGCGCTGGCCTTTCTTCTATCCCTCCTCTAGATTTGAAGACATTTCGATGGTGGAATTGGAAGAAAAGCCAAGCCCTTGTTCTGGGACCAAAATTTTCCCTGTCATCCCCAAGGCTAGCACTTCTCAGGGTCAAACCAACACCTTTGGGTAATTATATTTTCTTTGACTCTCTCTCCACCTTGTCTAGGGTAAGAATATCATTGGTTGCTACATTCCTTCCTCATACCCTAGACTGGGTCCACTTGGCCCTGTGTGGTCCCACTCCTTTGAAAGACCATCTTTCAAGAACATTCTGGAATACCAATTCTCGCAAGGATTTTAGGGATTGGGAAACTCCTTCACAAGTCTTATCCCATAAACCTAACCGCCAAAATCCTCTTCCTTTCCCTAGAAGCACATAGTACCTTTCTTAGAAAGCAAGCAAGCGCCATCCTTCAAAACCTTCTCAGAAAGGGTCTAGGTCACACATATCCATTGACCTATCAATCATTGGTGACTCCATACAGATCGGGTCTCCTCCCATCGATGAAATTTCGTAAATAGAAGGGAGCCTTAACTGAGGTGACAATGGGCTAAGACTCCATTTGTTGCCCTAGCCCTAGCATTTTCCCTTTAGGGCCCCTGCTAGTTTGAGCGGTAACAAGGCCCAACATTGAAAATTCCACCTGATGTACTCTTTCCATCGGATGGACTCCCTACCCAATTTGAATTTGTGAATCCACACAACTTCACTCCCTTTGTCTGTTTGTACCATAATCCATACTGGGTAATGCCTCTGATGTACCGTAAGACATACTTTGTTGCCTTCCAAAACAATTTGGTTACCCTAATGACAACTTGGCTCAATTGGTTGACTACATAGCACATATATGTTGGTGTGTTCATCAGTACATTAGTGAACCCACTAGCTACCAGTAAATGGTAGCATCCACCTCTTCACCTAAAGTGGCAATCTCCTTCCTTCAGTTGGTCGCTAGAGGTGTCTCCGTAGGCTTACCACTCTCCATGTGGAATCTCTACAGTATCTCATTTGCATACTTGCCTCGAGACACAAACAATTCCCCATCGCCTTTCCATACTTCCAACCCGAGGAAGTAGTGCATGAGACCCATGTCCTTCATTTCAAATTCCCTTGCAAGGTCCTCCTTGCAAGAGTTGATCAGCTTCTCATCACCTATTAATATTAAATCATCAACATAAAAAACAATGATAAGAAATTTACATTTTATCGATATATGATAGAGATTCGCATCCTCTTCGCTTTTGGTGAAGCACGAGCTAGTGAGATAGTTGTTGATCCTACTGTACCAAGAACAGGGTGCTTGTTTGAGATCGTACAATGCTCGCTTGAGTCTACACAAATGAAACTCAAGATAAAATGTATGAATACCTTGCTACGGGAGCAAAGGTTTCCTCATAGTCAATTCACTCAAATTAAGAGAATCCTTTGGCTACAAATTTGGCCTTATACTTCTCTATGCTTTTGTCTGCTGCATGCTTAACCTTGAAGATCCATCTCGAACCCACAACTGATTTATCTGTCGGTCTTGGGACCACTTCCCAAACACTTTTCTTGATGATGGATTCATATTATTCCACCATTGCATCAACCCAAATAGGTTGCTCTACTAATTCCTCAAAAGAGGATGACTCAGTCTCTATAAGCTCTGTCATTAGAGACATGTAGCCAGTGTACCTCTCAGGTGACCTCCTTTTCCTGTGCAAATTTGAAGGAGCTCCCACATTTTCCCTCGCATCCTGTACCAATCTATCAGCTTCCCTGGTTCTTTTTCTCCCTTCTCCAGATGGTTCTACTTGAGTGGACGTCTCCACTCTGCCTCCTCTATGTTCCTCCATTTGTGGTTACTCCACAACTTCCTGAGGCTCCTACTTTGGAGCTAAAATCTCCTCTTCTAGTGGGATCTGAAGCTCCCTCTCAAGAGAGCACCACATCGCTTTCTCCTCATCAAAATTTACATCCCTTCGCAAACCTGTTATTCTGAGGGAAAGTAGGTGCACACAGTAATTGTGTGGAGTTTTGATGTAAGCCACAAAAAATCCCAAGTTTGTTGTCAGCTCAAGCTTCTTCCTAGAATCTTTGGAGACATGGCAGTAAATAGAGGCTCCAATACTCCTAAAGTGAGACACATCCAACTTTCTCCTCGAGAAAGCCTCCTCCAGTGTAATCATACCAAGAATCCGATGAGGACTTCAGTTCTACAAGTAGACTATTGTGTTACATGCCTCAGCTCATGAATGTAGTGGTAGGCCTTGGGCATGTAGCATAACCCTCACAACTCCCACAATGCTACCATTCTTTCTCTCAGCTACCCCATTGTGTTGCAGGTTATGGGATGTTGTCATCTCTCTTCGAATGCGTTCTTTCGCATAGAACTCCTTGAATTCATTCAAAACATACTCACCTCCATTGTTGCTCCTAAGAGCCTTCACCTTCTTGTCAGACTCTTTCTCAACTAGTGCTTTGAAATCCACAAACTTTGAGAATGTTTCATCCTTCTTCCGCATGAAGAAGATCCAACACTTCCTTTAGAAATCATTAATAGAAATAATAAAATACTTATGTCTGGTGGTGGAAGCTATCAAGAAAGGTCCACAAACATTAGAGTGGACTCTTTCCAAAATTGCATGTGCTTTGTTGTCTCGATTATGGAATGTGTATTTCACATAATCCCCTAAGATACAACCCTTGCATACATCCTCTTGCTCAAGTGTTCCTTTGGGGATGCCAATGGTTATTTGCTACATAATTTTCAGGGTGCCATGATGCAAATGACCCAATCTCTCGTTCCAAAGTTCACTGACATCGCAACTTTTCTCTTTCTATGCCTTACTGCTTAATGCATCGCAATATTCCACATCCAACTTGTACATGTTCTTCACCTAAACCCCGAACCGCTTCACTTGTCCAGTGGCTATGTGTCTCAGGAATGATTTCCCTTTGTTGAAAATCACATTATAACCACGGTCTTCCAAAACTGCTACAGAGATGGGATTTTTCTTTAGGTCCGGAACAAACATTACATCTTTGAGGCAAAGAGGAGATCCAGACTCCCTCTGAAAGGTTATTGTACCAATCCCAATAGCACTGTACCTTTCATCCCCAAGCTTAATGTGCATCTTAAGATCTTTCTCCTCCAGGTCACTAAAAAACTCTCTACACCGTGTCATGTGGAACGAGGCACTGAAATCCAAGTACCATACACTCCCCATCACAATGTTGGCCATGCATGTGATAAGGGTGAAGTCTAGCTAAAACTGTGAAACCAATGCCTCACCTACTGCTCCTCCTGAGGTCTTATTGTCAAACTTTTTGTGTTGACAACATAGCCCCTGAATTCATGACAATTAAAGCATTTTATTTTGGACAAGTATTTTTTCTTACCCCCTTGGCTAGATTCTAGTTTGGTTTGAGATTTGTTCCCTTTTTCCTTCACTCCATTTCCAATCAATGCAAAATTTTCTTCATCCTCTGCTTTAGATGAAGTTCCATCCCGGTTATTTCTCCTGAACTCTTCTTGTACTGAGTCAGACCACAATCTTTCCCACTTTGGTAATTTTTCCCTTCCATTTACCAAGTCCTGGTAGCTATGCCAGGATTTTGGAAGGCCTAAAAGAGTTAGGCTCACTAGGTCCTCTTCTGCAACAGTCACACCAACCCCTCCAAGCTCATCCCAAACTTATGTAAATTTGGTGAGATACTGTGGGATAGTATCATTCTTCTCCATTTTAATTTTTCAAAGTTTGTCTTTGAGGGCCAATTTTCTAAGATCACTCTTATTCTCGAAAAACTCTATTAGTGCCTTCCACATTGTGAAAGGAGTTTCTTTTCCATGGATATTTGAGAAAAAGTGGCCTCCCAGTCCCTCCAAGATTATTCTCCCTGCCTTGGCTACAACTTTCTTCCATTAGGCTAGGTTATGTGCATCAAAAGCCTATGGTTTTGCAATATCTGTCTTGACATATTCTAGCAATCCATTTTCATCCAACACTGCCTCCATGTGATCCTTCCATTGAATGAAATTCGAGTTTCCTTCCAAGGCATACTCTAATCTCAACCTGTTGAAGGTCATCTTCCAAACTCTGAAGAAATCCTACTACACTGAAGTTGAAAATTCGAACTGCCTGAGGAACTACTTCGAAATTCTTGTTCTAATGTGAATCTTACTATAATACCATGTAGAATTGTAACAACTCAAGAAATTTTAATATAAATTAAGAGAAACGATTATACTCTATTGTTCTGCAAACATTAATTCATAATTTATAACAACAATCTCAAACATGCAATAAGAAATAACACACATGCATAGTATTTTTCTAGGGGAAAGCAACTGCTAAAAACCCCTTAAGCTTGCTTGCATTGCTCAGATGAATAAAGATGTATTACAATTGCTTGCTTGCTCTGAGCACGACTTGCAAGTGAATAACCTATCTCTCTACTCAATGAGAAGCTCTGACCCAGAATTATTCAAATTATGCCTCAACTTGAGCCCCTAATTCCTTGAGCAATTCCTGAGGAATTAGGCCCCCATTATTTAGGAATTTGCCTCCAATTGTTTGTGTAATTCCCAAGGTTGATCATCTGGTTGCATGCAACACCTATACACTCATAACTAGTCTATAATTGATGTTACATTGCCTTGGAATCTATACCACAACCGGGGAACTCGAATTCTCTGCATGCACTAGCTATTTTGGGCTAATTGATTAGTTATTGGATTATCACTAAGTTAGACTATTGTCCCACTGCACAACTCACCTTCCACTAGTTCTATCAACACTTAGAACTAGTTTAACCAGAAAAAACTTGAAATAAATGACCTTGATTGCTTTAAATTAGCAATCACACATGCTTAACTGAACTCCAAGCCCTCTAAATCGAATTTACTAAGTAAACTAAGTGACACAAGCCATGTCACACAAATTAACTACCTCCAAGTTGTTTGTTGATGTGGAAATTCGAATTTTCTCAATTTGACCAAGCCAAAATAAAATTGAGGCTTTCTTGTTGCACTTATTAACACTTCCTCTCAGTAAGAAAGGGATTATCAACCACCCTTATCCTGCACCTGTGGAACTCAAAATTCCCTCTTTACAAGGCCTTTGTCAAAATGTCAGCATCTTGTTCCTCTATCAGAATGTATTGTAGCAACATTATCCGCCTCTGCACATAGTCCTGTAAATGATGATACCAAATATCACATGGTTGGATCGATCGTGAAATACCAGATTCTTAGAGAGCTTAATGCAACTTTGATTATCATAATAGCTCACCGTTGGATCCATCATCTGACCAGACAGTCCCATAAGTATCTTTCTCATCTAGATCACCTCACATGTTGTTTGACTTGCAGCCATGTATTCAGCTTCTGCCGAGTTAAGCACCATAGATATTTGCTTCCTATTGTACTAGGAAACTGTTGCAGACCCAAAACTGCGAATTCCACCTGATGTACTCTTTCGGTCGGATGGACTCCCTGCCCAATCTGGATTTGTGAAGCCACACAAATTCACTCCCTTTGTCCGTTTGTACCATAATCCATACTGGGTAGGGCCTCTAAGGTACAATAAGAAATGATTTACTGGCTTCCAAAACAATTTGGTTGGCCTAACAATAGCTTGGCTATGTTGGTTGACTACATAACACATATTTGGTCATGTGTTCACTAGGTATATCAGTGAACCCACTAGCTGTCGGTAAATGGTAACATCCACCTCTTCACTTGAAGTGGCAGTCTCCTTCCATCAGTTGGTCGCTAGAGGTGTCTACATGGGCTTTAAACTCTCCATGTTGAATCTCAACAGTATCTCATTTGCATACTTACCTTGAGACATAAACAATTCCCCATCGCCTTGCCATACTTCTAGACCGAGGAAGTAGTGCATGAGACCCAGATCCTTGATTTCAAATTCCCTTGCAAGAGTTGAACAATTTCTCATCACCAGTTAATATTAAATCATCAATGTATAAAACAATGATAAGCAATTTACCTTCTACCAAGATACGATAGAGGTTCACATCCACTTCACTTTTGGTGAAGCCCAAACCAGTGAGATAGTTGTTAATCCTGGTGTACCAAGCACAGGGTGCTTGTTTGAGACCGTACAATGATTGCTTGAGTCTGCACACATGAGACTTCCAATCAAATGTCTCAAAATATTCTTACTACTTGATGTACACCTCCTCCTCAATAACCCCATTGAGAAATGTTGGTTTTACATCCATCCAGTGGATCTTCCACCCCATTTGTGTAACTAGTGCGAGAATTGATCTAATGGATAAATATCTTGCTATGGGAGCAAAGGTTTCCTCATAGTCACTTCCCTCAACTTGAGCGAATCCTTTGGCCACAAATATGGCCTTATACTTCTCTATGCTTCCATCTGCTGCATGCTTAACCTTGAAGATCCATCTCAAACCCACAACTAATTTATCTGTCAGTCTTGGGACCACTTCCCAAACATTATTCTTCATGATGGATTCACAGTCTTCCACCATTGCATCAACCCAAACAAGTTTCTCTACTGCTTCCTCAAAAGAGGATGGTTTAGTATCTATAGGCTCTATCATTAGACCCATGTAGCCAATGTACCTCTCAAGTGACCTCCTTTGCCTGTGCAAATTTGAAGGAGCTCCCACATTCTCCCTCACATCTTGCACCAATCTATCAGCTTCCTTGGCTATTTTTCTCCCTTTTTTGGATAGTTTTGCTTGAGTGGATGTCTCCACTCTGCCTCCTCTATGTTCCTCCATTTGTGGCCACTCCACAACTTCTTGAGGCTCCTGCTTAGGAGCTAAAAGCTCATCTTTTGGTGGGATCTGAAGCTCCCTCTCAAGAGATAACCACATCACTTTCTCCTCATCAAACTTTAGATCCCTTCTCACAACTCTCATTCTGAGGGAAGGTAGGCACCCATGGTAATTATGTGGGGTTTCAGTGTAACCCACAAAAACTCCCAACTCTATTGTTGGCTCAAGCTTCTTCCTGGAACCTTTGAAGACATGGAAATGAATAGAGGCTCCAAAAATCCTAAAGTGAGACACATCCAACATTCTCCCCAAGAAAGCCTCCTCTGGTGTAATCATACCAAGAATCTAATGAGAACTCTGGTTCTACAAGTATACTATTGTGTTACATGCCTCTTCCCACAAATGTAGTGGTTGGCCTTGGTCATGTAGCATAGTTTTCGCAACTCCCACAATGCTACAATTCTTTCTCTAACCTACCCCATTTTGCTGCAAGTTATGGGGTGTTGTCAACTCGCTTCAAATGCCTTCTTTTGCACAGAACTCCTTGAGGTCATTTAAAATGTACTTGCCTCCATTGTTGCTCCTAAGAGCCTTCACCTTCTTGCTGGTATCTCTCAACTAGTGCTTTGAACTCTACAAACTTTGTGAATGTCTCATCATTCTTCTGCATGAAGAAGGTCTAATACTTCCTCGAGAAATCATCAATAAAAATAACAAAATACTTATATATGATAGTGGAGGCTATCGAGAAAGATCCACAAACATCAGAGTGGACTCTTTCCAAGACTGCTTGTGCTGCGACTGTCACAATCATGGAATGTGGATTTCATAAACTTCCCCAAGGTACAACCCTTGTATACATCGTGATGCTCAAGTGCTCCTTCAAGGAAGCCAATGGTTATTTGTTGCATAATTTTTAGGGCATCATGATGAAAATTGCCCAATCTCCTATGCCAAAGTTCACCAACATTGTGGTTCTGCACTCTCTCTGCCTTACTGCTTAATGCAACACAATATTCCACATCCAAATTGTACAGGTTCTTCACCCGAACCCTGATCTGCTTCACTTGTCTGGTGGCTACGTGTCTCATGAATTCTTTCGCTTTGTTGAAGATCACGTCGTAACCATGTTTTTCCAGAACTACTATAGAGATGAGACTCTTCTTTAGGTATAGAACAAACTTTACATCTTTGAGGTGAAGAGGAGATCCTAGCTCCCTTTGAAAGGTTATTGTACCAATCCCAGTAGCATTGTACCTTTATCATCCCCAAGATCAATGTGCATATAAATACATTTCTCCTCCAGGTCAATGAAAAACTCTCTAAACCCTATCATATGGAACGAGACACTGAAATCCAAGTACGACACGCTCCCCATCATAGTGTTGGCCATGCATGCGATAACAATGAAGTCTAGCTCAAGCAATGAAGCCAGTACCTCACCTACTGCTCCTTCTGAGTTCTTCTTGCCAAACATTTTGTGTGGACACTTCCTAGCATAGTGCCTGAATTCATGATAATTGAAGCATTTTATTTTGGGCAAGTCTTTCTTCTTGCCCCCTTGGTTGGGTTCTGGTTTGGTTTGATATTTCTTCCCTTTACCCTTCTTTCCCTTTCCAACCAATGCAAAATTTTCTTCATCCTCTACTTGGATGTAGTTCCATCCCTGTTATTTCTCTTGAACTCTTCTTGTAGCAATTCAGACCACAACCTTTCCCACTTTGGTAAATTTTCCCTTCCATTTACCGAGTCCTGGTAGCTATGTCGTGATTTCGGAAGGCCTAGAAAAGCTAGGCTTTCCAGGTCCTCTTCTGCAACAATCACACCAACCCCTCCAATCTCATTTCGAACTTGTGTAAATTTAGTGAGATATTGTGGGATAGTATCATTCTTATCCATTTTAATTTTTTGAAGTTTGTCTTTGAGGGCCAATTTTCTATTATCACTGCTATTCTCGAACAACTTTGTCAATGCCTTCCACATTGCGAAAGGATTTTATTTTCCATGGAGATTTGAGACAATGTGGTCTCGCACTCCCTCCAAGTTTATTCTCCTTGCCTTAGTTACATCTCTCTTCAATTGGGCTATATTATGTGCATCAGAAGCCTATGGTTTCGTAATACCTGTCTTGACATATTATAGCAATCCATTATGATCCAACACCACCTCCATGTGATCCTTCCATGCAATGAAACTTGAGTTTCCTTCCAGGGCATACTCTAATCTCAGCCCGTTGAAGGTCATCTTACCAACTCTAAAGAAATCCTAATACATTGATGCTGCAAACTCGAACATCTTGAGAAACAACTTTGAAATTCTTATTCTAATGTGGTTCATGCTCTATACCACATAGAAATATGATGTAGAATTGTAATTGTTAAAAAGAAAAAATTAATCTAAATCAAGAGACACAATTCTACTCTACTGTTTTGCGGACATTAATTCACAATTTAGAATAAGAATCTTAGACATGCAATAAGAAATAACACACATGCATAATATTTTCCTAAGGGAAAGCAACTGCTAAAAACCCTTTAAGCCTACTTGCATTAATTATATGAATAGAGATGTATTACAATTTCTTGCTCTCTCTTAGCACAACCTACAAGTGAATAACCTATCTCTCTGCTCAATGAGAAGCTCTGACTCCAAACCTGAACTCCAAACCCTCTAACTCGAATTTACTGAGTAAACTGAGTGACACAAGCCATGTCACATAAGTTAACTACCTCTAAGTTGTCTATTGATGTGGAAATTCAAATTTTCTCAATTTAACAAAGGCAAAATTAAATTGAGACTTTCTTGTTGCACTTCTCAACAATGTGCAAATGTTTTGTCCAATTATTAATGGATCGTGATTGTCAAAAGTTCAACAAGAGTTCTTTATGGATAAATTCTAACTTTATATATCATTAGATTATAGTAAAAGAACAAAATTTTGTTATAAGATTAGATGTTGCCTAAGAGATTTTGGTAAAGAATCCATGTCACACTATAGGAGTTTTTCCCAATTATTATGACCTTGATTTTGTCAAAAAATTGACAAGAATCATTTATTGATGGAAACTCTAACATTCTATTAGATTATAATAAAAGGAAGTAAGCCCCGAGGGTTAACTCAATTGGTCAAGTCCTCATCGTTAAATACCTATGCTATTAAGAGGTCACAGGTTCAATTTTGTCGACCTATTAGGGTCAGGCTCCATGATTAAGCTACCAAGAAGTGATCCTTTCGGGTAGATTTGCCTAGTACAAATATTTCATGGATGTAGTGGTCACCAATCTCTGGGGACCATGAACCACATAAAAACGAATAATAAATGGAAGTAAGTTTGTTACAATATTAGATTGTGCCCAAGAGATTTTGGTAAAGGATTCAAACTAGATATAGTTGATTTCGTCATTTTTTCCCTTTCATTGATAACTTTGTTGAACTTTTTCAAGAAGTGTGATATAGATAGTGTTATTAATTGTTAGAATGATTATAAATATAATTTAAATAAAGGAAAAGGCTATCATAAACATAATTGTTCTTTCAAAGTTCAATTTCATCACTCAGTGCCTTGCTCTAATGCTACATGCAATTTCATAAAATGAATTTATATGAATGACATAAGTAGCTTGTTGTATACGTTTAGTACTTTAGGTGAAGACGTATCTATATGTAGTTAATTTTGAGTATGGCTTCATGACCTTCTTTCGTTCTTATGTAGTTTTAGTTGGATTATCTTGATCATTTTATCCACAAATGAGAGATTTATAACCCATGTGCTTCATCAACGTGAACCCTCTATGGAATTTATTTCGAGTCTATGCGTAGGTTGTATACAAGTAACATTTGAATTTGTTTGTGCAAAACTCTATCAAGGATTTGAACCAATTGCTTATATGTGCATATGTATTTTGTTCTTGTACAATTGTTTTTTAGACTTTTAATGGCTTGTGCCCTCTATAACATTATTCGAACCAATGTCCAAGGGACTCAATGTTCCTTGTTTTGGATTGAGGACTATTTAATGAGACCATGTTGTGCCACAACATTTAAACACCCACATTTCCATTATTCAAAAGAATGAACAATTAAGTTTAATATTGAATGACAACTAATCACCAAAAGCATTCTTCCAATTGTATCAATGTCTATTAGGTAATAGTGTGTTTCTTTAGTATGCATTAATTGCATTGTAATTTGATAGTCACGATATGTTCTAGATATATAGTGATCTGACAACTCATATTCTGAGAAAAGTCTTCTGGATTATTCACATTGTAAGGAAGATTGTTCTTGAAATGAGTCTTAGATCTAACTCATATTCTCCTTGATACTAACAACTATTGATTCGTGGCTTGACACCCGATTGGTCCATGATCTCTATTTAAAGAGCATGGAGGGTCATGGTTGATGATCAATTATGAGAACTCTCTTATGTAAATAAAATATATATATATATATATATATATATATATATATATATATATATATATATATATATATAGATATATATATAGCCTCAAGTGGTCGTGTTGGCTAGGGCTGTGGACTCTTGGAGGGCTTTAACAATGTAAAAATACTAGAATTGTGATATTTCATCTAGTTGTGTAACTAGTTAATGAAGGTGTTTGTCATGTATGTTATACCTTGTTTACACGAACATGGTATCAAAGCAAAGATCAAGTTGTTCTCAAGGGGAGATGTTAAGATATTTAAACACTTAGGAGTTAGTTAAGTTCAACTTGATCTAATGTGTATATAAGTTAAAAGTGTGTTTCTTTAATATACATTAGTCGCATTGTAATATGATGGTCACGATATGCTCTAGACATAAAGTGATATGAAAGCTGATATTCTCCTCAATATTAATGGCTATTTATCTGTGGCTTAACACCCAATTGATCCATGATCCCTATTTAAATTTTAAAAAGCTTGGAGGGTTGTGGTTGATGATTGATTGTGAGAACTCTCTTATGTAAAAAAATCTTTTACATTAACAAAATTTCCCCAAGTGGCTGCATTGGTTGGGGTCATGGATTGTTTCCCCCTTAGAGGGTATTAACCATGTAAAAATATTGGCGTTGTAATCTTTGATATGGTTGTGTGATTGGTTACTGAAGGTGTTCATTCTGTATAGAATACCCTATTTACCCAAACAATTAACACTTTCCTCAATAGTTCTTTAATGGAAAAGATAAAGGCAAAATATATGGGACCATAAGCTTATTCTAAACTGGATTTTCCAAGTGGCTAACCTACTTATATTTAGAATACAAACGAGCGATAATAAATGGCATATTGCTCTTCAAGCTTCAATTTTAAGAAGTGAGGAATGTTTCAATGATTGTGGAACTAAATTGAGACAACTAATTTCTTCAAAGCCCATGAGTTAGCACTTACATGTAATATTCAAGTTTGACGAAAACTAGCTACACAATGTACTTCTTTATGTTGTTTATGTTTTCTTTGACCACACTTTTATTTAGAAGGAAAACCAAGTAGGGATGCTCTTACATCCAACTATGGTGCTTGTGACAACAACATAATCTAATGTTGATGTGTGTGTGTGTGTGTGTGTGTTTAACAATATAGCTTTCATTAATAAAGAAACGAATAGATGAATTTACAGTTCAATTGGATGTTTTGCTTCATAATATTCCAACCTACTTACAAATGCTTCACCTCATATACCTTCCAATCCATTGATGAATGTTATTGTTAATTCCATGATGCAACCAAATTGGGTGAAAGTAGAAAAATAAGATAAAAGGCACATTATGAAGGAAATTATAATACCCTTATATCTTTTCACGTCTTAATGTATTTGTTTTGACTTAGGAAATGCACAAATTCCACTTGAATGCACATTTCCACAATAGAAAAACATTAAACCAACAATCTAAGGAGAGGTTTATATGAATTGCAAAGCATAGTCAACCCTAACTGATGAGCACATCCTTGAAGCTCCATGAAACCCTTGCTTATGGATTGTTGGAGGTGTGCATGGCCTATGGGAGAGATATAGTAATGCAGGAGCACCCCATGAAATTTTCCTTTTCTTTTGATACGAAAGTTACTTCCTTTAAATATATTTCAAGTCATGGGAATATGTTAGTTTTGCTAAAGTGTCCTTAGAGGACATATGTAAATAATTGATAGTATAAGGTGGCATCCAATCTTCTAGAATGAGGGACACATGTAGAATCTTTGAGATCTATTAGTTACAACTCCATTTTGTCTCATGGAGATATTTTGTCTAGAGTCAAGTGATACATATAAAAAAAGGGAGAATGAGCTCTGATGTTCAGAGAACATCTTGAAACTTAAGAAATGTCATTATGCCCATGTATATTCTTGTAATACGAATATAATAGAAACCTATATGTTTGTTTTTTAAGGATGTGATTGAATAAGTGTACACTAACACCTTCAAAGAGGGACTATGGCTAATCTGCATTAACTTGTGCATATATTAAGGAGCGTTGTGAAGAGTGGTAGGGAATTTAAGCAATGGTTGGAGTCGCAAGAGACAAAGATAATCTTTGGTGGGTGAAAACCAGTTCACTTGAATGCCACTACATGATACCCCTATGAAGCAGTAGAGCTAATCCAATAGGGGTTTGTGTTTCAAGGAGTAACGTCAATGTTTTAACGAGAGGAAGGACCACGATTGCACCCCCACCCGCCCACCCCACCCCCCCCCCCCCCCCCACACCCCCAGCCCCCACCCCTCTTTGTTGAAATAACCCCCCGGTAGTGATGACAAGTAGTTGGATTGGATCACTCATAATCACATAATGAGAACCCATTTGGAAATAGTGAGAGCTAAAGCGATCTAAGAACCAAAGAAAATGTTTTGTTATGCAATTGGAGTTGTGTCAAGTGGTATCAGAGTGGGAAGCTCTTGATAAATAAAAAAACTAGAGGTTATAGTGAACATGTTGCCCAAACAAGAAGGTCGAGGAAGAAGGGGAGTCACTTACGAGTTTTGATTGGAGTTGAGGTGCATCCAAGCGAGGATGAAGTCGTGGTAGCTCAAAGAAGGGAACAAAACGTAAGAGACATCAGTGAGAGTGAAGATACAAGCTTCGAAGGGGAAATAGAGGGAGCACCAAAAGAAGGGTTGACAGAGGAGCAATTAATAAGGCTAGTTAGGCAGGTGGAATCCAAACCAAAATGGAAGTGTATGTGTATGATGGAAATATGAATGTGGATGACTTTCTCGATTGGGTCCATGCAATGGAAAAATACTTTGACTATGAAGATGTGGAGGAAGACCGTAAGGTCAAGTACGAAGTGACCAGGTTGAAGGGTCATGCAACCTTATGGTGGGATGAGTTGTAGGCTGATAGGAAAAGAAAAGGGAAGGGAAAAATAAAAATATGGGACAAGATGGTAGCTAAATTTAAGAGCAAATTCATGCCCAAGGACTACCAGCTGAATTTTTTCATACAACTGGAAATTCTAAGACAGAAAGCCATGACAATAAAGGAATATACCATGTTATTCTACAGATTAAATATCAGGACAAGTCACATAGAGAAAGATGTCAAGAAGGTGGCCAGATATATAAATGGCCTAAGATATTATATCCAATATAAGATTGGCCTCTTACCCTTGAAGATAGTGGAGGATGCCTACCAAGCAACATTAAGAGCATAAGAGAAATTGGCTAGAAAACAAATCCAAAGAAATAGAGGGAGTCCAGTAAAGGGAAAAGGATCTTCCAATAGAGAAATTTTCCAAGCTCTAAAGGAGGAATCATAAAGCTCAAGAAACCAATCACGTAGGGGAGGAGAGTCAAGAGGTAGACGATTCTTCTCAAGGAGTAGAGTTAGAGGATGAAAAGTAAGGCATTATATTTGAGAGAAGACATGGCACATTTCATGGAATTATCCTAAAATTAAGACAACAATTTAAATAGGCACTCACATTTTAGAAGATAAATAAGAGGTACCAAGTGTAGAGGTAAAAGAAGAAACCCCCATGAGAGGTGAATCCTTGATGCTGAAAAGAGTTTTGGTTCAAGTAGAAAATGAAATTCATGAACCAACACATAGGAGAAATATGTTTAGGACAATATGTTAGGTCCTTATACTACTAGAGTAACCCCTTATTGTTATTAGTGCAACCCCCTTATTACATTGTTGTGCCCATTTAGTCCCCATATTGTTATTATTGTGCCCCATAGAAGCCCACTATTGTTATTGTTGTGCCCTTACATTATTATTGTTATGTCAGCTCTGATTACATTATGACCCCTTAGACTCCTATATATAGAAAGGAGGCCTTGTCATTTGTATCATCCAAGAATGATTCATTTGTGTAATGTAAAGGAGCTTTCCCCCTAGAAGATGCTTATTTTGAAGGCATTGATCTCTCTTTTCTATCTTTTTGTGAGTTGGTTTCATAACATTTGGTATTAGAGCTTTGGATTCTAGGGTTTCGCTGCTCCACACTGGTCATTGTGGAATTTTCGCTATAACTTTTTTTCTGCGACGTTTCAGAAGCTAAAAAAAAAACCCATTTGAGCTGAAATCTTTCTGAACATCGGGTCTAAATTTCAGATCTTGTCTCGCTATATTTTCAGAGATATGATATGAGGAAGTTAGGGTTTTTACAAGCTCCAGAATTCCATCTCAAACAGGTCAGCGTGACATTTTCACTATAATTTGTTTTCTACGAAGGTTTAGATTCTGAAATTAAAACCCATCTGAGCTGAAATCTTTGTGAAGCTCAGGCCCGAATTTCAAATCTGGGTTCGCCATATTTTCGGAGATACGGTCCAAGACATTTAGGGTTTTTGCAAGCTCCCGAATTACATTCTAAACAGGTGACCTTGGGAAAATCATCATAACTCTCTCTCTGAGAATCTGATTCAAATTTAGTAAAAAGTGATAGAAAGTAGACAGACTGTAGTTTTTTGGGTATCATTTTCATAACCTAAGGTTGAAATAGTGACGCGTTACACGTTGCACGTCGTACAAGTTCGCTCTACTAAACTAATATATAATTAGGTCATCGCAGGAGATTGGGAATAACTCTTTCTTCAGGAATCCAATTGCGATCAGAGTTGCGGGGTCAGAAAGAGGACTTAGACTGCTATCATAGACCGAAATTTCAGAACTTTAAATTACATAGTTAAATTCATTTCAAGATCGAGCTCCTAAAATCAAGAAAAAACGATATGAGGAAGTTTGATGGCAAGGATCTGATAAATTGGATACTACAGATGGAGCAATATTTTGATCTATATGAGGTGAAATTGTTACAAAAGGTACGTATTGCATCTTCATATTTAGAACTGAATTAATTTTTATGGTATAAAGAGCTTTGTTCTCGTAAACCACTTGTCACGTGGTCAATTTTCACAGAGGAAATGATAGCACATTATGAGGATACAAAGAGCAACACCTTCTTTGGCCAATTGATAAATCTCAAACAAAAGTATTCAATGGCAGAGCACATTGAGGACTTTCAAAACTTGAATATAAGGGAAAATGATATTCCAGAGAAGCAGAGGATTGATGTCTTCACAGGGACTTTAAAGGATAACATTCAACATGAGGTTTGTCTTTGGGAACCTGATTCATTGGAGAATACATTCAGGTTGGCAAGAAAAAATGAAAGCAAAATTATGGCAACAAGGAAGCCTACCACTCACAACTATAAAGATGGAAGTGTTGATTCCCCTAGCCTTCAAAAACCTACAAGGTTGACACCATAATAATTGGAAGAAAAAAGAGCAAAAGGGCTTTGTTAAAGTTGTGATAGCAAATACTCTAAAGGTCATAAGTGTGCTGAGAAGAAATTATTTTACATAGATTGTGAAGAGGAGGAAGAAAAGGAACAAGAAACGTCAAAAGAAGAGGATATACACTAAGAACTAGCCCTAGAGAAAGACGAAATGAATCCGACCATATCTTGTACTACAATGGCAGGAATTACCACCCCTCAAACTCTTAAGATAGAAGGACATATCAAGAAGAAGAAGGTTGAAGCAGTGAATATCAGGAAGAAAAGGATCAAGAAACGTTAAAAGAAAAGGATACTCACCAGGAACCAACCCCAGAGAAAGAAGAAATGAATCTGATCATATCTTGTAATACATTGGAAGGAATTACCACTCCTCAAACTCTCAAGATAGAAGGACATATCAAGAAGAAAAAGGTTCAAGCAGTGAAAGATCACATCAAGCATCAACAAAAAGTTCTCCAACTTTTAAAGGATAACCTCACCTTGGCGCAGAATTGAATGAAACAACAGGCAAATCAACATTCCAACGAAAGAAGTTTTGATATAGACGACTGGGTATTTTTACGAATACAACCATACAAACAAATGTCCCTCAAGCAAGCTAAGAAGGATAATAAATTATCACCAAAGTACTATGGTTCTTACAAGGCACTACAAAAGATTGGTACTATGGCATACAAATTGGTGCTTCCTGCATCTTCCCGAGTGCCCCCAGTTTTCCATGTTTCATGCTTAAAGAAGTTTATAAGTGACAAGCTCCCAGTTCAAACAATATTGTCGGAACTTGACAAGAAAGGAAAAATCATATTGGAACCAGAAGCAGTCACAGAAACAAGAACCCAACAACTACGAAATCGATCAATTTCAGAGTATCTCATCAAGTAGAAGAACTTACCCGCTGAAGATTCTGCATGGGAGGACGAGAATTTTATACAGAAGCATCTAGAACTACTCAAGTGTTGAGGACAACACTTTTTGAAGGAGGGGCATGTTAGGTCCCTATAATACTAGTGTAACCCCTTATTGTTATTAGTGAAACCCCCTTATTATATTGTTGTGCCCATGTAGTCCCCATATCATTATTATTGTGCCCCATAGAATCCCACTATTGTTATTGTTGCGCCCTTACATTACTATTGTTATGTCGCCTTTGATTACATTATGACCCCTTAGACTCCTATATATAGAAAGGAGGTATTGTCATTTGTATCATCCAAGAATTGTTCATTTGTGTAATGTAAAGGAGGTTTCCCCCTCGAAGAGGCTGATTTCCAAGGCGTTGATCTATCTTTTCTATCTTTTTGTGAGGTGGTTTCATAACACAATATGCAAATCTAAAAGAAAACATTGTTAAGTGATCATTAATAGTGGAAGTACTGACGATTTGGTTTCTACAAATATGGTGGAGAAGCTAGGATTGCAGAGGAAGTCGCATCCTACACCATACTGAGTGTCTTGGTTGTAGGAAGGACACCAATTCTTGGTAAGTGAACAAAGTAAGTTAGAATTCCATATTGGTAGCTATAGGGATGAAATTTTATGTGATATTATGCCTATGGACGTTTGTCACATTTTGTTGGGAAGACCTTGAAAGTATGTAAGGAGAGTTGTCCACGATAGGAGGAGAAATAAATACACCCTTTAAAAGGATGGTTTTAATCATGTGATATTACCATTGACTGATGAACAGACAAAGGGAGAAGCATACCCCAAGTGTACTGATGATGAGCGGGAAGGAGATACTACAAGAAATTAAGGAAGAAAAAGAGGTACAATTTGCTTTAATTAGAAAACCAAGAGTAGTCCTTGCTAATACTACGTTAAATGATTTGCCTGATGAAATTCAAGAATTATTAGATGATTTTGTTGATATTATTATTTATGAGTTTCCTAATGAATTACTACCCATGAGGATCATTAGCCACCACATAGATCTAATCCCAGGAGCCAGTCTACCAAACAAGGAAGCCTATAGGATGACACCCAAGGAGAAAGAGGAAATAATAAATCAAGTTCAAGAGTTATTGGAAGGGATTGATTAGAGAATTTTTAAGCCCTCATGTTATGCTTTTAGTTTCAAGTCCAAAGAAGGATGGAGGCTTGAGAATGTGCACTGATTCTAGAGCAATAAATGAAATAGCAATAAGGTACATATTTCCTTCACCTCGCATAGATGATTTAATGGACCGTTTGAGTGGTGCAAATTATTTTTCCAAAATAGATTTAAAAAGTGGATATCAACATATTAGGATGAGAAAGGGAGATAGCTGGAAGACAACATTCAAAACAAGCGATGGACTATATAAATAACTTGCCATGCATTTTGGCTTGACTAATGCACCAAGTATGTTCATGAGTCTCATGAATGAAGTTCTCAAAGACATTTTTGCTAAATTTATGATTGTGTATCTTGACGAAAATCTTGTTTACAACAAAACAAAGGAAGAACATTTAAGGTTCTTAAAAATAGTATTGAGAAAGTTATAGCGGGAGAGACATTTAATAAATCTTAAAAAAATGTTCCTTCATGAAACAAAGTTAGTCTACTTGGGTTTTATGATTTCTCTAGAAGGAATAAAGATGGATTCAGAGGATGTAAAAGCTATTAAGTAGTGCCTTCTCTAAGAAACAATTATAAGGTAAGGAGTTTTCATGGATTGGCTAGTTTTTACAGAACATTCATTTGAAAGGTTAGCCATATATGTGCATTGATAGTTAAAAATATTAAGAAGGAACAACAACGATTTACATCGACAATAGCGGCTGAAAGGGGATTTAGATTGCTAAAATAAAAGATAATAGAGCAACCTATTCTAACCCTACTAGAATTCCACAAAATTTTTGAGGCAAAATGTGATGCAAGTGGGACAGCCATTGGAGTTGTTATGAGTTAAGAAGATAAACTCATTTCTTCTTTCAATGAAAAACTGAATGAGGCCCAACAAAAATACTTGACCTATGACAAGGAGTTTTATGCAGTAGTGAAATCTTTGAAGAAATGTAGGCATTACCTTATGATAAAAGAGTTTGTCCTATGAACTTACAACCATGCCCTACAATTTATAACCAAGCAGGAGAAACTAAATTAGAGGCACGCGAAATGGATATAGTTTATGCAAAATTTTACTTTTGTCCTTAAACACATTAGTGGAAATGCTAACAAAGTTGCATATGCTTTGAGCAGGAGATGCTTGGTTTTGAAAAAATTCCAAATAAATGCTTTGGGATTTAAACATCCAAGGAATTGTACAAGGAGGACCCAAAATTTGGAGCAACTTATGAAGCATGTGAGAACACAATGGTACAAGATAGGAGCCCTTGGATTGAGTATATGATTCAATAGAGTTTGTCTTTTAAAGGTAGCCAATTGTGTATTCCTAAATGCTCAATAAGGGACAACTTGTTGAAAGAAAAACACAATAGAGGATTAATTGGACACTTTGGGCATGATAAAACTCATGCTTAGCTAAGTTCTTCTTATTTCTATCCAGATATGAGGTTTGATGTAAAAAAAATTGCGGATAAGTGTGAAAGTTGTCAATATGAAAAAAAAAGCAACATAATGTTAGTTTATATTAGCCTTTACTCGTACCGAGTAGACCATCGGATTCCTTAAGCATGGATTTCATTTGGGGTTTACCCATAACCCAGAGGAGAAATGATTCGATTATTGTAGTTGTAGATAGATTCTCCAAGGTTCCTCATTTTATACCCTATCATAAAACTAGTGATGCAACCCACATTGCAACTTTATTTTTCAAAGAGGTGGTGAGAATACATGGACTGCCCATGAGTAAAGTTTCAGAAAATGACAAAATTTTATTGAGTGTTTTCAGAGGATGTTGTGGAAAAATCTTGGAACCAATCTTTCATTGTTCATCTTATCACCCTCAAACAAATGGGTAGACTAAAGTGGTTAACATGAGCTTGGGAAATTTGCTGAGGAGTTTGGTAAATGAGCAAAAAAATCAGTGGGATCAAGTCCTTCCATAGGCTAAATTCACCTATAATGATTCACCTAACAGAAGCACGGGCAGAAGCCCATTCCAAAATATATATGGCATGCACCCCAAAGGCATCTCAAAACTTAGAAACTTGGGAAAGGAATAAGTATGAAGTGTTGATGCAAAGGAATTTGCTACAACAATGCAAAATTTAAATGAAGAAGTTAAGGGGCAACTTCAGGATAACAACCAGAAGTAAAGCAAAAGGCGTACATGAGAAGAAGGGAAGTAACTTTTAAAGTTGGGAATATGGTACTAGCTCATTTGAGAATGGAGAGGTTTCCAAGAAAAGAATATAACAAATTTAAGTTGAAGAAGATAGGACCTGAAGCAGAGGATGGAGAGGATCAAGAGGGAAATCAATGGAAGAAGCAGTTACCTACAACCAAGAAGTTGGAGATGGAAAAGATCCTTGATTAGAGAATTGGAAAGATAACTAGGAAGAAGGATTACTATGAGTATTTGGTCAAGTGGAAAGGTCTTCCAGCTGAAGATGCAACTTGGATGAATATTGTAGAGATCCAGAAACACAACATAATTGTTGAAGACATAAGATTCCATGAAACCTTTTATTACTTGGGATTATGATGCAGGAGCATCCCACAAAATTTTCCTTTTCTTTTGATATAGAAAATATTTCCTTTAAAGATCTTTTAAGCCATGGGAATCTGTTAGCTTTATGAAGTGTCCCTATGGGATAGATGTAAATAACTGACAGTATAAGATGGAAACCAATCTTTTAGAATGGGCGACACTTGTAAAATCTCAGAGAGCTATTGGTTACAACTCCATTTTCTCTCATGGAGATTTTTTGTCTAGAGTTGAGAGATATAAAAAAGAGAGGCAACGAGCTATGATGTTCAGAGAGTGCCCTTAGACTTGGGAAAGGTCATTCTATCCATGTAAATTCCTATAATACAAATATAATATAAACATGTGTGTTTGTTGCTTAACAGTGCAATTGAATATGTGTGTACTAATGCCTTGAAAGAGGGACTATGGCTAATCTACGTCAAACCAAATTGTGCAGATATTAACAAGCGTTATGAAGAGTTGTAGGGAAGTTTTGTGATGGTAGGAGTCCCAAGACATAGAGAGAGAGAGAGAGAGAGAATATTTGGTGGGCGAAAACTAATTCACCTGACGAAGGCTGCACGATACTCTTGCAACAACAGTAGAGTTGAGCCGAGAGGGGTTTGTGTCTTGGGGAGGAATGTCAATGTTTTAATGAGAGGAAGGAGCATGATTTCACCCTCCTTCCCCCCCTTTCTGCTATGTCATGAGTACCCATGATCCCCTTTTCCGCTTACGTCATGGGTACCCCACCCCTCGCAATTCACAAGGACTGTGGATCTTGCTCCACAAATTTCTACCATTTGATTTCATTGTGGGCCAAAGCCTAGTTGCAATGCCCCCCTTGCCCCTACAGTGACAACGGCCTATTGGATGCAATCACTTCTAATTGTACAGTGAAAACCCATTTGACAATAGCAAGAGATGTAGTGCTACAAGAACTAGACTAAAGGCTTCGCTGTTCAGTTGGAGTTGCGTCTCATACATCCTTAATTCATCCATCAATTATTGTGTATAGGTTTTGTTAAATTTTAAGCACAAGTTCAAAATCTAGTTGTGACAAAATCACTACACTACCAATTACAAAACAAAAGAGAGAAGAGAGAATGAAATAACACTCAAATAAACTATAGTAGCTAGAAGATTTATTCGAATTTATTTGCATTGCACTATGTGACTTTAGTGCAGTTAAATAACACTCCCATAAAGAGGATCAATGCACACTAAGTGTGGTTCATTGAGCATGCAAAACCTATAGATAACCAACTCTCCCTTAGTTCTTGTTAACTAGGCCAAAAATGGAGTTATAAGCTCTAAAATAGAGTTAAGAGTCAATTATAAGGTTAGATAATGATATAGTGAATCATTAATAAGTGAGAATTGAAGTAAGAACTCACATATGAAACTTGTAACTCATGAACTTAGAAAAAACACCAAGAATAGGACTAAAAGTCAAAATATAAGGATTCCTAGAATAAGGACAAGAATGTAAGGTTTTGGATAAGGTTTGTCCCTAGAATTAGGAAGGAAGTACACACTTGTAGATAGTGTGGCTAGACAATAGAAATGTGCATTAATGGATTAGAAATGGCAATGTTACTGCCTAGTTAATGCCCAATAATTGCCACATGTCATCCTACATGGAAAGCCTTGCTAAAAATAGACACATTATATGACTTGAAGGGTAGGAAATGTAGGGCGAGTATGGTTAGGTAATTTACAAGTTACACCAATGGACCCCCTCACCCCCCGAACTGCGGTTGGTATGTGCAAAATATATGAGTCTTGACAATTTTCAACCATGTTAGGTACTTAAGTACAATGGAGTTGTAGATTCTAAAATAGAGTTAAAATCATTAATAAAGTTAGATAACGATGGACCTTTTTTTTTATAACAAGATGAATCAACAACTAGGCGAGTCTTGTACTCGCATGGCATAAGGTCGATTCTGGCCACTATAATTATACCTTTGGGTCCTACGAGTTGTCCTCCTCTTCGTATATATGTTTACAATAGGGGGATTGAACCTTGGATCTCTTAGTTTCCATGGTTTCATATCACTTCAATCACCAATTGAGCTGCCCCTGAGACATAATTTTTTTAAAGTTTTATTATTATCATTATATTTATTTTTTCAATTATGTATTTTATTTTATTTTTGGTTTTTAAATTTTTATTATTAATATAGCCCTCCCCTCGGGAGCTTACTTGGAAAGCTCGTCAAAATGTAAAATAAATGTGAGTACAAGGTCTCAAAGTTCAAATCCCTCATTGCTTACTCATGCTTGTGTGTTGGGGGAGTATCACACTTCACCTAGGGGTTTTAGTGGTAGCAATGAGAATCGACCCTGTGTCATGCAAGCATGAGACCGCCTTAGTTGTTGATTCCTTTAGAATAATTTTCTTATTATTTTGATTTTAAAAGTTTTCTTTTTTAATATTTTTTGGGTTTTAAGGGTAATAATTAATTAATTCCTAAGGGTCTTTTTTTTTCTCTTTCTTATAAATAATTGTTTTTTTCTTTTATTTTTTAAGAGAAAGGTGTTTTTTTTGGGGAACAAAATACTATGTTTTTTTCTTACTTGATTTCCCCCCCCTTAAAAAGATTATGTATGTTATAATTTTTTTGTATTTAATTTTTGTAATATAAGTTATTAAAAATAATAATTAATAATTAAAAAAAAATGTATGTAATACCGCTTTTAGATTTAAGTTGATTTTATGTTATATATTTTCAAGGATACTAGTTGTGAACAACATAATGTGAATTAATTCATAATTTTAACTCTAAAAATAAATAAAATGAAAAATAGATAAACTTGAAAAACACTTTAAAAACAAGCATTTCCAACCAAAAAAAGGAGGTAGACAAGCATAAAAAATGCTTAAGAAACCAACATTTGGAGGAAGAAGAAGAAGAGGAAGAAAGGTAGACAAACAAAAAAGCTTAAAAATCAACATTTGAAAAAAAAAAAAAGTTCACTTGAAAAGGCTTAAAATATTAACATTTGAAAAGAAAAAATACGGACTTGAAAAATGCTTAAAAAATCAACATTTGAAAAAAAAAAAAAGTTCACTTGAAAAGGCTTAAAATATTAACATTTGAAAAGAAAAAATATGGACTTGAAAAATGCTTAAAAAATCAACATTTGAAAAAAAAAAAAAAAGTTCACTTGAAAAGGCTTAAAATATTAACATTTGAAAAGAAAAAATACGGACTTGAAAAATGCTTAAAAAATCAACATTTGATATATTAGAATATTTAAATGTCAAAAAATTGTCCTCCCCCCCAAAAAAAGGTGATGTTGCATCACCACTTTTCAAAATGAGCATAAAAATCAACACTAAATGTGACCCCTAGAAAAATAAGAGTTGCTAGTTGAGTTGGTAACTTTGTTAGTAGATGAAAGGCCAATTTGAATTCACTTGTATTACTTTGCTTGACTTTAGTACAATTAAATAAATTTCTCATAGAAGGGGATCAATGTGCACTAATTGTGGTTCCTTTAACACACAAAACCTGTAAATAATCAACTCTCTCTTAATTCTAGTTAACTAGGCCAAAAATGGAGTTGTAGGGTCTAAAATATAGTTAGATTAAATAACAGAGTTGGATAAGGATATGATGGGCCATAAATAAGTGGAAAATAAAGTAAGAACTCACACATGCAACACCTAATTAAAGAACTCAAGAAAAATGTCAAGGATAGGATTAAAAGTCAAAGGATAAGATTTCTTAGGATAAAGGGATAAGAGGATAAGGTTTGTCCCTCAAAATAGAATAAAATATGCACTAGTGGATACGGTGGATAGCAATAGGAAGTGCACATTAATGGATAAGATATGGCCATGTCACTACTCAATCAATGTGAGGTGACTGCGACAGGTCATCCTTCATGGTAACCCTTGTTAAAAAGAGATATACTATAGATAGCAATTGCTAAAAATAGAAAGATCACTTGAAGGGTAGGAAATGCATAGTAGGTAAAGTTAGGTAACATGCATGTTACATCAATTGGCTTGTCTTGCATGCCATCGCCTAAAAATGGATTATTTGTTGAGAATAGAAATAATAATATGGTTAGAAAGATGCAACCACTATGTCACTCCACCCATTGATCTCATTTGATCAATTAGATGGACGTTTGGATTCTCTAGTTGTTGGATTTTATAACTTATAATGGAGAATGAAATTTTGAGTGCACTTGATAGAGCTATAGCGAGGAATGGATTCTCACCCTATCAAGGTAGCATAATGAACAATTAAATACAAAGGAATGCTTCCAATAACTCACACACCAAATTAAATCTTTCTCAGCCAAAAAATATTATGATCTAGCAAAGATGAAATGTGGAAATGTTCATGCTTTGACAATCTGGAAAACAATTTGGCATAGAGATGAAATCCCCAAAGTAAACATCTTTTGTTGGTTAATGGTACAAGGGAAAATCCTCACCTATAACTCAAAGAAAGAGAAACATAAAGGGCCCCTAAAGATGTGCATTATGATAGAATTCAAAAGATAATATCTTTCATTTATTTATGGAATGTAATTATACAAAAAACCTTGGGAGTCAACTTTTGAAGAATTATAGATCTTCACTGACATACCTAAATATTGGTCCTCCACGTTTTAGACACGATATCTAGACTATAATTTAAGCCTAATAGGGAAAAAGATTCTCAAAAGAGCTGTCAACGCCCTCCCAAAATACATTTTCTAGAGAAATTGGTTTATAAGAAATAAAGCCATTTTTAACAACGGGTTGCTTCCAACTCCTCTTTCTGTTGCAAAAGCAAAAGTTGTTGTTTGATGCCCTATCTTCAGCTAGAATAACAAGCAATTGGGAGGAGAAACTTAACACTAGGGAGCTCTTATGGCTTCAAGGTCCCAAACTTGGGAGCAATATTAGCACAGGAAGATATAGACCAAAACCCTCCTTCCTGGGAATTAAGATTTAATCAAGCTGATTTAGAGAATTTGGAAAGAAAAAAGGGAAGCTTTATCCTATATTTTGATAGGGTTGCTAAAGGAAACCCTGGTCCATAAGGAGCAAGAGGTTTGATAAAAAACCTTGTTGGAAGCCCCTTTTTGTCCTTTGCTTAAGCCTAGGATTCAACACCAACAATGGTACAGAGGCCTTAGCTTTGTGGAAGGGACTACAAGTGCTCTATTGGAATGGCATCAAGGAAGCAGTTATCATGGGAGATTCAAAATGGGTAACAAAACATTTCAATAATGACTTCGTGGATGACTACTCTAGTTTGATATGGAAGAGAATAAGGGTTATTAAAAATCAATTTGAAAGACTAGAGGGATTTCATGTTCTGAGGGACATAAATCAAATAGTTAACAAACAAGCAAACAAAGGTTGTCCCGTTAAGATAGGGAATCATTCAAACTAAGGATCAAACAACTAGTGAACATCTCCCATAATGGCACAAAAACTCAATTTCATTAGGCTTCTTCAAAGTGAATACTCTTGAACTCAAACAACAAACATTCTAATTTCTCATTATACAAAGTTACATATAGATAGCATTCAAGCATATTTGTGGCAAAAACATCCTATAGTCATTTTAATCATCCTTAGTCCATGTCAACGAGCAATGATATTTCAACATACTCAGATTCCACAATTCCAAACTCTGAAAACTTGTTGGACAGTTGGCATTGCCCGGATGGCTAGTGGGAGCAAGTGTGTTTCATTGATGTCAACAACCATGGGGGATATGTGTTGGATAATTGACAGTGTTTGACAGTTGGCAAGTGTGTTGGAATTGATGTCAACCAGACTAGCATGGATGTTGGTGGCAATATATGTGCTAGCATTGATGTGCATGGCGTGTCAAGCTTAGGGGGAGTCCCATGGTTGTTGCAGTCTCTTGTAGAGAATCATCATAGTAGTAGGCTTATTAAATAAGCCATAGTATGATGACTATGATGGTTGGGAGTCCGAGACTTTGGAGGAATTTTTACATCAGAATATTAGCTCAAATTCTCTTGTAAATGGCATAGATGGATAGCCCTTGAAAAGATCTTTCCAATCGTATGCTGAAGTTTGCAAATGGCCTTCTGGATCGAAAGTTATTGACAACCAAATTTAGAGTTGGAGAGCTTGCCCGAGAACCTGGAAGCCTGTTGACAGCTATAAGAGATTGCCTGAAAGGTTAGAAGCCCAGAAGACCACAACTCTATTTATAAGTGAGGCAAGATAACATGGATATGGGCTAGTAGAGAACAACAACTAACGAATCTTTAATCGACGAAACACATAACGGAGATTGCCCAGAAGGTTGAGCCCGTAAGCAGTTGTAATTAAGAATCAGACATTATAGTGGGGCCAATAGGTAGAGACTAGAGTGGCGTACTATAGGCCAACAGGTGGAAGGTGGGCCAAGCCCGAAACCTCCAATAACAGTGCACAAAGGAAGAGGTGCGGGCATTGGATGTTGTGCACACAAGTGGGCCAGGTCAGAAGCCCACAAGTCTGTAAGGTGTATGCAATTCATTTTAAAGAAGTTACGGGCATGTGGGCATCCGAGCTCCAACGTGTAGTGACATGTGTATATGAGTGGGGCCCATTGGATGTCTAAGTGGAAGTTTCACGTGTTTTAGTGACCAAGGGTCGTGTGCGAATACAAAAGAAAATGGCATCTCGAGTGTATGGTTCAAGGGATGGATGAGTCAAAATCTCTTTGACATCATGGACCAAGTTAGCGTTTATGACATATTAGGGGTCTTCTACAGAGCTAAGGGCTTAACACCTGCGGATATGAACGGGTCAAAAATTTTGGAGATGAGTCCATCCATATTCGACAGACATGCCAAGTTGGCTATTCACCATAAGTTGATTATGCATGCATGGATGGGTCGACAAATATCTAAAAAAATGTACTATAACTGGGAGTTATGCCATATCCAGAGGCTTGCCAATGTTGGACTGCCAAGAAGCTCTAGATGGAGACAGAGAGGACCATGGTTGCACATAATGAATTAATGGAGTCTATCTCGAGTAGAAGCAAGCCTCTTCTTATCTTACTTTCATGCCTCATAGAATTAAATGAAAAATATGGCTAAGTGCAGGACTTCTGATCATAGTCTAAGAGAGCCATGCTTGACGTACAATCTGTGTTATGTGGGAAATTAATAAGAAATGGATAGCCATGTTATGTGTGCAGACATAATTCGTGAGTAGTACTCTGTGAGTGTGTAATTTGATTGAGATTTAATCCTCAATAGGGAGAATAATCAAGTGTCCATCCTCATGTTTAATGTAGTTGTATCGACTAGGAAAATTGATGCTACAACGGGAAGGAGAGCCATGCACATAGTACACTTGGGTAGTATGGAGGATAGTAGAGACAACATCGTTCCTTGTGCAACAAAGGAACACAACCAAGGATTTCCATTGAGCAATGGGGGGGAATGCAACATAATTGAGTGATCTAAGTGGAGAGCTCTGTGGGTGAGCACTACTAAGGAGAAAGGCCAAGAGTGCATATGCTACAAAGAGCAGCCGAGAGAGCCTGTGGAAAGAAGGGGCAGACAATTGAGTATATGTTGCTGAGAGTAGAGGGTTGTGAGCTGAGCATATGTTGCTACAGAGTGAGCAAATTAGACAGAGTGTTGCAATAAGGGCTGAGGATGAGTGAGGGATGCTGAGTAGAACAGAGGGGCGAAAGTAGAAGAGAATAAAGGGTCAAACACAAAGGAGAGTTGATGATCAAGTGGATGAAGGTGTTGTGCTGTATTAATCACCTTTAATTGACTAAGACTATAACCATTTAATTGTCAACCTAGGGCAGGTCTGTTTATTTCAAAGGAGTCTGCACTATCTGTGTCGATACACCACAACCAAGGACAAAAATGGAAAATAGTAAAAAATCCATTGAATCAATTGTAGAAATTAACATTCATGCAAATATAAAAAAATACTCTACAAGAATGGGATCACAATTTGCATCTACTAGAACAAAGGCGCACCACACACTGTACTGATAACTACACCAACTGGTCAACTACCATACTTCTAACCAAATCTGTGTAACAACGCATCAGAAATCTGGAATTGAAGTAGATCTATTCTACAAATTATACAGCAACAACAAAAGCTGTGCATATACTAAAAGAAAGGAATAATAATATACAACTACTATACCACTGCAGTCCCTACTAAAGAGGAGGGCCCTTCCTCCCTAACCGGGCGCATGAATGAACATGAACTTAGTTAAGAATGCAACTCAAAATAGTAACAACATCACCTCAATGTATTGATATTAAAATAATTTAAACTTACAGGATCAGAGTAACAGTGCTCTCCATGCCATCCCCGTGCCCGAGGGATTGAGTTTCTCTTATAGAAATTACATACCCAAAAATTAGGAACAGATCAGTCATGAGAATCTCACAATTGTCAAGCTGATCAATAAAATAGAAATTGTTATAACAAGTTCCTAAGTACAAGTTCTGTTCAAATACATCAGTTGGAATCATAACCGCTTAGATCTATCACTTTCTAAATTGATAATTCGTAACTCTCCAACAGTTGTCATGTTGAATAGTACCCATGACTTGATAGCCATGGTGTAACAACATCCTGCAGTAAAACAACAGTTTGGGATGTAATAACAACATTTGGTAACAACAACGATTTGTAACGACACCTGAAATATAACGACAGTAATCTTTAACAACAACACGGTGTAACAACAAAGTCTGTGATAGCAACGTGGTGTAATAACAAAGTTTGTGACAACAACGTGGTGTAACAACACTCTGTTTCATCGTGCTCATGGATCAATCGGTGCAACTGTTCATTTCATAACCTTGCTCTCACGGGTAGCACCTGAAAAATAGGGAAGGAACTAAAATACTTCTCCGACGTTGCCCCAGTTAGCCATAAAAAGGAATATTACATCATTATATCTAGCAAAAATGAAAAAATAGCATGATGGAAAAATATGTTGTTCATAATAAGGAAAGAGGCGGTTAATATGCAAAGTTTTGTAGGTTCGGAGGGAAAGAAGTCAAAAACGGGGAAAGAAAGTATAGAAGATAGGTAGAAAAGCTACACCCAACATCTCCCCCCAACTGAAGCAATTGCATGTCCTCACGCAAAACCTCAGTTGCCACTGTTGTATCTCTGACACAGATCTGTAAAGTTATAAGCACCAATAGTGTCTTCATTAGCAGACATGTATCTCTGAGTAGACATCAACTGTCGTGGCCAATACTCCTCTTCATAATCACACAAGTGGTAATGAAACTGGTATTCCTCCAATGGAAACCAAATCAGAGGGTATATGAACCTAAGCCCAATCCAGAAGGCTCCCAGTGTTTTCACCACTCAGGCATATTCTGGTACTCATGTAAAAACAATCACAAAATTTTGGAACCTGAAAGGACCCCCTTCTTGTAATCCGGCACTGTTGGCTTCTGTGCGCTTAAGGCACCTTGTTAGTGCTCGAATTTTCATTTGTGCATTAAGATTAAGGCAAAACCCCACAATCTTCTTTCTGTAGGCGAATGCCTCTCCCTAACGTCCAGAGTACTTAAGAATAATTTGAACTCACGTCTCAATTCGGTGCCCATTCCTGGTTCTTCCCTAATCTATAATGCTGCTTTTTCCTCATTAGTTTTTGCCGACTTCATGGCCAAGTTCCATTCAATTTGATTTCTCATAAAAGAAATAAAGGCGCACAACTGCAAATCCCGCATATAAGAGAAAATAGTTGCCACCATCTTTATACTACAATATTCACAAATCATATTATGTAAAAACAACTCATAGAGTAAGCTTTGTTCATCAAAGTTACAAGCACAAAAAATTTATAGGAAAGTGTGGGTAGAAGTACCCAGATATGGTCTGTTTTCAAGAACTGCTCTTAATTGAAACAAATAATATCGTTCCCACAGGAAAACTGGATATGATGAAGAAGGCCTTCTGCAGCCTAACAGGTTCAAGGCAAGCTCATAAAGCTTTTTCTTATCATTCGTTAGGTCCAGAACTTGCCACTGTAGCAGCTGCAGTTGTTCTTCTTTCTTCTTCATAGCTTCTTTACTCCTCCGTTCTTCCCATCCTTTCACAATCTCCTTCTTTGCCCACTTCTCCATAAGTGAATTTATCATTTTCTGATGTTCCCTAAGTGTGATCACTCCCTCTTGCAGAGTGAGTGCCTACTATTTCCATTTTTGTAATTCTGATATCAACAAAACTCTTCCTCAACACTGTCCTTCATCAGGACCTTGTGTTCTCTCACATGCAATATCAATTGAAGGTGTAACACCCTCCTGAGGGTGGAGCTGATCCATTTCAGCTGCTAGTTCTTGTGTAACAACAACGTCATCAATGGGTTCTTGTGTAACAACTTCTTCTTTTTCTCCTTGGTTAGCTTCTGCTTCCACTACTGGTTCTTGTGTAACAGCAGTGTCATCCACAAGTTCTTGTGTATCAGCTTTCAAGTTACTCTCCATGGGATGCTCTGTTTCAGCTGCTGGTTCTTGTGTATCAGCAGCGTCCTTAACGGGTTCTTGTGTGTTAGCGTCCCAGGACTCAATTTGTGTTTCCCTTGAAAAGGTGCTCTCCGCAGAGACTCTATACCCTGCTGCTGCTAGTTCCTTAGCACAGGCTGTGCAGATAGATTCCAGAACATTTCCTCCCTAACCCTATTTACAGCCTCAACCAAGGTATCTAACCCTGAGACCCTTGCTTCCACCTTACTCTCTGCTAACTGTTGTCTTAACTTTTCATTTTCTCTCTCTAAATTTTCAATTTTAAGCAACAAGGATTGGGTCTCATCCTTACCTAGTGAGGGGGGTCCCTCCAGCTGAGCCTGCTCTTCTTCTTTCTGCTTTGTTGCTTCCTTTCTCTTCTTAGATGTGGATGGGGGTTTTGGATGTCTACTAACCTTCACTCTCTGCTTCGGCTGCTTATCACCTATCAGCTTGTCAACTGGTCTCTTTTCACCCCTTACTTTCGAAGGTTGGGCATATTCCTTAGTTTCCTCCGGAGCTTCCTCAGAAGTCCCGACTTGCTTTCTTCGAGAAGTCCTAGCCTTCTTCCTCATGAACTCATCCCAGCTCTTGCCCTGTTGACTCAGGGCATCTAGCACAATTAACTTAATAAGACTGTGGTTTGTGATGCAGTTCTCCAAATGTGCAGTTGTTTTCACCACTGCAGCCATATGCCTGATGTTCCACGGCAGAAAATACGGGAGGTTTATCATTTGTTGATGTCGGAGGTGCTTCAACAACTGGAAGTGATAATTAAATACAGTTGTCGCCCTTCCCTCACAGGTAATTTACTTAATGAGGTAAAAGACAACATCTTCCCATGGCTGGGGAAGCGATAACCTATCAATTCCTCTTCCTTTCTTTTCCAGTCGTTCTTCCCCTTGGAGAAAGTCCTCCTTCAAAGAGGGGTCATTGATCTTTTTGCTGAACTACCTCTTGCCTTCTGTTGGCAATGCCATCACATGAGAAATTACCTCCTCTGTGACTTCCAGCTGCAACCCCCTGAGATTCGTTTGATACACATTCAAATTCTTGGCAAATTCCATAGCAATTGCTTCATCCAATCCCTCTAGCCTTTGGAAAAATCCAAACCAACCTGCATCCTTGAAGATTTGGCATGCTTTAGGACAATTTTCCAATGCCTCAGTTGAGTCTAGTTCATGTCAAACTGTCGCCCCACCCATCTCTGTGCTGTTGCAACACACTGTTCTTCTCTCTTATTTTCTTTGAGAAATTCCGAAGTAACAGCACAATGCTCAGTTGTTCTTGCTCTGCAAATTGTTCTCCTCCTCTTCTATCTAAGAGTTCTGAATGAGAATACAACGCTTTAGTGTTGGGTGATGGTAGGGTGACGAAGTGAGGTTAAAGGCAGGGATTTCAAATCAGGGTTCGTACTGCGCAATATTAGTTCCCTATTAATGCTGAGTTATGGAGGATTTGTTTTGAGGTACAATTCCCTTTTTGGCATGATCGGTCATAATGGTGGTTATAAATGATAAATATTACAAAATCATCATTCTTTAATTCCAGTTTTAAAATTCGCAGTTCATGCATAGGTCATGATGTAATTCACCTTCCCCCTAGCTTAAGTGTGACGTCCGCCCTCAACCGTAAAAAGGATATCACATTAAATTGCCATAATTGTGAAATAAAAGAGGACAACGATATTACAGTTCCATGACGTACTTGGTATGACGTGTAAAGAAGAAATTGGTGACGAGGTGTGCGTAATTAATTCCGGCGATCATGGAAATTACTCCTGAATCATGGTGATGAATGTTGTATATCATGATAGATAATTCACTTGGATCATGGTTTGTAAGTTGTCGGTTGTTAGAGATTTAACAACCAAGATAACTGGCATACTCCTTTCTAGAAATTTTCCACAAAGATAAAAAATAAAGAACTAAAAATAGGGTTGTAACAACATTATTGTAAGATATGCATGAAATGACAAATGTTGTTTCAATGAAAGTGTGTAACAATCGCCACAAAGTGGTTTTCAAGTGTCACAAAAATTGTCTGTTTGCGCCCCTAAAAAGAGGTTTTCATAGTTAGATTTATTTATTTATTTGATTATATATATATATATATTTTTTTTTTTTTTTAACAGGTGTAACCGTTGGCAACCGAGGTTGGTTTTCAGCTGTTGCACTTATTGGAAGGTTTAAAATTTTGGCAACACATGGGGGTTTTCCCCTGCTCCTGTAATATGAAGGTCTGAATCCGTGAAAATGTTAACAAATGAATCCCTTGAAGTAGGTTTATGATATAACTGAAGACAGTGCCCATTAGCAAGTAATGGTGTCCTCGCATTGTAAATGGTAATCAAATTCACAGTCCCATTGTCAAAGACTCCATCAACTTCATATGGACCTAGCCATCTGGTGCAAAGCTTACCCTTGAAATCCTTGAATCTCGAATCATCTAAGAGAGCCCAATCTCCTTTCTGCAATTTCTTCTTTTGGGCCACTTAGCTCTCTACTGCTGAATAATCTTTGTTTGCTGGATAGAAGCCAACCATTTCTCCTCTGATTCATTGAGCTGGTTCAACCGTTGTTTTTGTGTTGTAGCCAGATCCATATTTACCTGTAATGTTGTTCTCAATGTCTTGATTTCAAACTCTATAGGGAATAAGGGATTTTTACCATACACAAGTTTGTATGGTGAGAATCCCATAGTATTCTTCCATGTAGTTCTATATGCCCACAACACTTCTGGAAGTTTATCAGCCCAATTCCTTCGGTGGCTAGCCACGGTCTTGGTAAGAATCCCTTCAATGACTTTGTTGGTGCTTTCCACTTGGCCATTTGCTTGTGGGTGATAAGGTGAAGTGATTCTATGATGAATTTTATACTTTTCAACCAACTTCTAGATCAAGTGAGATGTAAATTGGGGCCCTCCATCTGTCACTATCTCCCTGGGTATCCCAAAACAGACAAAGATGTCTTCAAACAAGAAGTTTGAAACAGCCTGCTTCGTGGCTTTGGTTAGTGCTTTTGCCTCAACCCATTTTGTGACATAGTCCATTCAGACCAATATGTAGGACTTCTATCGAGATGAAGGATTAATTGGTCCCACGAAATCCAAGGCCCATTTCTCAAATGGTTCTAAGACTATTTGAGGCTGTAACGACATCTCATCTGATTGCAGCGGTTGGCCCATCCTCTAGCAGCTATCACACCCTTTCACGAACTTCTTAGCATCCTGAAATATTGTTGGGAAATAATATCCTATCAAGAGGACTTTGTATCATGTCCGTTTGTCTGCGAAGTGCCCTCCACAAGGTTCCTCATGACAAGCTTTAAGGATATCAAAAATCTCATCTTCCCTGACACAACGTCTGATCTAAAAATCTGGTCCAATGTGATAGAGATTCCCCTCTATCCAGGAATAAGTAACACTCTGCTGTATGATCTTTCTCTTTTCCTTGGAGGATAAGTATTGAGGGAACTTCCCTGCAGCAAGATAATTGGCTATGTCTGCATACCATGGTGAGTGAGTAGAAATAACAAAAAGGTACTCATCAGGAAAAGAATCCTTAGTGGGAATGCAATCATCATCAATAGTTAACCTAGAAAGAAAATCAGCTTCTAAATTATCTTTTACAGGTTTGTTTAAGATTGTGATATCAAATTCTTGTAACAACAATAACCAGCGTATAATCCTACCATTGGTAATTGGCTTATTCATTAAAAAATGAATGGCAGAGTGGTCAGTGTGTACAAATACTTGATACACAGTGATTTAATGTTGAAACTTGTTGATTGCATGCACTACTGCTAGGAATTCTTTCTCAGTCATCGTATAATTGAGCTCAGCTGGAGTCATGTTCTTGCTTATGTAATAAATAGTGTAGGGTTTCTATCCTCCAGTTGGCCCAAAACAACACCCACAACAATGTCAGACGCATTTGTAGCTATGTGAAACGACAATTTCCAATTTGGTCCACGCAAAACAGGGGTTGCTGATACACAATATTTCAACTTCAAAAAGGTCTGCTCACACTTTCCTGTCCACACAAATTCCACATCTTTCATAAGTAAGCAGAATAGAGGCGATGCAGTTTTTGAAAAAATCTCTATAAACCTCCTTTAATACCCTGCATGCTCCAAGAAACTACATACTTATTTTTGTGTCTTGGGTGTTGGGATTTTCAAGATTACCTCTATTTTAGCAAGGTCTACCTTGATCCCATTAGCAGAAATGAAGTGTCCCAACACGATCCTTTCATTCATCATCTTGTGACATTTTTTGGTGCTCAAAGCAACATTAGTTTGTACACAACGTTCCAATACTTTTTCTAGATTAACTAATGCTGTTTCAGAGGCATCACCATAAGGTGTAAAGTTGTCCATGAAGATTTCAAGACAGTCATTCAACATATCCGAGAGATTCCCAGTATTGCCCTCTAGAAAGTTGCTGCCGCATTACAGAGTCCAACAGGAGAACTCTATATGCGAAAGTTCCCCAAGGACAAGTAAAGGTCATCTTATCGTGATCCTCTGGGGAAATATGTATCTGGTTGTAACAACTAAACCCATCTAAGAACGAAATAAACTTCTTCCAAGAGAGGGTGTCAAGGACTAGATCTATAAACGGTAGAGGAAAATCATCGTTTTGAGTGGCTTTGTTAAGTGCTTTATAAACCACACAAACTCTCCATTTGCCATTTTTCTTAGGAATGATGACAATTGGAGACATCCGCTGACTGTCATATATTGGATAAATGAAGTTAGCATTTAGGAGTTTCTGCAATTCTTCTTTCACTACCTCCTTTAGTGCAGGGTTCATATGGCGCTGCGGTTGTCTAACTGCATTGCAACCATCTTTCAAATAAATGTGGTGAGTGCACAGGCTGGGATGAATCCCTTTCACATCTGTGTAGTCCCATGCAAATGCTTTTTTTTTTTTTTTAAATTTCTGTAACAGCTGTAACAACAGTTTATTTTGCTTGTTAGTTAGGTTGGGATTGATATTCAAATACTTCCCTGGTTTTATTTCAACAGGGCTGCTGTCAGTATGCGGGGTTGTACTTATTTGTTCAAAGTTTACATCATCTACCTCATCTTCCTCCCTTGATTCTTCAATAGAAGTGACAGAAAGTGAATTACTAATAAAGCCATTAATGATATCATCCTCTATCTCATCCTTAAAATACTGGGCTTTTCCAAGGGTAAGGAGCGATAGGGAAAGATATGATTTGGGTTCAAATTCATCCCACCAGGGATTGCTCAAATCCATATTTGGTTTTGCTGGGGGGTAAAGATTAAGTTTCTTTGTAGCCTGGCCATTTGAAATCATCATACATTCGGATCTGCGCCCTATAAATGCATCTGTAGTGGCCAACCAAGGTCTCCCTAAAATCAAAGGATGTCCTCCCAGGCTGGATTTGGTTTGCAAGATAAGAAAGTTAGCCGGATACCTCCAGGAAGCTACTGTGATTACTACGTCATGCAATACTCCCTCGGGTTTCACACAAGACCTATATGCTAATTCAAGCACAGTAGGCATATGTCTAAGCCCATGTAGCCCCAAGGTGGTAAAAAGGTCCTTTGTCATTACGTTAATGGCCACCCCTAGATCAATCAGTGTATTAGTTATGGGCTGGTCATCAATATAAACAGTAACCGTAGGGTTCCATGGATCATTATACTTGGTTAAGAGAGGTTGATCAGTCATCAATTCAGACAATTTTCCCATCACATGTATAGTAGCAGGGTCCATAGGATTCCTTCCAGGTTTTTTAATGCACAGGTCTCATACTCTTTTAGCATAGATAGGTACTTCTTTAAGAGCTCGCAACAGAGGAATTTGTATGTGCAAGTTTTGAAACTCCCTAAGAAAATCAGATTCAGTTTGTGAAGTCGTTCCAGTCTCGATTAATCTTTGGGGATACAGAGGATCCTAAGTCATAACAATCGAATCAGTTGTTATAGGTGTATCATCTTTACTCGAGTTGGTTGTTACAGAAGCAATAATTATTCTTGGGTTGGCTATTACATGTGTAACAATATGTCTTGCATCGACTGTTACAGGTGTAACAACTGCCTCAAGATCTACTGTATCTTCTCTGGAAGACTCACATTCCTCCTCGGTGATGATAGGGGAGCAGTTTGATTTAATCACCTTACCCAACCATAGTTGAATTTCATTAAGTCCAATGGGAGTGATAAGATAATTCTGGAAGGTAGTTGGAGCCTCTATGCTCTAGGTTGCCTTATTATTTGGGTTAGGGTTAGGTTGCACAAGTAATTGGGGTCGCACAAGCGGTGTAGGAACAAGAGTTTGGAAAGGAGGCAATTGTAACTGCTACTGCATCGAAAATGCAGAGGGGGTTTGACTTTGGGCATTCCCCCTCCAATTTTGACTCCAAGGATATGGTTGAGATGGAGGATACTAAATAGGTGGAGAGGGAGACCACTGGTTCCAGGGCGAAGGAAATTGTGCTGGAGAAGGAGTAGATTATTGCCATGGATATTGCTGAGTGTTATATGCATTATTCCAAAAATTAAAAGAATAGAAATCTTGAGACATACTTGGGGGTCGTGGTTGCCATGGTCTCCTGGGCCCGATGAGGTAGGAAGGCTGAACTTCTTCACTCGACTCTCTAAGCACCGCCTTCACTCTGGGAAGCTCCGGACTTTGACCTGTAGAATGTTCCAGTTCACAAATATTGCACAAGTTGATGCTGTTCATTGCACAATCCCTCCCAAGATGTTTGTTTCTGCATTTCAGATAGAACATAACTAAAGCTGTGTCAACTTCCCCTTGTGTCTTCTTGATTTGTGTCATCCTTACCAAAGCAGATAAAGTACTAAGGAGGCCAGTTTTAAAATTTTCAAATAAATTCTTGATCCCTGCTCTGGTTACTCCTCCACTTGGACATTTTTGTATTCAGACCAAAGGATCCCGTACTGAGCTTCTTCCTTTAGTCGATCCTCTTGAACTCCTCAAACAAAGTCTTATTATTTCGTCAAACATATCTTGTGATATGTCCCCTTTTCCTAGTAAATTCAGAGTTTCTAGGCAGTCATCTCTCATGCCCCTTATGAATATGGTCTTCAAAATTTATGTAGTTAGATTATTAAATTTATACCTCTGTAGATTATATGGAATCGTTCCACGTAATCTTCCAGGATTTCATCCTCCTTCTGTGTTATCCTGAATATTTCTTCTGTCAAATCCCTGGTTCGGCAATAGTCCTGATATTTAGAAAGAAATGTCTCTTTTAACCTGTTCCATGTCTGGATAGTACCAACACCCAGTCCCATAAACCATCTCAATGCTGCTCCTTTTAGAGTAGCAAGAAATAGTTTCAGCTTCTAAGCATATGAGGTGTAATCATAACTTCTACATAGAACATCAAATTCAAATAGAAAAGTATCAGGATCTTCTACAACCATCCCTTGAAAAGATGGAAGAGATGACAAAGGAATATTTTTCATAGGAGCTTCGCCTCTTGTCTCTTGTATCGGGAACTCAAAATTAGTAACAATGCCATCTGTCTGAGTATTTTCATCCCCCACGGTTGGTCCTCCTGACTCCTGGTGTGACGAATCTCCTTCAAACCGCTCAGGGGGCTGTATTATAGGTTAGGGGTTAGGAACTAATGGATCAAACTGCCCCGGGGCTGGCTGTTTCACTGCGTTGCTTGAATCTGGATAATGGTAGCTAAATAGATGCCCTTCTGGTTCAGGCCCTTGATGTCCCCCGCCAATCGCCCCTTGCCTTCTTGCCTCAAGCCTTGTTCACTATCTCTCCACTGCTGTTCTTGGTCTGGATTCCCAATATCAGGAGTGGATATACTGATTGCAGGATGATGAGGTCAAGGGACCGAGGGACCAGACGCTCCAAACCTTGACATGGTAGCAACTTTCTGTGGCCCTGTTTTCCTTGTATTCCTGTGTGAAATGGACAATTATTTTTTCTACTTTTAAAATCAGTTCCCTAAAAAATGTTTTCCTCCCCAAATCTACACTCTTCTTTTCCTTTTTACGACCCGTTTTTCCTGCGACTAATTAGAGTGGGGGTGTTTTCGGTATCTCTATTATTCCTACAATTGCACACATGGACCCTATGTGTATTAATTCACACCCTAAGTGTCTCAGTTCAATAGTGGTGAGCTCGCCCAGATATGTTAGAGCGATGCGTAGTTTCTTACCTCTCATCTTACTGCCCAGCAACTGAAGAGTTGAAGACATGTTTTAAGAAAATACCAAAATGCCACACCCTAAGAGCCCTAGTGATCATAGTAGTGAGCCCACCGAGGTATGTTAGAGTGATGCATAGGTTCTTACCTCTTGTCTTACTACCCAACAATTGTGGACTAGGAACACTATCATCAAACAAATAGCTTGGTTGACTGTATCATCATCTGCCTTCCTTGACAACGACGCCAAAATGTTGTGCTGTATTAATCACCTTTAATTGACTAAGACTACAACCATTTAATTGTCAACCTAGGGTAGATCTGTTTATTTCAAAGGAGTCTGCATTATCTGTGCCGATACACCACAATCAAGGATAAAAATGGAAAACAGTAAAGAATGCATCTGAATTAATTGCAGAAATTTGTTGAAAATAGCAACAAGAAATGATAAAAATAGAATCTAGAATATTCCAATTTTAATTTTTCCTTAAATTAAAAATGTGATTTAAATTTGAATTTAGTCTCAACAGCTGCTTGAAAATAATTAATTAATTCATTATGGATTAATTAGTTGGAGAAATTCAAGTTAGAAGTCTTTCTGCAGTCATGCAACAATTATCCCTTAAATTAAGGAGATTATCCCTTAATTAAGGAGATAAGATTGAGTTATATTTGAGTTGTAATTAGTTAACTCAGTTGACTGAGTTAAGTCTAATTAAATTAGTTCCAAATTGTTTGAGGAACTAATTGTGAGTTATTAGTCAGTTGATGCATGCATGCACTCAACAAGTGTACTTCAGATAACTGAAGATTCTCTCATCATAAAGTCATGCATGTCTATTTTGAGAAAGACCCAGTTGACCTAAATGTCAAGGCCATGTTACTATCAGTTGCATGTGTTTTCCTATAAAGGAAACTCATCCATGCAGTCAAGGGAAGGTTCCTTGAGGATTGCGTAGTTTTACAGGGTGTGAGATCAGTGTGAGTGATCAGTGTTACACTTGGTAACAATAGGATCACCTAGGAGAAACAACTCAAGGAAATAGGAGGCTTGGAGGGCAGAGGAGAAGGTTTGTGAGAATCCTTGTTTGCCTGTGAGCATCTAGGAGGATTGTACTGAGAGTTGGTTAGCTGTGAGAGCTAAGGCTTTGTATTATTCTGATGTATTTCCACAATGTATGATAATACAGATAGTGGGGTTTTTAGCTGAGGCTTTCCCCTGAGTATTTTTTGTGTTTCATGTGCATTGATTCTTCTTCTAGTTATATGTGTTCCTCTTGATCTTGCTAAAATCTATTAAGCTTCCGCAAGTTTGATAGTAGAAGTAGATTATAGTATTTTGCTTTGGTATATTGCATTATCGAGTTAATCTACAGTGAGAATTTCTACATGGTATTAGAGCCAAGTTTATAGGAGCAAAGGTTATCATAGTTGTGAATAGTATATGGCGAAGAGAATTCGAAGTTTGAAGTTCGGGGTTGCAGGTGCAAATCGAATTCATATCACACTAAAATAAAAAAAAAAAATAAAAATTGAGATGGGTCATTATGCGACTAATTGCCCATTGAAGAAGTCCAAGAAGGGATCCTCAGAAGGATCGGAAGGTGAGGCATTAACCAGAGAGTTTGTGCTTCCATCTAGTGGGTATTTGAAGAAATCTTGGGGGTTAGCACCTCCTACAAGTTGGTTATTTCATAAATCCAAGGAGCTGTAAATTGGTGCTTGCAACGGATCCATGAAGTTGGTGTTTATGGTAAGCTAATTAGGTGTTTGCAGAAGAAGGGAGTTGGTGCTTCCTGCTAATGGGTGCTAGTAAACAATTAAAGGGAGTTGGTGCTTCAAGTGAGTGGTGGCTCACAAACAATAATTGATGTAATAGAGTAGATGCTCTTATTTACATCAACTAACAAACAAGCTTTGTTGTTTTTCTCCCAAAAGGGTTTCCACGTTAAACCTGTCTGTCAGATGTGTTTGTTGCTCATGATGTGTGTTCTTGTGTTGATTCATATGGCTACTTCTATGATTTGTTAATGGATGATCACTTAGAGAATACCAAGTTTGAATGATGAATGAAAATTGACATAAAAGTTTAAATCAACCTTAATATTGATTCACCCCTCCCTCTTAGTATTAAACATTATTCCCAACAAAACCAAATCCTGAGTATTATAGGCTTGCTTTGAAAAGATGCAACTACTCTCCCTATAAGGATAATGAAAGATATTATAAGTGATGACTATGAAAAGGCTGATAATTATCAATAGATTAGTCAAGAGTCAAACTTCAATGACAAATGATATTGTGATTGTTTCATGTTAGCAAATGTTACAAAGACTGATATGCCTTTTGGTGGCCTCAAAAAACCTTTGTGGTAGAAGGCTTCTGTTGGGATTCCTTGCTCTATAACTCCACTTCATTAACTTATAATAAAAATGGGACAATCACTCAACATTATCAAGCTTTTGATACGATGCTACACCCTAATGGAGATTCTGTCATGTTTGACCTCATAAGTTAGGGGTTTCTATTCCCTTCTCTAAAGCTCTCTGAAAGACTCAATCCCATCCCTATCAGATTACTTCAAGTTTTTCTTCCCTCAGTTCAAACATATAACAATCTATGTTAGAAATTAAATAATAGAGCAATGGAACACATAAAATATTGTGAAAACAACAAGCACAAAAACACATAAAACAAGAGAGATACATATATACGTGGTTCACCCAATTTGGGCTACGTCCATGGAGAAACAACTAGTCCTTCCTTTTATATTATCCGACAAACTTAAGGGATACAACCTACAACAAATCTGTTGTAACTTCCTTTTCGCTCTCACACAATCTCCTCTCCTTTGCTCACACCCACAATAATCCACAACCGCAATGCAATTCCCTCATATAAACCGAGGGTTGCCTTCTAGGGCATAAATCCCTAAATTAACACAAATGCTACCATTAAATCTTCCACCTAATGAATGACCCAGATTGACTACGAAATTAAAATATTTTACAAGGTAATTTTTTTCTCTAATTTTTACTTTGGGGGTGCTGCCCCCAAACCCTTGCCAGTCGGGGGTGCGACACTAGTGGGGGGAAAGCCCCTCCACACCCCCTATTAGGGACTAAGATCCAACCATGGTTGAAACAAAACCTCTGAATCAGGAAGATAATCTGGCTCCACACCCAACAATCTCATCTTGTAGAAATAATTGTTCAATAAGATCAAAATTCAAGCTCCTATTTTACAAAATTCACCTAGATCTTTGTCAAAGCAATTCCAACTCAATCAAATAAACATTGACATATTTGAGTATCCATACCTTCCATCCTCTAATATATATTGACAATCTCATAGCATCATAGTCAAAGAGTTGGAATTAACAACAAAATATTTGTCTTCTTCAGTCAGGGAAAAGACGTTCTTTAAAGAACAAGTAAAAAATGATGAAATAGGCAAAGACAAGACTAAATATTTATTTAGAAAATCCAATTAGAGAAGCTCAACTGCTTCCAGTTGTAATGAAATCATCTATGTGATCCTCTCTATCCTTATTTCATGTATTGCTTATATAATTTTTTGGTGGTCAATTTTGTGCCATCTTCACTTGTAGACCTTCAAGGCTGCATAGAATTTCAGGTAGCATAAAATGTTGTATGTCTCCCTCAATTTTGAATTTCTATTATAAAAGATTGAGATCAGTCGCTCCTTTAAGCGATGTAATTTTCACTTCTTTGGCTCCTTTCTAGATCTCTATATAGTATAAAAATTATCGTTACTGTTAAAAAAAAGAAAAACAACTCACATACCAAATTCAACACAAAATTTACATCAATACACATATATTTTACCATAACAATCCATTGAATGTAACTGTAAATTAAAGTTCACAATATAGAGATAAAATCACACACAATTGGCACAAAGATTTTACCCTAGAAATCCAAATGGAAAAATTGACAATTGAATGGTTGCTCGGTATAGATTTAACAATCTCCAATTACAACGCAACACTAAACTCTATATGCATCTTCACCTCTTTGGCTAAAATAAATCCTTTGAGAACCCAGATACAAGCATATATCAAAGATCTAGGGGGTAATGGGAAGTCCAAGTGTTATAGGCCATTTTGTCGCACATGGTCAATAGGCTTACAAATGAGATCAATCCACATCCGTGAACATGTTGTCATCATCCCTACACAAATCCCTAAGCATGACCTTTTCAAATGCCTGAGTTTCTCAGTCTAACTGCTTCAAATTAGTGCTTTTAAGCCCTAACGCACCTTGACCCTTTAGAGACCCGCGTTCAGGAGCAGGTTGCTACTTTATGCACTAGCACTGATCAACAACAACTCGCTCCTTGCTGGGGGTGTGTTGATTCTAGAAATTCGGGAAAATTGAAAATAATCCCGAAGCTCCCTCTTCCAGAAGCTTCCAAAGGTTGTTTTAGTCATTTACCTTGGATAAGAAGTTTGAATCCTATCTGATCCTACCTTGGAGATTTCACCTCTTATCCATTGAGCTCATCTTCCCCTCTTAAGTGGATCTCGAGCCTAGGTTAGTAAATGGATAAGAATTCCTAAACTACCATCCCTCTCCTATAAATTTACTAACATCCATAACATCAGGTTTGGCTTTTGGAGACTGATCATACCCTCATGCTGCTTCCTTGAATATAAGAGCGTCATCATCTTCATGCATTAAGGTGTTCTTTGTGACAAGGAAGGGACAAGTCAACTTGGGGATATCTCTACAAGATCAACACTATTCTTGGTTGTAAACTCTCTCCTATTTCTATTAATACAAATAGTATCTTGTTTTCCTATATGTCTTATGTTATGTTCACATTCGTGTATTTCAATGCTTCATTGATACATTGGATAGAGTAATTGAATTATGCTACATAGATGTTGTAGATATTTGGCTTGTTTTGATTATATGTGCAGGTTCTAATTATAGCAATCAGAGCTACGGTTGGAGCTTACAAGCTGGGATGAAAGTAAAGCTTGCAACTAATTACAAGTAAGCCTCTTTCCATTCTTCAATTTCTCTAAGGGAAACTATCTATTCTTTGCTTTCTGTTGTTATATACCAGTCCACTAGGGCTAGGGAAGTTACTTTTGTCAGCAATCATAAATTTTGCATAAGAAATTAGCGACCATACTGGGGATCGTTTCTTTCCCTTGGTGGTTTCCTTGACCTTAGCACTTGTTTCACCTCTTAAACCGATCTTCACTCCCTCACATAGATCTGAATTGACCCTAGGAAGACCTTTCATTGAAATTGATTTGATTCTTTGTGTCGTAATTTGGTCAGATCTAAATCAATGTCCTCACTGGTGTGGAGACATAACATTGCAATGCACCCTAGCCTTGTCTTCACCTTCACTACAGAGCATTGGTGCCCTTTCAGAACCTACGTTGATCCCTACTATATGCAAAAAATTTCCTTCAGTTGCCTTGCTCTCTGATTTGATTTATTCCAGCTAGTTCTCCTCGTGTCCTTGAGTGTGTCTTTGTCTCTGAAAAGCCTTCATTTTGTTTCCTTTTGGTTTTATAGCCTTTGATAAGTTTTTTTTTGGATTTTGCTTTGTTCTTGTCAACTAGGTCATTAGAAAACTCATTGCTTGATCATTGATTGCTTGGAAGAATTGATGTTATGTTCATCATTCTGAATAGTTTCTTTTATCAGTGATTTAACAAGCATATTAGCTTTCATTTCATTTGGAAATTAAGTGGATTGAAAAGAAAAATCTCCTTCCATTGGATTTAGGGTTTTGTGTGTGAAATTGGAATTGGAATAGTTGCATTAGGGTAATTGCATTTAACAAACTTTGTTTGCTGCATTTTATATGCTGCATACTCTTTGTTCTCTTCCCTCCGGTACATAGATTTTGATTGAAATGAAAATTTCATTTTATCATGCTAGATTACATTTTTAGGATATTCAGGTGAAATTCGTAGTGAGCCTTTGAAAACTGAAACTTAATTCAAGACAAAGTATAAAATTTATTGAATCAATCTTAAGGAGGATTTGAAACATTAACACAAACATCTATAGGTCTAGGCAACAGACGTGTTCTGGCATCTATAAACATAGGAGTTGTCGCTTTTTGCTAGCGTTGCATTCCGGGGGTGATATCCCTTTCCATGTACGTAAGTGTATTAGATCGTTCTCCACGTACCTTCAGGGATATTGGATGATGCTTCACGCATGAAAAGTATATGGGATTGCTCTCATCATATGATTACGCATTAGACAACACTAACAGAGACAATACTTCCACGTACCATCGAGTATATTTTGGAATTCCACCATAGGTTGCTATCCTTACCATAGGTAACCGAGTTAGCCACCTTGTATACTGTGATACATTGAACATGGTTCTCCAAGGTGGTATATTGCAGTTCACAGTTGCTTGGTAAACTTTTATGCCTAGAATTATCCTTTTTGTTGTTAATTGTTAAAATTTATTAAACCAACGTGGAAGAACAACCCCCTCCCCTCCGTCGTTCACGTAGAATGCAAAATAAGCCTCCTCTTCCACCAGAGGAAACTCCTGGCTATTGTTAGAAGAACAAAAAGATGCAAACTATCGAATCTAGTATTTCAGAATTTACTTCTGATTCTCCTAAAATGGATCGACCTAAATCATCCATTCCTATGAGTACTGAACCCGATATTAGTTCTTCATTTCTTGGTGAATCTGACACAGTTGATACAGAAGCACCTAATATTTCATTACTTGAGGTTATTGAACCTGACTATACTGAATCAAAGACAACATAACCCGAGGTTATACAACCTGAGGCACCTCATTCACCTATACCTGTTACTTTAGGACATTCTTCTTCTATTGAACCAACCACAAACTATATATCTTGGACCCAACGGTGAACCACTTCCACCTTGTCTTGTGAGTATTAAGGAGATTCCTCAGGAATAGCCTCAACCCTCTTCTCCCATCCATTTGAGAGGGAGAGGGCTTCATCTCTATTAGACCTATCCTATTCATTCCCCTCATACTCCATCACAAGCTCCTTTACCTGGTTCTTTTCCTTTCAACTCACCCTTGAGTTTCTTGCGACAATCCTCTTTGGGACAGTTAACCATGTTTGAATCCACTATGGTTTCCCAACTTATATCTATTACTATGAATGAGACAACCCATGTTGTAACCTCATCCATGTTTGTAACATCGCCAGATACACATTTGTATGGTGGCTTGTTTATCCTGCCTAGTTATCAATCATTATCTCATACCTTTTTTGGCACAACATCTAGTCCATGGACCTCTCCCATGTCATCCTCTTTTGGAATATTACTTATTACGTCTTTGATGAGTGCTACATAATATTCTCTTTTTCCTCCATCGACACCTACGATTGAGCAACAAAATGGTCCTTATGTTAGTGGGTATGGACACCTACAACAACCCAATCCACCTCATGTTCGAAACCCTCCTCTTTGGAGGAAGCTACCTCGATATTCCCCTCCTCTTTTAGCAGGTGGGAAACTTGTTGTTGGGATGTGTTATCACTCCAGAAAACTCTCCTAGGTTGCAGCTCGGAGATGCCTGGTAACATATAATCTTCAATATTGTTCTCTGAACTATTGGAATAAATGATGGTTTGGATCAAGCCAGATAACCATTTTAACTATGATTTTACTCAAGACATGCATGAAAACCCTCAGCTCACAAGGCTTTAGACCACTAATTCTCAATAATTTGTAGATTCAATGAATGGATGGAGAATACTGACCATACCGGCAGATGCATACATAAACATAAATGAATGGCTAGCTACAGGCAGCAAAAGAGAATACTGACTGTACCGGCAGATGCATATATGACCACATATGAATGGCTAGCTACAAGCAGTAAAGAAGCTTGCAAATCTAATTCATCAATGCAGAGATAAGATGACAGTTATCTGGCATTAGACACAAAAGAAACATGAACAACCTGTTCAAGTGCAAGCTTAGAACAGAAGAGAAAATGAACATTGAACTTATAACAACAAAAGAAGTTTGGATTACTAATGAATGAAGATGAGAAGCTTGAGTAGCAAAGTCTCATTAGTCTTCAGAAGTTGAACTGTTATAGCTCCAAATCTCACTCTTATGGTTTGTGATGCTGCACTTATGGCCTAGGGCAACCCCTCCTTCCAGACCTGGTCCAAAAATTTAAAAAACAGTGTTTTATTCCCTGTACGCGACTTTGCCCTGTGTTAAACGCGTGTACACGCGGGTCTGTCATACCCAACCCGCGTGTATCTATTAAAACACTTAAAAAAATATAATTTCCTCTTTTTCGGGCGGTGATCGCGGGTTTACTTGCTGGATCACCTGTTAGTGCCCGTGGCCCAACTGTTCCCAACCAACTCCTAACTAAAAAACTACTTTGGAGAGGGTATAAAAAGACATCAAAGGGAAGGCCAAGGGGAGAGAGAAAGGAGAGCAAGATTATTATGCTGAGATTTTTCCCTTAGACCAGGTCTGAAGTCCTTGGTGCATCCTGCACTTCCCCCATTTTGCATAGGAAACCCTTGTTTCCATGTGTATTGGTGATCATTCATCCTTGACATCATCATTGAGTAAGACTTGGAAGGAGCTCTTGTTGAAGGCTGGAGGCTGGAACGAATCCGGGAGGAAGCTTGCTTGGAGCCTGCTGAAGGTGTTCAGGTGATATCTTTCCGATATATGTACTTTATTTGCCTTTATATATAAAGAAACACGTCTTTGTTCCCGAATAATCTTTCTTTATGCTTATGAGATTCTTGTGTTGAATTCTTATGAAAGTAGTTACTTAAAGATTATTTATAACTAACTTTATAGCATAAAGATGATTTATACATAAACTTCTATACATGTACTGTTGTGTTCTTTGATTTGTTTGTCTTGCAGGTCAGAGAAAGAAGAAGGGAACTCCAAGAAGGGTTTGCACCCTAACGGTCTTCTCGGACGTAGGACCTTAGGTATGTACCCTAAACATTAGAATTTGCTTAAAAGTAAAAAAGATGGCTGTGTGTGTGTGTTTCTTTGTATAAGCAATTTTCAGTCTGGTAGAGTCTCAGCCCAGACTGAAAATTGCTTATACAAAGAAACACACACACACAGCCATCTTTTTTACTTTTAAGCAAATTCTAATGTTTAGGGTACATACCTAAGGTCCTACGTCCGAGAAGACCGTTAGGGTGCAAACCCTTCTTGGAGTTCCCTTCTTCTTTCTCTGACCTGCAAGACAAACAAATCAAAGAACACAACAGTACATGTATAGAAGTTTATGTATAAATCATCTTTATGCTATAAAGTTAGTTATAAATAATCTTTAAGTAACTACTTTCATAAGAATTCAACACAAGAATCTCATAAGCATAAAGAAAGATTATTCGGGAACAAAGACGTGTTTCTTTATATATAAAGGCAAATAAAGTACATATATCGGAAAGATATCACCTGAACACCTTCAGCAGGCTCCAAGCAAGCTTCCTCCCGGATTCGTTCCAGCCTCCAGCCTTCAACAAGAGCTCCTTCCAAGTCTTACTCAATGATGATGTCAAGGATGAATGATCACCAATACACATGGAAACAAAGGTTTCCTATGCAAAATGGGGGAAGTGCAGGATGCACCAAGGACTTCAGACCTGGTCTAAGGGAAAAATCTCAGCATAATAATCTTGCTCTCCTTTCTCTCTCCCCTTGGCCTTCCCTTTGATGTCTTTTTATACCCTCTCCAAAGTAGTTTTTTAGTTAGGAGTTGGTTGGGAACAGTTGGGCCACGGGCACTAACAGGTGATCCAGCAGGTAAACCCGCGATCACCGCCCGAAAAAGAGGAAATTATATTTTTTTAAGTGTTTTAATAGATACACGCGGGTTGGGTATGACAGACCCGCGTGTACACGCGTTTAACACAGGGCAAAGTCGCGTACAGGGAATAAAACACTGTTTTTTAAATTTTTGGACCAGGTCTGGAAGGAGGGGTTGCCCTAGGCCATAAGTGCAGCATCACAAACCATAAGAGTGAGATTTGGAGCTATAACATGAACCCTATATTACATCTTACTTTAAGCTATTTATAGCATGTTTACAGTGCTCCTGAGCTCTCTAGAAGGCTCAGAGTCTTAATCTGTGTGATCTGTCCCTTAACTGTTTGATTCCCTCTATGAGCAAGCATGGCTCGGAGGTTTTCACCTTTTGACAGAGAAATAACCACCTTTAGATATTTTGGATAGTTTGTTGGGCTGTCTGGGAGCTCTCTCATGCCAGAGATGCCCCATGATGTTTTGGGCAAGCTGTGCTGTCTCCTCCATGACCATTCTGTTTGTTTGGACAAGCTGCGTGTGTTATGGCTCCATGATCACTTTCCGGCCTCTGTTTTCCTGGCAAATTGTCTCCCGGACTATGCTGTGAGGTGGAAAGGGTCCTCAGGCTTGTGTAATCCCTTGAATGATCATAAATATTGTTTTCCTGTTTTTACACAGAAAATGTTGCACGTAGCAAAAACCCGCCAATCTGTGTATTTTGAACTTGAAAAGTCCTCAAAAATAGTTTATTAATCTCTCGGGTCCGCCCTTGTTGCCATCGCAAGTTGCAAAAAAGCCTACTCTTGTGTATTTTCCTCATATTATGAAATACGCGAAAAACACTGAAAATGTATGAAAAAATGGCTTTGGCAGACTTCAGATTATATATATTTCATTTCCCGGACCCAATCGGGTCTGGGCTTCATCGCAATTGGCACTGGCCTAAGGTTCCTTTGTATTTCATTTAAACAATGAAAACAGGCCTTCCTGCGGACTTCAAAGATTATATATTTTCATTCCGGAAACCCATCGGGTCCGGGTTCCATCGCTATCGCACTGCCCCTGTTTCCCTTTGTATTTCGTTATATAACGAAATACATGGAAAATGCATTAAAACCAACCTTTCCGCAGACCTAAAAATTTATCAAATATCGTATATAATGCCGTCGGGTCTGGCTCATCGGGTCACACACATGCCTGTGCCTAGGCCCCGCCCCATGGTATAGTGCCGATGCGATATAGCGATGCGATAAATCGCAATCACTAATCGCTCAATGCCCGGGCCTTTATTTAAATTGCCGATGCGACCCGCCGATCCGATCATCGGCGATCGCTGATCGGCGGTGTCATGCGCCCAACTTTAAGTTGTCCTTTCTACTCAGCCGATTGCGATTAACTTAGATCTGGGCCGTTGATAGGCCAGATCTAACAACTGCTATTCATTCCTCTGTTTAAGCCTGCGATTGTGAGTTTTTCATGGTTTTCAAGCATTTTTTCCTCTCGATAGTGTATTTCCGCCCTTCCAAGGGCTCTCCTCTTGGACCGATTTTGACCCTTCGATGATTTTTGAGCAAATGCTGAAGATTTCAAGAGCATATATGGATCCCATGGGATGATTTTAAGCAATTTTGGAAACTTTAAGAGCATATATGGATCCAATTTTGGGCCTTTTTCTAGCGAGGCTAACACTGGCTCCTTCTGGGGATGAAATCCTCCCTGTGAGGTTTCAAGGATCACAAATCAATGCCTTTCCTGTAAAACAAGATCAAATCTCCCTCCTAGTGTTGTATTGGGCATGGAGTCTATTTAGCATGAAATAAAAACTTGGAAACAACATATTTATAATACAAAGGCTTGAAAGCCTTAACTAAAATAAAGTTCGAAGAACAACCCATTGACTGGGTCATCAAAAACATATCCTTCCTTTGATGCATCCCTTTTGAGAAAATAGTCACCAAACTGAAAATTGACCCTTTTTACCTTTCTAGCAAAGGTTTCTTTCTGTTGGTCAATGTGCATATCAGCAAATTCATCAAAGACTTGCAAAAGCCTATTGATTTGATCACCTACTTCAAAAACTTTCTAGCACTTTGTATTATCAGGCAGAGATGGTCTATATTTCACCTCATCTCTGTATGCTTTCAACCTTGGATGTTTTGCTTGGAAGGTTTTGTACACCTGCTGAATTATAAGGTCTGCTTCATACTCTGTTGTGTCATTTGTGACCTGAAAAGTTAATGTGAAAGATGAATCAATGCATTCTTGTGTGGGAGACACAAGGACTTCACTTGTTCCTGCAGCTTCCTTAGAGCAAGCCCCATCAAAGTACATGTCCCAAATCTGTGGGCCTTCTTCCTTTATGATCTGGCAAACAGGTTTTTTAAGTTGCGTAAAGGCCAACTGATAAGGCCTGGTAATGTTAAGACCGAGCTTATCCATGACAGCCTTGGGCATTGGATTATGGCTGGCTCCAGTGTCTAGAGGGAAATTATGAAGGATTTTATCATGAATAGACAGAGAAACATAGAATGACAGGGAGCTGTCTTCACAATTTTCAATCATTGGGCTGAGAATAACAGCTGGTTGGTGATGTTGCAGATTTACATAGTCAGTGGAAGCTTGGATGGCATTAGGCTCAAGAGCCTCAAGGATAGATTTCTTGAAGGACTCATTCTTCACTGGTTCAATCAGAGGCATAGGCATTCATGGCTTCTGAATTTCTGATTAAAAACTGAAAGAATAAGGGGACTTGTCAAGGCCTCTTACCTCTATGGCTGGAGCTTTGAGGATGATAGGATCAACTGCCGGTTGCTTCTGCTTATGAGCTTACTGTTCTGCAGGGACAACAACTTTATGAATAGGAGTCTCCTTGACATTATTCATCTTCGACCTTAGATTATATTGGTGTTGATCTTCAGTTTGTAGAACAGCTTCACCATCCCATTCTTGGCTGATCTAGTCATTGATTAATGACTTCTCATAGGTAGCTTTGGTTAAAAAAGTGTGCTGCCTTTGTCTTCCATAGAATGGATCTCATCATCTTCTTCAAACTGCTCTTCTTCCATGACTGCATTTTGAAAAGAGGTCTTCACCCTTTGGTCTTCATTGGCATGCTTGTTTCTTTGCAAAATCTGAAACTGCTCATTTGCTCTTCTATATGGATTTGGATTTGGAGGAGCAAAGGTATTAGGAACCCTTCCTTTCCCATAATGTTGCTCAACCTTTAATTTGGAAACTTCAGAGGCTAATGACTCTATCATCTTGGCCATTTTATCAATCTTGGGATCTGAAGATGATGAAGGCTCGCCCCTCTGTCTTCTTCTATCAGCATTACCTTTGAGCTTTTCTGCAGCCATGATGTTTGATTCTACTTCCAGGGCTGCATCTTGCATATCAGTCAAAGAAGCACATCGCCTCTCCCTCAACAGTAAACAGAAGTCAGAATCAAAGGCGTTGGCATAGATGAGTCTAGCAAAGGTAGTGGTGGGTTTCACTTCAGCTGGTATCTCGCTGTACATGCGGTTAAATCCCTTGTTAAAATCAAATAGCAACTCACCGTTTTCCCTCTATAAGTTCCCAAACTCAGTGTGGTAGTAAAAGAGATCCTTCTTATCCCCCCAATGCTTTAAGAATGCATCATATAAGGCCTCAATATCTGCTATAGATGTTGGGGTCAGTTCCCTAAACCATTTTCTAGCCTCTCCATCTAGGCTTTGGACAAAGACTCTCATCCAGACATCATCTTCACTAATGTCCAGGTTATCAACATAGCTATAGAATGACTCAAGATGTTCTTCAGCTGAAACACCTTCAGTTCTAGTGAACTTAGGCATATACTTCTGATATTCTCCAGTAGGCATAACATTCAAAGGAGTGGGAAGTATTAGAGGTCCATACCTAGCAGCTATGATTCTTTCCATTTTGGTAGGTGCTTGTGGACCTGCCATAGCTATGGTGGCTAAAAGAGTACTGGCAGTCTGAATGATAGAGGGCTGAGGAGTGACTGATAAGACTAAAGGAGTATGATGGATAGGAGGTGAGGTTTCCTTTGGGCATACAACAAAAGGAAAACCTAAAGAATAAGGAGCTTTATGAATCTCTAAGAGTTTTTCTTCGCTGCTAGTATTAGAAGCTATACTCTCAACATATTTGTTCTATTACAGGCCTTTCTTGAAGAGATATAGGAGATTGTTTAGGTTTACCTGAACCTGATGCTCCTTTTTGCAATACCTTTCTCTCTTTGATGATTTTTTCAGGGTCAGGTACTGGGTCAGCTTGTAGCTTCTGAGGATTTCTCCGAGTATGCCTCACAAACTGAGCCAGAACTATGATGTGGAGTTGCCAAGAGGTTTGGCCTCCAGTAGAGTCGCCAAATAGATGATTACAACCAAAAAAGTGCCCAGAATTTGTCTATCATCAAAGTTGGATCTATGTCATTTCCTAGGAAAGCTGAGCTTCAGTTTCCTCTCCTCAGCAACAACGTCAATTATGTTAGCACTCTAGGAAACTCTCCTAGGTTGCAACTCGGAGATGCCTGGTAACATATAATCTTCAATATTGTTCTATGAACTATTGGAATAAATGATGGTTTGGATCAAGCCAGATAACCATTTTAACTATGTTTTTACTCAAGACATGCATGAACACCCTCAGCTTATAAGGCTTTAGACCACTAATGCTCAATAATTTGTAGATTCAATGAATGGATGGAGAATACTGACCATACCGGTAGATGCATACATAAATATAAATGAATGGCTAGCTACTGGAAACAAAAGAGAATACTGACTGTACCGACAGATGCATATATGACCACATATGAAAGGCTAGCTACAAGCAGTAAAGAAGCTTGCAAATCTAATTCATCAACGCAGAGATAAGATGACATTTATCTGGAATTAGACACAAAAGAAACATGAACAACTTGTTCAAGTGCAAGCTTAGAACATAAGAGAAAATGAACATTGAACAAATAACAACAAAAGAAGCTTGTATTACTAATGAATGAAGATGAGAAGCTTGAGTAGTAAAGTCTCATTAGTCTCCAGAAGTTGAACCCTGTATTACATCTTACTTTTAGCTATTTATAGCCTGTTTACAATGCTCCTGAGCTCTCTAGAAGGCTCAGAGTCTTAATCTGTGTGATCTTTCCCTTAACTGTTTGATTCCCTCTATGGGCAAGCATGGCTCAGAGGTTTTCACCTTATGACAGAGGAATAACCACCTTAAGATATTTTGGATAGTTTGTTGTGCTGTTTGGGAGCTCTCTCATGCCAGAGATGCCCCATGATGTTTTGGGCAAGTTGCGCTGTATTCTCCATGACCATTCTGTTTGTTTGGACAAGCTGTGCGTGCTGTGGCTCCATGATCACTTTCCGGCCTTTGTTTTTCAGGAAAACTGTCTCTCGGACTATGCTGTGAGGTGGAAAGGGTCCTCAGGCCTGTGTAATCCCTTGAGCGTTTATAAATATTGTTTTCCTGTTTTTACACAGAAAACGCTGCAAGCAGCAAAAGCCTGCCAATTTGTGTATTTTGGACTTCAAAAGTCCTCAAAAATAGTTTTTTAATCTCTTGGGTTCGCCCTTGTTGCCATCGCAAGTCGCAAAAAAAACCTGCTCTTGTGTATTTTCCTCGTATTATGAAATACGCGAAAAACACTAAAAATGTATGAAAAATGGCTTTGGTGGACTTCAGATTATATATATTTCACAATCGGCATTGGCCAAAGGTTCCTTTATATTTCGTTTAAACAACGAAAACACACAAAATACATTGAAAATAGGCCTTCCCGCGGACTTCAAAGATTATATATTTTCATTCCGGAAACCCATCGGGTCCGGGTTCCATCGCTATCGCACTGCCCCTGTTTCCCTTTGTATTTCGTTATATAATGAAATACATGGAAAATGCATTAAAACCGGCCTTTCTGCAGACCTAAAAATTTATTAAATATCGTATATAATGCCGTCAGGTTCGAATCATCGGGTCGCACACATGCCTGTGCCTAGGCCCTGCCCCATGGTATAGTGCCGATGCGATATAGCAATGCGATAAATCGCAATCGCTAATTGCTCAATGCCTGGGCATTTATTTAAATCGTCGATACCTTGCCGATGCGACCCGCCGATCCGATCATCGGCGATCGCTAATCGGCGGTGTCATGCCCCGAACTTTAAGTTGTCCTTTCTGCTCGGTCGATTACGATTAGCCGCTTAGATCTGGGCCGTTGATCGGCCAGATCTAACGGCTGCTATTCATTCCTCTGTTTAAGCCTGCGATTGTGGTTTTTTCATGGTTTTCAAGTGTTTTTGCCTCCCAACAGTGTATTTCCGCCCTTCCAAGGGCTCTACTCTTGCGCCAATTTTGACCCTTGGATGATTTTTGAGCAAATGCTGAAGATTTCAAGAGCATATATGGATCCCATCGGATGATTTTAAGCAATTTTTGAAACTTTAAGAGCATATATGGATCCAATTTTGGGCCTTTTGCTAGCGAGGCTAACAGGATGTTTCCATCTCCTCATCAAATATCTCAATTTAGTGCTCATCCTCATTTGAGTTCTCCATATTCGGGAATAGCTGCCAATTTTTGGCAACCTACATTTCCCGTACAACATTGTTTGGTTATGGATCCATCTCTAAATTCTCAACATGTGCCATTTGTATCTCAGATTCCTACCTATCAGTCTATACTCCAACCTGTCCAAACTCAAATCAATGTAAGTCAACCTTTACAGGTTGCATCTTTGCCTCAACCTATTCCACCAATATCTAGTGCCTCCCAGGTTCCACTTACTCAGCCTCTTCAAGGTGCCTTACAATCTCAACCGCTTGGTCATGGCATTCCTCAAATTCAAGTGGGCCAAAATCGTATGGTATGGCGTAGGCACAACCTAACCAACCTTATGTTGGGATGATGCAAAATCCCATAGGGAAACAATATCAACCTTATCAAGGTATCCCTCAAATGCCTTATCAGGGTCAACAGTCCAAACTCAGACATTTTAGCCTTTACAAGGCTATCTTGGAGCTAGGCAGCAAGGTTATGCGTATTCTGGTTATTAGAACCCTCCCTATTCTGGAACACATATACATGTTTATCAGAACCCTCTTATCATAGAGTGTAGATCCCTGTTGGTCAGGCCATCCCATCTTACCCACAGTATCCTCCACCTGACTTTAGAAGACATTTTCCATTTTTAGAAACTCTTGAATTTCCAGATCTGACCCAACTCACCAATGATCCTATTGCTCATTCTCCTTGGTGGTCAGTGACTCCCACAAAATTGCCCAATGATATCCCTAAATTCAATGGAAATCCTAGAGAAGACCCATCCACACACGTCATGACTTATGATTTGTGGTGTTCGTTAAACTCTCTCAATGATGACTATGTTCGTTTATGTCTTTTCCAGCGCACACTTACTCATACAACATCAAAATGGTATATTGAACTACCACAAGCTTCGTTCAATAATTTCAACGCCTTAGCTACCACATTTCTACCACATTTCTAGTTACCCATTCGATATGAGACTAGAATTTAACCACTTTTAAACAAACTGATTCCACTCACATTTCTGATCAAATTCATGAGTGGCGACACAGTTGTCGTTTGGTTAAATTTTTTGTTCCTGATCAGTTGTTGGTTGAATGGTTTATTAAGTTTTTGTTACCATCCATAACATAAGATGTCTCTAAGGGCAGAGTTGTGACTAAAGAGCAGGTAATCGCTCATGCCCAGTATTTGGATCTCATTTACACCCAATCTGACACGTTCTATGATAAAATATCGAATGCTCCGTGACCTTCCAATATTGTTCCTCAACCTCCCGATAAAGAATCACATGTCGTTGATGGCGTGATTGGTTCTGCCAACCAACTCTTGTTGTGGCTGCCCAAAACCCTCCTTCCACTCCTCCTGTGACTTTTACTTTCAAGATCAATGTTTTCAATCCACCAAGGGAAAATATCAACAACTAGGAAGTAAGAAGGAAGGCAAAGGTAAAAAGAAGAAAGATAATCCTCCACAAGATAAACAAAATAATCAATCTTCTGAAGAAAAGAGGAAACATCGTTATCCATGTTTGATCTGTAATGAGGTGCATTTCACTCACGACTATCTACATCGGGCAGAAGTAAATCAATTCCTTAAGTCATCGGTTACACTCGATGTGTTGACAGATCCATTTCCAAATCAGGAGACTCATATGGTTGCTTGAGATCTCGCTTCCTCTAACTCGGTTATGATTCTTTCATCCACTAAACCAAAAAATGACATTATGGTGGATATTAGAAATAAATACTACGATAATGTGAATCCCTTGAATGGTCAAGCTACGGATCAACCTACGAATTCAAGCACATCTCCATCGGACCCTACGCCAAATATGGTTCCTACTGAATTGTCGATTAAGCCTCCCAAAGGCGTTTTCCATAAGTATGCATTCAACCTTCGTGTGAGAGCTTCCCAGAATTATAATATAATTGAGGATTTGGATCAATCTCCTTCAACTATGTCAATTCTTGAGTTGTTGCAAAATTGTCCCACCCAAAAGAAGGCTTTGCTTTCCGTAATTGGATGTATTGATCCCTCAGATCCCAACCTAGTAGTTTTTAACCATGAGAATTATACTCCTCGACTGTTAGCTCAATTAACTTTCATGATTTAGGTTGTCGTTCGCGGTAAGAATATCCATCGTGCCATTGTGGACGAAGGAGCTTCAACTTGTATTATGTCTCTTTCTTGCTGGAAGGCCATTGGTTCTCCTCAATTAAATCAATCACCGACTACTCTAAAGGCTTTTGACGAAAGAGGATTCAATCCTAATGGAATTTTGAATTCATTACAAGTAGAATTAGGTGGCAAGACGGTGTCAGTAGAAGTTGAAGTAATCGACAGATTGTTAGATTATAACATTCTACTGGGTTGTACGTGGGTGTATGTTATGCCTATTGTTGTTTTGACATATTTTAGAATGATTGTTTTCCCTCATAAGGGAGGTATAGTAGCCATTGATCAACTCACTTTATTTTCCACCAATTCTTAAGTTATTGTAAGCGTACCTCTCATGGGAGAAACCCCACATCCCTATCAACAGGTCGGGTAAAACTGCTTAAGGATTCGTCCCTCATGGGAAACTTTTTGCTTCCTCCTCCTTCCCTTCTCGACAACTTTAATCTGGTCGCCCATATCAACATGATATCTTCTTGTACTACTCCAACTGATCCTTGGATAGTGCTAGATGAATCTAACATTCACACTTTTGGTGACCGCATGCTGCTCAATCTTATTAAGCTCGACTATGAATCCATTTATTTGGCCTATGTGGCGCATTCCACTCTCTCCTCTTCAATCAATTGCGTTGATCACTCCTTAGATTTCAGCACATGTTCTGATACCTTCTTTCATACATTTTCTGCTAATGAGAGCATCATGGAGATCATGATGTTGGATGATGAGTCATGGGATGATCATCACCATTGTTCCTCCTTTCCAAATTCCTCCGAGGGTAATCTTAGTGAACTCTATCGACCTAATGTCATTGAGATGTTTATGAATTCCGTATCCATCCATGATGTCGATTCTGAGAAGAACTTGTTGAATTTTGAAGAGACTATCCCTCTCGATATTTCGATTAAACCTGACATTATCGAGAATGTACATATTGGTGTGTCATGCTCTCCCGAGGAGATAAAGGCCTATAAAGCCCTTTTCCATGAGTTTAGAGACACTTTCCCCTGGTCTTATGAAGAGATGCCAGTGATCGATCTAAACATCGTTGTGCATGAAATCAAGATGTATCCTGATGCTAAACCAGTCCATCAGTGCCTCCATTCGGTCCATCCCAAGAAGGTTGTCACTATTAAAGACGACGTTGCAAAACTTCTACCCGCTAGTTTCATCTACCTAGTATCTCTAACTTATTGGGAGTCGAATATTGTTCGTGTCATGAAGAAACATGAAACAATTCGTGTGTGTGTCGATCACTGGGAAATCGTGCTTTCCTAAGGAAAATTATCCTACCTTGTTCATTGACTAGATTGTTAACGATTGTGCTAGCTATGAAATATTTTCGTTTATGGATGACTTTTCTGACTACAATCAAATAAACATTCTCCCTGCAGACCAACATAAAACCACATTCATTTGTGCCCAGGGCACATTTTCATATTGAGAGCTCCCTTTCGTATTGAAAAATGTTGGGGCCACTTTTTAGAGGGCAATGAATTATGCCTTCCATGACATTAAACATATTGCACAACCATATTTGGAAGATCTACCTGCTCACTCGAAACATCGTGTTGATCACCTTATGCATCTTAGGGCTATATTTTTACGTTTTCGACACAATAACATTTAGTTGAATCCACACAAGTGTGTGTTTTGTGCAAGCTCTAGTTGACTTCTTGGTTTCATTGTATCGAAACATGGAATTCATATTGACCCATTGAAAGTCCAGACAATCCTAGATCTGCCTATTCCTTCCTCCCTTCTTCATCTTCAATGAATCCAAGGGAAGGATAAATTTCTATGGATATTTGTTCCCAACTACGCCGATTTGACCAAAGGATTTACTCACCTGTTAAAGAAAGGGGTTCCCTTCCATTGGGATGACACTTCCCAAAAGGCGTTTGATGCCTTGAAAGATGTTTTGATTCGGGCATCATTGTTGTATCACCCGGATTACCAAAGAAATTACTTCATGCACCTCATCACTGGAGTTACTACCATCACTATGGTATTTGTCCAGGAGGACAATTTAGGGATTGATCATCCTATTTATTACTTGAGTCAGAATATAAATGATATCGAGATTAATTATACTCACATCAAAAAGCTAGCTTTGGTGACTATCCAAAGGTTTCATCAATATGTCCTTCTCCACAAAACTCTAGTTGTTTCCAATTGCAACCCCAGGACATACATCTTATCACGACAGTTGCTGGGGGAAAGTACTCCAAATGGATTATCATCCTGCAGGAGTTCGATTTGGAGTTCATCAAATCTAAGTCACATAAATCCATAGTCTTTGTTGAGCTGATCTGCGAACTTCCCACTACTGAAACTGAAACGACGTCTGACAATTCTACTCCAGACGAGTCGTTGTTCCTGATCGAGTAATATGAACCATGGTATGGAGAAATTATCATATATATCCAAACCCATACTTTCTGGCCCAATACCTATCGCTCTGACCAATGACGTATCCAATATCAAGCTGAAAAATGCATTGTAATCGGTGACACCCTTTATCATCATGGTATTGATATGATTTTTTGAAGGTGCCTCACTCATGAGGAGGTCGAGAAAGTCCTAAATGAATTCCATGCTGAGGCATGTGGTGGTCATATGTCTGGTTATGCCACTGCACAAATTTTTTTGTGTATTGGCTACTTTTGGCCTACTATTTTTCGCGACTGCATCCTCGAGGTCAAAAGTGTCATGCGTGTCAGATATATGATCGTAAAACCCATGCTCCACCCACTCCTTTGCATCTTTTTATCATCGTTGGTCCTTTTGCAAAATGGGGCATTGACTTCATGATATGTAACCCTCACTCGACTGGGGGGCATGGCTATATCATTGTAGCAGTAGACTATCTTACCAAGTGTTCCGAGACAATGCCTACTTACATTAAAAATGGTGAAACAACTACCTTCTTTTTTTCTTCAATCATGTCATTGCATGATTTGGTGTAGCACAGGCTATAGTTACAGATCATGGGAAACATTTCTGTAATCACATGATGTCTGAACTGTCTGCCAAGTTGGGCCTCTCCCATTGGAGCTTGACTCCCTACTAAACTCAGGTGAATGAGAAAGTTGAGGCAATCAATAAAGTTTTGAAAATAATGCTTCAACGTATGATAGGGGTCCATAAATCAGACTGGCATCTGATCCTTTATGCAACCTTGTGGGCATATCGAACCTCCATTCAGACTACTACTGGGTTCACACCATTCTAATTGGTATATGGTTTGGAAGTAATCCTTCTTATTGAATGTGAAATTCCATCTCTGAAACTTGCTTTCGAACTCATCCCCGCCACTTCCACAGAAGAAGAGTGACTCTTACGTCTGACACACTTAGATGAAACCTGGCGTGATGCCACGATGGATAATGAAGCCCATAAGAAACATATTAAGGTGCAATCTGAAAAGAATGTCAAGCCTCATGTCTTCTCAGAAGGAGACCTTGTCTTGTTGTATGATCAAGAGTTTTATAAGTTAGGAACAGGGAAGTTCGAGCCAATGTGGCTAGGTCCATACATTGTTAAATGTGTTCTTGCTAAAGGGGCCTATGAGCTTGTTTATTTCGATGGAGTTCCATTAGTGCATCCTAGAATTGGGTTGTACCTTAAAAAATACTATGCTTGAGTTTTTGTGTAGTTAACTGTGTACATGTTGTATATATTTTTTTTGAGTATGTTTGCAGTGCATTCCCTTTGGAGTTTCCTACTGTTTCTGTTAATCCTGTTTACATTTGGTTTTCAGATGTTGACATCCCTTCAATCATCTGTTGGTTATTCTAATGGCACTAGTCATAGTACTTGGAACCTTTCTTCCGCAACATGGGCTATACATGCTCTGAATGGCGAGTTAATGAGTTTACAAAGAATTTGTATTAATCACTCTACCAATAACATCACTAAGTATAGTGCAATGATCGAGCTATTGTTTGATACTATTTCTCATGGTATCTGCCATGTAGTTATCATGCTTGACTCACAATTTGTAGTATTATAGTTCACTAATGTCTATTAAGTTAGAAGTCCAACTATGCTTCATATGTTCTTAAGGGTTTGCCTTTTGTAAAGACATTTTGATTATATCTAATATCAACACATTTCTAGAAATCTAAATACATTAATATATGCATTGACTTATCATGTTTTTTTTTTGTGTTAAGCTTGGTAGTACCTCATTTTTCCGTTGATTTAACAACAAGTTACAACTAGTCTTGAAAATAGTCAGGTGGCCTCAAATTTCCGTGTGGGAAACCAAGTCTATTGGCCACCTAACAACATGGTATTCCATCCAAAAATGATAAGTATTGAGTCTTTCTAACCAAGCAATATATGATTGTATGTCTATGTTTATCACGCTATCTACTTTCCTATTGGCATGACTGTAATTACAAGTAAAAGTAAAAGCTATCCGCATCAAAAACTACAAAAAAATACATCATTTTCATTCTTTTGCTTCCTCAGATGAAGCAGATTCCACTAGAGCCGGGTCTTTTGCATTCGACCCCGGGAGTTTAGTCGATGACAGAATGCAAGGCAAGTGATTTTCAATGCGCTGGAGGTGCCCATCCTGCTTCTGCATTTGAAATAGGAGCTTCTGGAAGTCCTACTTGTAGTCTGGGAATGCCTACACTGCGGTGGCCATATTCAGAGCAATTTATTCTAGGGCCTTGCCCATAATTCCTTTCATTGTCCAGTAGAGGAACAACATATGTTTGAATTGGGTTAACCGACCTCGGGTATGCCCTGGATCAGGCACCAAGACCCGCCAGTCTTTTGCTTCCATCTCCATGGATCCTGCTTGACAGTTTAGATATGCCTCCCAATCCTTTATCAAATTTTGAATTTATTCATCTATGCCCTCGTGATAAGTTTTTGTGGCTTCTTTGATCATGTTGACAGTCGGTTTGTGGCCCCTCGACTTTCCCCCAGGGTAGCTGGATTTCCCTTCTTCCTGTCTTCCTTTGTTTTTCCGGCTACAGCCACACGGGGTAGGGCTTCGAGTTCGAGCTGCCGCATAGACCATGGTGACCGTCTCATTACTTGATGAGATGTAAATATGGGTGCTTGCAGGTGGTATAAGACACCGACTACTCGAATGACGAGTTCCACTGCCTACCTGTTCACTTATACATAGACCAACAAACACACATAAAACCAAAAAATGGTTTGTGTCAGCCTCCTGAGTTTCATAACAAAGTTTAACACGATTTCTGGAAACAAACAGAGGTTCCAACCAATATTCAGAATTATGGGCCTGACGCCACACAGACCATTTCACGTGGGTGCGACTCAAAGGTTCTCCCTCCCAAGACTGCCAAGAGGTCACAACCAAAGAATAATCCCCCCACCCCCAATTACCCTACACCCCCTCTTCCTAATTCCACTTAGGATTCCAACGACCAACGATCCAAAACTTTGCTAAACTTGCTTAGTTCCTAGCTGGGTCAGCCCCGTTCAGATGTAGAGCCGTGGACACAATTTTCGTGAGCAGGTCATGCATTACAAACACATAAGTTTTCCCAAACCCATTATCATATATAAATTCACGAATCCATTCATATAATATCCAGGCGGGCCGCATGCCTTCTAATCCCCAACCCTGCAGACCCACCATGCCCACTTCTTACATCCCGCTGCCTTTATTCCTACTGGAAGAGAAAAGGCGATGGGCTATGGTTATCCCCATTGGGACGATGAAATACCAAACTGCATTAAAACATAGACGCTTCCAAGCCAATACCTATAATTTAACCCCCAACCCAATGCAAGTACTAACAAGGCAGGACCTAGACCAACCCAAATCACATGTCTAGTCGACTCTCTTCATGGAGGAAAGGGGAAGGGAACAAAATAAATACCAAATAAATAATGCTATGGCTGGACGAGTGCGCACTAGTGCCTGCCCTTATCCACAGTTGGTACCTCCGTCCACCACCTTCCTTTGAGCCAGGTCAAACGCCTGAGTTTCTGACCCCTACATGCAATCACCCGATAACTTACACTAACACTGATTTCCCCTGCCGCCACGCGCATCCATATTACTCTCCCATCTGCCTGAGGCAACCTTGCCATCCATGCCACACATGTGGAGGGTGGTGGGTTGCTCTTTCTAGGCGCTCCCCATTAATTGCTTTTATTGCGTTGAGGGTCTCGTACACACCCCGATCGGGGGTGCATTGGCTTATTGTGTTTTAGATAGACATTTGCAACATATGTAAATTAAATTCAATACACATCACATACATTGAAAGAGATAATATAACCATATGGAACACCGAAGATAGTTGTACATATATAAAAGTTTAGTTTTACAAAAAATTGTGCCTCAGACACATATGGCCACATGGCCTATCATATAAAAAAAATGCAGTTAAATTATGGCTATGAGCCTCCTAGTAGACTAATCATGATGCTCCTGGTAGCAAGCCACTGCATGAGCCATGTTGTACAGTAGCTGAATGATATGGCTAGGCATGCCAATAGTATGATGATGCAGTCTCATAGGGTCCATGTGTCGCTCAACCTCTGCAAGGGTCTCGACCACACTGAGATCCTGTAGTACCTCTCATCCCCCTGCAACAACCTGTACTGCCACTAGTGCTTGTTGTGGGTCTCTTGCATGCTGAAGATAGGAATAACCCACAGGTTGAACGGGTCCAACATCTACATGTAGAAATCAAAATTTAGTTTTGAATACATAAAAAATACAAAAAAGTTGTAAAACTTTAAAATTTAAATTGATCAAAATGTTTTTGTTTTACCTATGGAACTCTGCAGAAATCCATCCATACACATGGATAATCTTCAATCATAATGAGCTCGATGCGCAACCATCAGAAGAAGACTAGTGTGAAAATCATCGATAACGGACCTGCATGTGTAGACATGAGATCCACCCACCTCCTCATTCGTGGGACTCTCAGATCTGTGGGCTCGAGCAAGATATGATGTGGTCGGAGCAATGGAATTCACTCCAAGGAAAAATAAATCCAAATCGAACCATAACCAAAGTTTTTCAACCATCCATCCTTTGCCTTGGTCAACTGTTCTTTCATATTTTTCAGTACTCCCTCGCTCCATTTGAATATTGTCAGCTCTATACACTCTAGAGAATACTACATATGAGACCTATTGGAAAAACGTAGAGAAACCCTGTCGGCCAATATAGCAATGATAAATAGGATCGTCCTTAAAGGCAAACAAACCACATCCTTTATCTAAATTTTCCCATCCTTGGTCGGTTGGGATCGAGGTATACAATGTGTGCTGATATAATCCTTGACTATCTCTCCACCCCTCCTCAAACCATATAATGAGATGGGGGCACCTCTCCTCGATAAAACTGTCAAGAAGTATATGTCTTCCACCTGTGTCTCGAGCATATGTGCTCAGGGTTTGAAAGCATGTTCTTGAACATCCCATGCCCAGACAAGATACTATAACAACTCTATCTGGTGCCTCATACCAGGAAGCCAGAATAATTTCATAAACCCACAATTTCTTAATTCTTGGATATTGACTGGATCATTAGCTGCATTCATATCTTGTTGCTCATGCTATCTTTCTCACCATATCAAAGCCATTTTGTTCTGATGGAAACCTAAAACATCACAATAAGAATCAGTAGAAAGAATCTCATGCAAAAAATTGGGAGAATTTTGAGAGAAACAAGATTTTTTTTTTGTGAATTGCACCTACCACACCCTACTAAAGGGATACAATGTGCTGCAATGCCCTGGACAGTTCAATTTTTGCCTGCCCAGCGCACCTTTCGACACTGTTGGGGTACACCCTAGCTAGGACGAAAGATTAAATCCTTAGGGCCCTCAAAACTGAAAAATAATTGCATGAAATGACAAAATGGAACCATAGAAAGAAAGAGGAAGGTCAGATATCCTACCTAGAAGTAATGGTACTAGAAATGGTCCATCGGTTTGGCTATAATCAACTGTAGAATATCGGGGGAAAAAACACTCAGAGCTCACTCACTGTTAGAGTCGGTCTGCTCATCCCTCCATTAGAGATCAAAACTCTTTTTGCATTTCATGTTTAGGTGCCCCATCGCTTTCGATCACTTGCATTTCGCTAGGGGCATGCCATTGTCTGACGGAAGGGTTTGGTGTTCTTGTTTCCCTCATGCTTGTACCTGCCCGGGCTAGTCAAAATTTCTCTATGTTCATCAAAGTTCATTTCAGTCATTCATAGTCATTATGCTATTTTGGTCAAAAAGAGTTATTTTAAGAGTCTAGGTCTAGTGGTTGGTCTTCAAACATGTCGAATAATGCCCGCAGGCCATGAGGATGGTTTTCGAAGAGGTTCCTAGTTCAAAAGCTCATCATCAAACACATTTGAGGACATTTCTTGTTCAAAACTCTGTTTTGAATAAGAAATTGTCGAATTCATTTTTTGTAATAATCATGTATTTTTTTTCGCCATGGAGTTTTCAAAGCAGGCTTTGGTTTTCCTTTGCCAAACATCAACGCCAACATCCCTGTAAAAAACAACCAAGTTCATCAGCTCAAAACTCAGAAAATCAATGAGACAGCCAAAAGACAGAGTTTCATTAAAAGACAAAGTGCCATAGTCAAAAACATTATGAAGTGGGTTTTTGAAGAAGCAAAAATTTAACCCATGATTCCCAATGTCTTTATAAAAGATTTTCACAAGCAAACAAAGTCATTGTGAAACTCAAGGTTATAGAGAAGCATTGAAAAGTCATTGTAAGAAGCTAGCGTGTTTGGAGTGAGATTGGAGGCGTTTTCCAGAGCGTGGCGCACACACAGAGGGGCGCAGTGCACATACACAGTGCGGCGCACACAGCGCTACCCCACAGTGTTAAATTAACACGGGCGCGACGCATATACCAAGTGCGGCGCACTGGGTTTGCTGCGCGGCGCACACCCACAGAGGCCCGAAATTGTTCCTAATTGCATCAAATCTTTTGGAATTCTTTCCAATTGCCAGGTAGGGTCTATCTCTTGGCTTGTTCATCCAATTTTGTGGATAAGATGATGGTTATGGCCGTTTATAATTGCAATAAAAAAAAGCCTAAACCCTACCACTTGAAATCACCAAAGCTATTGCTCTAGGGTTGAGGACTTGTTGTGTTGATGCCAAGGTTCCTCTTTCACCTCTCATTTTTTCACTCCTTTCCATTGTTCCCTTCCCCCCTATCTCATTTTTCCCTATTTTCCCTACCCTAAAACATTACTAAACCCATATTCCCTATCCCTCCACATTTGTCAACTATAAAACCCCAAAACCCTACCCTATAAAATCCCCAAACCCTCCTACATATCCTTGAACAAAATTTCCCCCCATAACCCCTATTCCCATCATATTATTCCCCTTCCTAACACTCCCTTTTTACATTGTTCCCCTTGGTGGCAGATATCACAACAGCACCTAGTTTCACTACCATCATCAAAGGATGACAAATTTTTGGGCACAACACAGGTTTTTTCTCCCAGTGGCGCAGCGCTTAGGATTGGGAGCTCCAAATCACAAATGGTTTGAATTTTTGGATTCAGCATGGAAAATAATGACTGTTGGTACTTGGACAAGAAATTTGGGCAAGTTTTGAGTCCCCAGGAGGTCAAAAACACCCTAAAAATGACCTCTCTGCCCCTAATTTCACACACAGAAAGCAGTCTTGGGAGATTGAGGTTTTGGAGGGGCAAATGGGCACCAAATTCAGAAATTCCACTTGGGTTGGAAAGTAGACAGGCAGGGCTTTCCAACAAGTACACTTGGGCTCAATTTGGACTTCAGAAAGTGCCTCAAAATCAGCACCAAATTAGTGCAGCGCATATAGAAATTGGCGCGGCGCACAAAGGTTTTTTGCCCAATTTTTCATCTTCCAGCTCAGAAATTCGGCCAGTTTGACTAGTTTTGCTTTGTGATGTAATTTTTGACTTATCTTGATGTAATTGAGTGAACATGATGTAATTTTGACACTTAGTTACTTGTTCTAGAATATTCATTCACCAAAGAGTGAAAATTTAATGAATGAATCAGTTTCCTACCTTATAGAGGCAAGTTGTTTTGACTGCCTAGATTTTAGTGCTTTGTTTAGAATTGGTTGAAACAGCTCCTAGAAGGATGAGCTCGACCCCTAGAGGCAAGGGAAGAGGTTTGCTTGCCTATATTATGTAATTTCTAAGTCATTTTCAGGGTTGGACTCTTGGGAAAAGCTTGGCACTCTATTGTACATTTTATCTCTGCATTTTTGGCTAAGGAAAGACCAGGGTTTTGCAGCACTGTTTGGGATCCATGTGGCTTTATGTTTTGATGGTGTGCTTCTCTGAGTAATTGTAAGTTTATCTAGTGTTATATGTATCATTTTCTTGCTTCTTCTTCTGAATTTGAAACAAATGAGTGATCAAGGTGGAATCCATAACTGTTATGCTCTACCTTTGAATTTGTTTAAATTTCCATGTTTTCATCTGTTTAAGGAGAATTCTTGAGACTTTCTTGCTCTCCTTAGCTCCACACCAGTCTGATCTATCCATCTCACTTGCTTTAAAGCATCAAAACGATTGCCTTCCTTGCCCCAATCAGACCTCTGCAGAAACTGTGCCTCATCCACGAGCCCAAATTTGCCTTTCCCATTTTTTCAACAAAACCCTCAAAAAACCAAATCAAATCCCTGCACTTAATACCTAGCCTAAGATCAGTTGCAAATTTAGTCATCTCGAGCCTCATTGATTACCTTTTGCCGAGATTGACTCGGAGAGAGCCCTCTCTTGTCCTCATAGGGCTAGCTACGAGGCTGAGCATGGTTTGATGTGGACCTAGAACCTTATCTTTTAATCTAGGCTCTAACACTCACCAAGAGGTAAAATGCAAAATGGTAAAAATGAATTACTTTTTTATTTATTTAGGGTCATTTTCATAATTATTTTATTAATATTTTAATATTTCGATCTAAATGTGACTCAATTTTATCATGGATCATGCATTTTTAATATTTTGGTGGTGTTCTGAGTAGGTTAACATGTGTTTGAGGATTGATTGATTGATTGATTGATTTTTTAATTTTTTATTTAATTTTATTACTTTATTATTATTATTATTTTTTTAATGTCTAAATCGAAACATATCATTTTAACCAAGGAGCATAATTTTATCATTTTTTCGGGCTCTGTAAACTTACGAAAAAGGAACTCCCTAGAGTCCTCTTTTATCGCTTTTTCGACTCCTAAAACATGAAAATTTTTCCGAGCACTTGTATTTTTGAACTCTTTAAAGTAAATAAAAAGATGTCTACTGATCCAAGGGATCAGTAAAGTGTTCAAAATTTATAGTATTCAAAAGTGCTCAAAACCTATACTAGAGCGTAGATCTTGATGACTTGAATCCAACACAACTTAAATCGCTCAAAACCGATATCACATTCTGATAATTTTCCCAAATAGGTAAAAAAAATTGTAGGTTGGATGCAGAATTGTTGACTGGGCAGTTCGTACGATGAATGGGCAAGGTGACTAGGCAAGGTGATTGTACAACTTGGGCCAATGGCTGGCTGCCAAGTGTCCTATTTTGATTGGTTCGATTTTGGGTGTATTTTATTGGTGAATGAAGTTTTGAGTTGGATCAATGATGGGATGCCACATGGCCTAGTCATGGGCTGCCACATGGAACCCTGGGGTTCAATAAAAATTATATATGGCAGAACTGCCTCTAGGAGAGTCGAACACAAGACCTCTGAACCAACAATGCAGTGCCTTACCTTTATGGCGCATGGTGTTTCTTATTATGTATAGTGGTGAACGTAAATATAATCTTTCTGTTATTCATTGTTGGAGGACAGGCCAGGGCTAAGGCCTGGCTCCTGGTCACCCCACACCCAAAAAAACGCAGGCAAGGGAGCTGAGGGCTTGGGCTTAGCCCCGACCCAAAGTTCCGGCACCACAGATAATAGCCATTGGACCAACGCCAATGGATGGGGGAGAAAGCATGGGAGCAGTGCACGGTTGCAACATATACCATAGGACCATAGTGGAGAGTCGACGAAGTTAGGTGTTTGTGTGAAAAAAAATGGGACCAACCCCGGATCATATGACACTCCATGTAACCACATGCCAACAACTCGGGGTGTTTAAAAAAAGGCGTGGAGTTTTGGGGATAAGCCCAAGTTTTATGGCGCTCATGGAACCATTGTCGAAGAGCCGGGGGGTAATGCCAATGGGGTCAGGCGGTTAGCCACAGCCCTCAGGCGCATGGCCCCATGTGGCCCTGGTTTTCTGCCATAGGCCTTATTGGGCAATTAAAGTAAGTAACATTTTGCACCCAATTCAATGCTAGTTTCATTGACATCGGGCGAAATTGTTTCTTGACATGCCCGGAAAAGGCAGATTCGTAGGATGGATAGTAGATCAGTGCAGTTTGTAGGTCAATTAGCAGGGAAAAATTGGGTAGAGCATAAATCCTTTATTTTTTGGCCAAATTGAGCCCAACAAGAGCCCAACTAGGGGTTTTTGACTGTTCTGAAGCCATTGGAGGCATAATATTTATATTATAAGCACTGGAAATCCATGTAAAGACAAATTTAAGCACTTAATGAAAGAGGCCCAACATTGGAAGCTGGACCAGGAGATTTAGCCTAGGAGAGGGGTGAACTCCTTTATCATTTTTGTTGTTATGTGCTTTTAATATGGTATATTGTCTCTGTTATTGTTGTTAACAAAATTTTAAAATCATTATTTTATGTGTTTTGTAAAGTGATCCATTACCCAAAATACATCAAATTTTACATGCAATTTTTTCAATCACCTTCAAGTTTGCATAATAGATCAGTTTGGTATCAGATCTCAAAGTTGTTTTGAAGGTTTGATTTTGTTTGCAAGTGTTTTCTAATGCTTACAAGGTTGAAGCTTAAAAGAGGAGAAGGAGAACTTGTGGAGCCAATATCTCAAATTGTTTCAAGGAGAACACTCATACCTCAAGCTTCACTAGTCATGGCACATGAAGAAGGTCTTGAAGGGATGTCTGAGGATGAAAAAACTTTCAGTAAAACCTTTCTTTGAAATGTTTGAAATGGTAAAGATTCTTTATGAGGAAAGGAATTTAAGGTTGCAAGGAGAGATATCAAAACCTCAAAAAGGAGATGGAGGAAAAGGAGAAAAAGCTCCAAAAGGGAATGGAGGGAATCGTGACAAGCCACCACCTTCACCTCCATCCTCATCCTCATCTTCTTCTACTTCTTCTACACTTTCACAAACACCTCCAGATTCTCCAAAAGGACATGGAAACTAATTTGTTAAAGTTTGACATAAATTTGAATTGCCTATGTATGATGGAGAGGTAGATGATGAGAAATTGGATTATTGGATTCGCCAGATTGAAGTGTATTGCAGGATACAAAGACTCAAGGACGATGAGACCCAAATTCAGCTTGCTTCTCTTAGGTTGGAAAGTGCAACACTCATTTGGTGGGAGGCAAAAACTCAAGAGGACATGAATAAACATGGTAAGGTTTTATCCTCTTAGAATCATTTTGTTGTTGTAATAAGAAGACAATTTTATCCATTAGGATACATGCAAAAAGCTATAATGGATTAGCAAAACTTTAGGCAAGCTAAAGGTCAAAATGTGCAAAGCTATACTCAAGAATTTAGGAAAAGAGATTTTATTTTTGGTATAGATTTTTCCTCCTAAGATAATATATTGAAATATAGTTACTTAAGACACACAATTCTCATGTTTAATCCTACAAAACTAGATGAAGTTTGTGTACAAGCAACTCATTTAGAAGCAAGAGGGAAGAATGTCTCTGAAGAAACTTGTGAGAAGTCATTTAAGTCTGGAGACAAAGGAAAAGGAAAGTTCAAAGGAAGGGACAAAAAGAATGCTTCAGCCAAGAAAGAGGGAGAAAAACTCACATGTAAACGTTGTTCTAAAGAAGGCCATGATGAAGACCACTGTTGGAAAATCCATCCTGAGATGAGACCCAAAAAGTTTAACAAGAAGGAGAAAGAAAATACCGATGCAACTACACAACAAGATATAGGATTTGTTTTCGAAGATGAAACAAAAATCATATCCATGGGATTGAAAGGTAAGGATTCTATTGCAAGTACTAGTTCTTCTAGAAAACCCATTCAAAATGAAAGAGAATGAATAGAGATTTTCCATATTAGAGTCATCACAAAACATAGAAAGGAAAGAAAATTTGTTTGATAGTGGATCACAAGAAAACCTCATTTCAGGAGACATTGTCAAGAAACTAAATATGGAAACCATTCCTCATCCTAAACCTTATCCTTTGGGTTGGGTGTGTGATAGTGCCAAATTGCAAGTGATAAGAAAATGCATACTTAGATTTGACATCACTGCAAATTTTATTGACAAGGTAGAACTTGATGTAGTACCACTTGACATATGCATGATTGTTTTGGGAATCCCATACTTACATGACATGAAAGCCATATTTCATCGCCATGAGAACAAGTATAATTTGTTTAAAGATGGGATTGAGTACATTGTTAGAGCATGTTGGGTTGTGTTATATTCTTTCCACGACTAGCCCCCCTAGTTAACCGGGGGTTATAGGGTGGGGCGGAGCCCCCTTCGTTGCACTGATTACACAGCGGGGGGGTCACAAGGGGTTTCCCGCCCCCCTCTATGGGGTCCGGGGCAGCGTCCCAGGGAAATTTTTTTTGGACCCTATATTAGGTTGGGCAGACCTACCTATGGTTTTGTGCATGGTTTTCGCACATGGTTTTGGACATGATGGTTTTCGGTCCATGGTATTGGATGCTTCGACATGTATAAATATGTATTGTAACATTGAAAGGAACATAATGAAAAATCAAGTTGGTAGTCCCAATTTTGAGATGCAGGGGAAAATCTCTGTGTATATATGTTTTATGTGTTATGCTCTCGCTATTGTTTATTTTCTATTTTTAGTATTCGTATGCAGGTAATTTTTGTGTGGGGTTAAAACCTACATTTGGTTTCAGAGCTGTTTTGGCTTCAAGGGGACGCCTTTGTTGCTGAGGGTTTTCGCTTGGGCCTGTGGTAGACATTGTTCAATGGGAGATTTGCGTGATTGATTCAGGTGGTGAAAGAAGATGATGAGCAGTGGAAAGATAGATATCGAGAAATTTAATGGTCAGAGTTTTAAGTTATGGAAACTCAAGATGGAGGATTTGTTGGTGGATAAAGATCAGTGGATCGCGATAGATCCGGGTAATAAAGCAACGAGAGTGTCAGATGAAGAATGGAAGAAGTTGGATTGGAAGGCAAAGAGCACAATACGATTGTGTGTCTCAGATTCAGTATTGCTGAATGTATCAGGGGAAGCTACGGCGAAGGCTTTGTGGGACAAGTTAGGGACTTGTACCATTCTAAGTCTCTGGTGAATAAATTGTTCCTACGGAAAAAGCTGTATAACCTGAGGATAAAGGATGGAGACTCGGTGTCAAAGCATCTGAACGCATTTAATACTGTGGTAAGTTAGTTATTATCTGTTGATATTAAAATTTCAAATGAAGATAAGTGCATCAATTTGTTGTGTTCTCTACCAGATTCATGGGACAGTCTAGTTATTGCAATAGGTAGCAATGCAACTGCCTTGCAGTTTGATGAAATAGTCTCATCCTTGCTAATGGAGGAGATGAGACGGAAAAATATGGATAGCCAGAATGGTGATGTATTGTCTGTACAAGGACGGTCCCAGAATAGAAACAAAAATAAGTCATCGAGTGGGAGATCTAAATCTAAGGGGAGATCTAAATCTCTAGTAAAACCTGTAAAGGTGGTGTGTTGGAAATGCGGAAAGGAAGGGCACTACAAAAGGGACTGTAAATCTAAAGCTCCTAACAAAGGAAAGGGATCTGATGATGCTCCTTCTGCAGAGGTAGAAACCACCTCAGATGAAGCTGGGGATGTGTACTTGGCTTCTTCAAGTACACATGTAGATCATGAGGCATGGTTGATTGACTCAGGTGCATCCTTTCACTTCACTCCCCATAGAGAGTGGTTCTGCGAGTATGAGAAATATGATGGTGGTGATGTCTTCTTGGGGGATGATAGGAAGGCTAGAATCGTTGGTCACGGAAAAGTCAAGTTGAAGTTGCAAGGTGGAAGGATTAGAACACTTTCAAGTGTTCTGCATATTCCTGCATTAGCCAGAAATATGATTTCTATAAGAAAGTTGGATGATGTAGGTGTAAAAATAGTGTTCGAGAAAGATACCTGCAAGATGGTTCGGGGAGCACTAGTATTGATGTGGGGAGTTCGGATTGGAACTCTGTACAAGCTACAAGGTAGCACTCTTATTGATGGGTGCCACAATTTTGTGGTTCCTGAAAGTGGAGTAGAAAATCTAGTGGTCTCTGGAGAAAAGGCCATGCTATGGCATCAAAGGCTTGGACATATTGGAGAGAAGGGCCTTAAAATACTTCATGGTAAAGGTATGGTAGAAGGTATGACTAATAGCTCTCTGGATTTTGATTTTTGTTAAAATTGTGTATATGGGAAGTAGAATCGGATGAGTTTCCCCTCTGGTGGTAAGAGGGCGAAACAGATATTAGAGCTTGTGCACAGTGATGTGTTTGGACCTGTGAAGGTTCCATCACTGGGTAAGTCTGTGTACTATGTATCATTTATAGATGAATTCTTAAGGAATACATGGATATATTTCCTCAAGAAGAAATTTGAAGTCTTTGACAGGTTTAGATAATTTAAGGCCCTGGTGGAAAACCAGACAGAGAAGAAGATAAAGGTGCTGAGGACAGATAATGGTGGAGAGTTTTGCAGCAAGGAATTTGAAGAATTCTGTACGAAGTGTGGTATAGCACGAAAAATGACTACTCCATACACACTTGAGAAAAATGGAGTTGTAGAAAGAATGAACAAGACGTTGATGGAAAGGGCAAGAAGCATTCTCAATGGTGCCGGGTTAGGACAGGAATTCTAGGCAGAGGTGGTGGAGACAACATGTTACCTGATCAATAGATCACCTTCATCAGCGTTGGAGGATAAGACTCCATAGGAGGTACGAACTGGTAAGAAACCCTCTCTTTCACATCTGAGGGTATTTGGATGTGATGCATATGTACATGTTCCAAAGGAGAAAAGAACAAAGTTGGATAGTAAATTTGAAAAGTGCATATTTATTGGGTATAAGGATGGTTTAAAGGGTTATAAGCTTTGGAACCTAGTAACAAGGAAGGTTGTGTACAACCGAGATGTGGTGTTCAGAGAGCTGAAAAATGTTATTAAACATGAATTCCCATAAAAGGAACCCGAGAAGATAGAATTTGAGCTAAAGGAGGAAGAATCACACTCTATAGTAGAAGAGGAATCAAAAGATGAAGAGCCACAAACTCCGGTTGTGAGAAGATCAATTTGAGAAAGAAGGCAACCAGAAAGGTATAGTTCATCTCCTTTCTATTCAAATTTTGCTTTATCTATTACTGATGATGATCCCAGAACTATGAAGGAAGCAGTAGATTCAGAGGATGGAAAACTCTGGAAAGAGGCCATGGTTGATGAAATGGCATCTTTGCATAAAAATGAGGCTTGGGATCTGGTGGAGTTTCTGGCTAGAAGGAAACCCATTGGCAGCAAATGGGTGTTCAAGAAGAATACAAATGTAGGAGGAAAGGTGGAGAAATACAAAGCTTAGTTGGTAGCAAAAGGTTATTCCCAGGTGCCGGGAATTGATTTTGGTGATATTTTTTCTCCTGTTGCCAAGGTAGCTTCTATTAGATTAGTTTTATCTGTTGTTGCTACTTTTGATTTTGAGGTAGAATAGATGGATGTGAAGACAACATTTCTCCACAGGGATCTGGAAGAAGAGGTCTACATGAAGCAACCTGAAGACTTTGCAGTGAAGGGTAAGAAAGAACTGGTACGCAAGTTAAAGAAGTCTCTGTATGGGCTAAAACAATCACCAAGGATGTGGTATGAGAAATTTGATACATTTATACGGGGACTTGGCTTAACTAGAAGCAAAGCAGATCACTGTGTGTATTTTAAATTAATTGGTGACCGTGTTATTTATCTGGTCTTGTATGTGGATGACATGTTGCTGGTTGGAAATGACAAAGAAATTATCCAGGATTTGAAGACCCAATTGTCCTCCAAATTCGACATGAAATATCTTGGTGCTGCAAACTATATTTTGGGCATGGAAATTAAAAGAGATCGGGCAAAGAGGAAGCTCTGGTTAAACCAGAGGAAGTATGTCGAGACAATACTGCAGAGGTTTAATATGTAGGATAGCAAACCGGTGAAGGTTCCTATTCCTGTAGGTGTAGAGTTCTTTGCCGAACAGTGTCCCAAGACACAAGAAGAGGAAGAGGAAATGTCTCGTATTCCATATGCAAGTGCAGTTGGTAGCCTGATGTATGCGATGGTCTGTACTAGACCAGACATTGCACATGTAGTGGGAGTATTGAGCAGGTTTATGTCAAAACCAGGCAAGGAGTATTGGACAACATTGAAGCGAGTTTTCAGGTATTTGTGTGGCACTAGTGATTATGGTTTGTGCTACCAAGGAAGAATAGGATTGGACAAAGTGTTGGATATTCATGGCTTTGTTGATGCAGACTGGGCTAGAGATTTGGATCAGAGAATATCTACAAGTGGTTATGTGTTTAACCTATTTGGAGGTGCAGTTAGTTGGATGAGTAAGAAACCACCTATAGTGGCACTATCAACTACAGAGGCAGAATACATGGCAGCCACTCATGCAAGCAAGGAAGCAGTTTGGTTGCAGATATTGTGTTCAAGTATGGGGTTAGTGCAGGGAGCTATAAGGATAGACTGTGACAGCCAAAGTGCAATTTTCGTAGCAAAGAACCCTGCTTACCATTCAAAGACAAAGCACATTGATGTTCAGTATCACTTTGTGAGGGATATGATAGAAGACAAAAAGGTGATGCTGGTAAAGGTGGACACCTTGAAGAATACTGCAGATGCATTGAAAAAATTTGTGAGCTCTGAGAAGTTCTCTTGGTGTAGAGAAACAATGGGCATTGTAGGGGTAGATAAATGACTAAGCTCTCCCGTGGCCCCCTGTGGAAAGAAAACAACAAGTGGGAGAATGTTGGGTTGTGCTATATTCTTTCCACAATTAGCCCCCTTAGTTAACCGGGGGATTAGAGGGGGGGCGGAGCCCCCCCTTCGTTGTGCTGATTGCGCAGTGGAGGGGTCATAGGGGGTATTGCTCGCCCCGGGGCAAATTTTTTTTAGACCCTATATTAGGTTGGGCGGACCTACCTATGGCTTTGTGCATGGTTTTGGACGCGATGGTTTTCGGTCCATGGTATTGGATGCTTTGGCATGTATAAATATGTATTGTAACATTGAAAGGAACATAATGAAAAATCAAGCTGGTAGTCCCGGTTTTGGGATCTAGGGGAAAATCTCTGTGTATATATGTTTTATGTGTTATGCTCTCGCTATTGTTTATTTTCTATTTTTAGAATGTGTATGCAGGTAATTTTTGTATGGGGTTAAAACCTATAGAGCACATAGAAAGAAGTTGCATTTATCACTTGTGAATGTTGGACAAATGAAGAGGTTTGTAAATGCTAGTCGGAATTTTGCATTGTTGATGATTAAACATAAAATTGTTGATGAATATGAAGCCTTCCAAGGATGTGATATAACATTAAAATCTGATTTAGTTGAAGTTGTTAACAGATGTGATCATATGTTTTGGGAATCTAATGTGTTGCCTCCCAAAAGAGGAAAACAACATGAAGTTCATTTTCAATAGGATGCATCACTTTTGAACATTGGTATGAACAAGATGTCAGTGTTAGAGAATGTAGGGATCAAGAAGCTACTTGACAAAGGGAACATTAGTTCTAAATCATCTTCTTGTGGGTCTCTTAATGTTTTGGTTTTGAAGAAGGATGGTGCATGGTGATGAAGATCACATTTGGTTAAGAGTCAAGCCAAGTACAAGGTGAAACATGATAAACATCGTGTTGACCACAATTTTCAGGTTGGAGATGAAGTAAGGCTTTGCATAAACAAAGAAAAAATTCAAGGTGAAAAGAACTTGAAATTCGGTAAGCCTCTTTTGATTGAAGACCCAGGAGAGAATGTTCAGATTCTTTCAAGAGAAGTTTTCTCTCCTGAAAATCTTGAAGAATTGCAGCAAGATCCTATCCTTGTCAGAGAAACAAGAACTTCAAGAAGAAGGAATGGGAAGCACCTTCATGTGGGACTCAAAGGCACAAATCCAATCAAAGCCAAATGGATTGAGATTAGAAGTGTGAGGAAATTGTAACCTCATCTATTTGTTGACTGAAAGTAGTCTTTTGGAGGTCCAAAAGCTTCCAATCGAGAGGAGTGATCTAAGGGATCAGTAAAGTGCTCAACATTGAAAGTGTTCAAAAGTGCTCGAAACTTATACCAGAGCATAGATCTCGATGACCTGAATCCAACACAATTTGAATCACTCAAAACTGATATCGTATGCTCCCGATATCGCGTTTTGATCATTTTCCTAAATAGGTAAAAAAATTGTAGGTTGGATGCAGGACTGCTGATTGGGTAGTCCGTATGATGATTTGGTAAGATTATTAGGCATCCCGCCATTAGTCCAACTCAAAACTTCATTCACCAATAAAATACACCCAAAATCGAACTAATCAGAATAGAACACTTGGCAGCCATCCATTGGCCCAAGTTAACTATACAACTTGGGCCAATGGATGGTTGCCAAGTGTTCTATTCTGATTAGTTCGATTTTGGGTGTATTTTATTGGTGAATGAAGTTTTGAGTTGGACTAATGGTGGGATGCCATGTGGCCCAGTCATGGGCTGCCACGTGGCACTTCGGGGTTCAATAAAAATTTTGTATGGCCGTATTACCTCCGGGAGAGTCAAACACAAGACCTTCAAACCAATAATGCAATGCCTTACTGCTAGGGCGCATGGTGTTTCTTATTATGTATAGTGGCGAACATAAATATAAAATTTATTTTATTTGTTACTGGGGGACAGGGACGGGGCCAAGGCTAAGCTTTTGCCCCTAGTCACCCCACGAAATCGTAGGCAGGGGAGTCGAGGGCTCAGGCTTAGCCTTGACCCAAAGTTCCGACACCATCGATAACAACCACCGGACCAACGCCAATAGATGGGGACGAAAGCATGGGACCAACCCACGTTTGCAACATACACCATAGGACCACAATAGAGAGTTGACAAAGTTGGGTGCTTGGGCACGAAAAAATGGGACCAACCCCACTCCATGTAACTACATGCCAACATCGCAAGGTGTTTAACAATGGGCATAGAGTTTTGGGGATAATCTTGGGTTTTATGGCGCTCATGGGGCCATTGTCGAAGAGCCAGGGTGTTATGCTAATATCAATGCAGCCACAAGCCTTATTGGGTAATTAAAGTAAGCAACATTTTACACCCAATGTGGCCCTGGTTTTTCGCCACATGCTTTATTGGGTAATTAACATAAGCGACATTTTGCACCCAATTCGGCACGAATCTCGCTAGCACCGGGCGAAATTGTCGCTCGGTGCACTCAGAAAAGGAGGATTTGTAGGATGGATAATAGATCAATACAGTTTGTAGGCCAGTTAGCAGGGACAACTTGGGGAGAGCATAACTTCTTTAGTTTTTGGCCAAATTGAGCCTAACAAGAGCCCAAATGGGGGTTTTTTACTGTTCTAAAGCCATTGAAGACAAATATTTACATTCTGAGCACTGTAAATCCATGCAAACACAAATTTGAGCGGTTAATGAAATAGGCCCAAGATTGGAAGTTGGACTAGGAGATGTAGCCGAGGAGAGGGGTGAACTCCTTTATCATTTTTGGTGTTATGTGTTTCTGATATGATATATTGTCTCTGTTATTGTCATTAAATAAGTTTAAAAATAATTATTTCATATGTTTTATAAGTGATCCATTACCCAAAATACATAAAATTTTACTCGCAAATTTTTCAATCACCTTCTAGTTTGCATAACAGATCAGTCTACTTAGTATAAGTTTAACCATTTTTTGGATTGAGATAGACTATTTATGAAAAAGGAATACCTTAGTTGAACATGGCTAAGAGGTTCTCTTGAGTATCATTTTCTATCTTTTCGGACTCAAGGGACTATTTACAGAAAGGAACCTTTGGAGTTTTGTTTTTGTTTTTGTTTTGTTTTGTTTTCACCTCTTTTTCTAACTCTCTAACATGAAAAATATGTTGAGTTTCACCTTCACTGGACTCGTAAAAACATCAAACAACGATGGACTCGTCAAACATGATGAAACAAAACCACTCCTTCTTAGGGTTCATTAAAGATGCTCAGAGGGATTCATCTGAAGGATGAACTTATAAATCAAGCATATGTTATCCTCCTCAAGCTTGTCAAAAATAAAGAGGTACCGACTAGAAATGGTTTGGGAAATTGGGAAAATAGGTTCCTTCACTTATTAATGGCAACTAGTCGCTCTTGAAGATGAAACTCTTCCACTTCATCTCCGTGGTTGTTGGGTTGGTAAATCTGCTTACCTTTTGGTTCATCATACAATATCAAAGCCTCCACTTTTGGTTTTGGGTCTATGCTTCCAACTCCATTCAGTGTCACTGATATGTTCAAGAGAAGTCATTCAGTTTATATCTGCTACTATACTCTTAAGCCATCATTCCATTTCTTTCGTTCTTGAACCAATTCCACATCAACATCATTCTGTGTCAAATCATGATGCCTGTTTCATGTTGTTGATGGGTGATACATCAAGGCCCTCCTACGATGGGTCGCTTCTTGTCAACATCATCTCATTATCCAAGAAGTTGACGTAGAAACTCCTTTCTATACCTTAGAGCTTGCATACATTAATGGAAATTTTCCTCACTCTTGGCGACAAGTTGTCATCATTGGCCTTTGACCGAAAGATTATGTGTGGTGTTCGACTTCAGCTCTTTCATTCACACCATAAGGATTGTAATGTATTACCTTGAGTGCCATTAACATCATCGGTGGTTTCTCTCACATGTGTTAACGACTTACATCAATGGCTGGTAATCAGATGGTGTCCACCATGTTTGACTTCAGCTCATCTATTCCCATGGTTAGACTCATACGTTGAATGATCGAGTGAACAAGATAAAAGACCTCAGATCTAGTTCCATCCATCTTAGCTGCACTTTTAGGATTAATACAAGATTACAGAGCATGATGGTTATGATCATACAAACAGTCATCCAATCATGAGTCACACTTTGTTATTAGTGGACATGACTTCTTGATCGTTGTACATGTAATGTTAGCTTATGTGTTGAGTATGGGTATGCCTCCCTCAACAAAGATATCATGATGAAAATGTATTATAACAAATGGTGATCTTGACTAGTTGTTTTTGCTCTGAACTTGTCACAAGGTAAAGAACTTCAATCATCAGTTGTCATTTATGACTTTGTGCTTTAGGGGGCAATCTATTATAGGCCATTTTGTTGCATTTGGTTAATAGGCCTACAAATTGGATCAATCCACATATGTGAACATGTTGTTATCATATTTATACAAAACCCTAAACATGACCTTTCCAAATGCCTGAGTTTCTGGGTCTAACTGCTTCAAATTAGTTCTTTTAATCCCCAACGCACCCCACCCCTTTAGAGACTTGAGTTCAACAGTAGGTTGCTACTTTCTGCACCAACGCCGATAAGCAGTAGCTTGCTCCTTGCTGGAGGTGAGCTGATTTTAGGAATTCGGGTAAAAAGAATCCTGAAGCTTCCAAAGGTTGTTTTAACCATTTACCTTGGATAAGAAGTTCGAATCCTATCTGATCCTACATTGGAAATTTCATCTCTTATCCCTTGAGCTCATCTTCCCGTCTTAAGTGGATCTCAAACCTAGATTGGTAAATGGATAATAATTCCTAAACTACCATCCCTCTCCTATAAATTTACTGCCATCCACAACATCAGGGTTGGCTTTTGGAGACTGATCATACCCTCATGCTATTGCCTTGAATCTAATAGAGTCATCATCTTCATGCATTAGGGTAACATTGAGGCGTGCTTTGTGACAAGGAAGGGACAAGTCAACTTGGGGAGATATGTACAAGATCAACACGATTCTTGGTTGTAAACTCTCTCCTATTTCTATTAATACGACAAGTATCCTGTTTTCCTATATGTGTTATGTTATGTTTACATTCATGTATTTCAATGCTTCACTGATCCATTGGATAGGGTAATTTAATTATGCTACGTAGATGCTATAGATCTTTGGCTTGTTTTGATTGTATGTGCAGGTTCTAATTATAGCAATCGAAGCTACGATTGGAGATTACAAGCGGGGAGGAAATTAAAGCTTCCAATGGATTCCAAGTAAGCCTCTTTCCATTCTTCAATTTCTCTAAGGGAAACTCTATATTCTTTTCCTTATTTTGTTCTAGACCAATCCACTAGGTCTAGGGAAGATACTTTTGTCTACAATTGTAAATTCCGCATAATACCAAGAGATTGAGCTTTTAGTTCTCATTCCTCTTTGTGTTTTCCTCTCCTATTTTCATTTTTGTATTTTATTTAATTCTTTTATCCCTCTCCATATCATTTAATTTGTTTGTACTTATATTATCCTTTATATTTTATCTAACATTCATTTATCAAATTATAGAATGCTACAACCATTCACTTGTTCAGATTCATTTTGAATCATCATTATGAATACAATTTTAAGTAGTTGAATCATTATGATTGAAAATTATTATGTAAATGGTATGAACTTCTAAGTTAGTGGAACTAATAAAAAAGAGAGGAGGAGATGGAACAATGATAGGAATATGACACTATAGAAAGATAGTTAGTGACATCACATAAATAATAAGCACAAGCTAAAGATGGTTAACATGTCTTTACATCTAAATTGTGAATGATGTTAGCATCAAAGTTAAAGAAAGACATTATCATAACAACTTAAAGACTCGCATCTCAAGCTAATTTTTGGATTGACAAAAATTTTGGAGTGAGCTCACAAATCTTTAAGATTATCCACAACACACTCAACTAGGATGTTAAAACACACAATTTATAATGTGCATAGTAATGAGTATTGGGTATCTATTAAATTCTTTGCACGACTAGTTGCATGTGCGATTCGGTGTGTTGGGCATCGTGGGGGCGGGGGGCGATAGGGGTTGGCAGGGGGGCAGTAACCCCCCTGCAAGGGGTCAGAGGAAACACCCCAATTTTTTTTTAGGGCAGACCCACCCATGGTTTTCTGCATGGTGGTTTTGCCCATGGTTTTGTAGATACGGTGAAAGAAACTATGATTATGTTCAAATCAAGGGTTAATTGGATTGGGGGTCTATGAATGCTTCAACATGCATAATGTTTTGTAACATTTAAAGGAATATAATAAAAAATCAATCAGGTTTTCCTGGTTTTGGGTTTTGTGGAGAAAAAATCTCCATATATATTTTCAGTTTTTTTTAGAATTTGTTTATAGGTATTATTTGTATAGGGTTAAAACCTACAATGGGGAATAAAAATATTGATACTTGATAAATTTAGAGATATTTTCAAATCTTATATTTTGTTAGTTTAAAATTAACATTAATGATTTTTTTTTTTCAAAACAATTATAATGAAAAAAAAAGATAAATGTCATTGAATGTGAGAAATAACATAGCTCATTCTAAAAAAATGTCAATAAATAATGATTAAAAAACATACATCAACCATTTTTATAGGAAAAATTGTGAATTAATTTATACATCAATATTCCACATAAAATCCCCCTCTTGGGGTGCAATAGGGAAGTCGAGGTGGGCCAGAGGGGATGGGAGGTGGAGGTGTCAGAAACCAACCACTTGGGCCCAAGGACAGAGGGGACATCGGGATGTGGGAGGATGAGATAGTAAGAAGGGCAACAAGTAGGACATGGCAGGGAAGAGCAAGGCACAGAGCGAGGACATGTGTGGCTGAGAACGGAAGGGAGTGACGAAGGCTTGGGGGAAAGTGAGAGTGTGGGCAGAACAGAGTCGACAGTGGCATGAGAGTAGAGAGGAACCCACAACAGGAGTAGCCAAAGGCATGAGGGAATTAATGAGAGACAGGGATGGAAGAGTCAGAGGTTCATCATTCCGAGGAAAAGGAATGAAAGAATGGGTGGCGAGAGGAAGAAGAGGGCATGTGGGAGGCTGGACAGAAGAAAGTTGGGATAGAAGGACAAAACAAAAAGAGGCGAAGGTAGTTGAGAGAGGAGATAGCTGCATACAAAGGAAGAAGGCGAAGGAACGAGACGAGAAAGGTGGTGGATGCAGGCTGGTGGACGCAGGCTGTTCGATGAAAATCAATGGTATCTCACCCTGAATGCCTTACCTAATAGAATTGAAGTAATGATTAATTCAGAGGAATTCTGGGAGGGGGCTTGGGAAAGCCATGACTCAGAACGAGTCACGACTTGGGGTTCTTGGGACTCTAACCTGGTTTGGAATGTTAATGAAGTGAAGAGATATGGTAAAGTTAAAGGGTCTCCTTGGGAAGACGAGCAGAGAGGGAATGAGGTAGGACAGGGAGACAATGGGGATTCCATTAAGGGAGATCGCAGGAAGATTAAAGTCTTGGCTAGGTGGTACCTGAGGCACAGAAAGGAAAAAACATGTAGCAGAGACAGAGCGGTGGGTATTACAGTGGCCAATGAAGCAAGGCTATGGCTAGCCTGGCTTGAGACGAACCCAAATTGGAATTTCCAGAGCGGGACCCAGGGGATAACCAGGGGAAAAATTTGAGCAGGGATACCTAAGAGGAGAGAGGCCAGGACGGGAAACCCAATTGAACTCCAGAACAGGGATAAGGGAACCCAAATCAAGGACTCATGTAGGACCATAAAGGATGACCCACATGATATGGGTTGCCGGGGAGGGATGAAACAGAGAGGAGAAGAATTGAGAGGCCGAAGCATGTTATGTCAAGCGCAGTCAGGGGGGAATCTGAGGGAGAAGGAAGGCAAACCCACGTTTCTAGGACTAGGGCCAGAGGCTAAGTTTGGAGCAACTAAACGTATGACAGTTTTGTGTGTATGCATTCGGACTTATGAAATTTTTTGTGTTACTGTTTTAGGTATTATAATAACCAGGGTGTGACACAGCCTGGAGGTCCGGATCACGCATTGCACTGTAGAGAGAAAACCTATAGTGGAGAATGATTTAGGTGAAGAAAAATGCAGCCGGGACAAAGACAACATGGCTAGAGAAGGAAAATAGGCGGTTAAATGATGCAACAGAGGAACTGGGAAGGCATGGAAAAATGACATTCGGGGGGGATGCAACCTCCAGCAAAGGCCAAAGTAAACGAGGCATGAAGTCTGGAAAGGAGCATATGCAAACTCTCATCAATGCTTACATGGCTGGTGTTACACTAAAAAATGTCACCTTGACTACTTACAGTTAGTATGGCTCAAATCAACAGTCATGCTACCCTCTTAGGCAAGTCTCATGCCTCTGTTATCCATCTCAAACTCAAAGAAGAGAGAAAGTCTTGTAAAAATCATGTTTATCTCTGGGGTCGCAGGTTCTCTCTAGTCTTACCTGCGGGGACGCGGACCTTGTTCACAAAATCTGCGTCCATGGACGCTCTGTATGTTAAGGGACAGGTGCGTCCCTCTGTAAAAGGCAAAATGCGCGAGTTTTATCTTGAAAAAGTTACTTGTGGTTACTTCTAGAACATTCTAGAGGTCGGTTTGATGAAATGGATGCGCCTCCAGTTGGTTCATGTATCTCTATTAAGGGGGAACTTATCCCATCAATAAGGGAGCTATCCCACCCATAGAGGGGGATGATCCCATTGATAGTGGACCTGAATAACCTCTTTACAGCACTATAAATAAAGGCATTGAGCCAGAAGGAGAGGAGGTTGGAGCTATACATTTTCTTTGGGTAAATGCTGCAGGATTTAGGTCTTCCATTAGAGCCTTTGTGAGGAGAGATTGTCTTCACTTGATTCTACTTGGGAGAGGGTGAGCTTTGTCAAAGTAGAGGAAAACCCTTGATGGACCCTGGGAGGAACTTGCACAACACCAAGGCCAGGTTGTAAGAGTTTCTTTGTTTCGTTATTAATACAAACTGGTTTATTTTTTTCAATAGCTTGTGTTAATGAGTTATTTCATGTGTTCCTTGGTCTGCATGTTGAATATATGTTTTATTATATGAAATGCAAGTGCTTGGTAATTGTTTGATTGTTTGTGGTTGCAGGAATTGACTTGAAGGAGGAGCTCATCCGGATCGTCAAGAACGGACTTCAACAACAGCGTTTTGGAATAAGGTAAGCCTAAACACTTGTAGTTTTCATGTTGTAAAAGGTGTATTTAGAGAAAGATCACTCCATTTTGTCTTGTTTGTCATTAGAACGTCTTAGACTTCTAGGAAGGTCAGTCGTGTCGTGACTATCGATCAGCTGACATACTTTTCATCCGACCCAACCTCTTTAGAAACTATCCAGCATGTTGGTAAAACGACAATCCCTTATAGGGACATTGGTGTAGGTTTAGTTAAGGATTCCGGTTTACTGGGAACTTTTCCTCTCCCTCCACTCAATGCAGACCCTTCGTTTGCAACAATTCATATGATCACGTCAGAAAACATTATTTATGATGATCCTTGGTATGTTCCCTCTGACTCTGAGCTAGACTCACTCGGTGATGTTATGCCGTTGAGTCCGTATGAGATTGCTTATGAAGCTCTTATGTCTTTTACCGATTTTCATTCAACCGACCAAATGAATGTGGTCAGTGAAGAGTCACTTTTCACCTCACCTTTAGAACGGATAACGTTTCCCGAAGAAGTCTCATCTGACGAACGACTTCGCGAAATCCTAAGTGTAGATGATCTACCATGGGAAGATCTCCATCACAGATCTTCGTTTTTACCTAAGGGCGATGCATTTGAAAATGATTTTTCATCTATCTTTACCGCTGATTATGTCAAAGACGCTCAGGATCCAACGAAACATTCTGATTCAGAGCTGAATTTAGGGAATATTTCTCGTACTATTCCCATTGATATTTCAGTGAAGCCCGGAATTAAGGAGAACATTCATATAGGTGCCGCATGTACTGAAGAAGAAATCCAAACTTACAAGGCCCTATTCCAAGAATTCCGCGACGTGTTTGCCTGGTCTTACGAGGAAATGCCGGGAATTGATCCTGCCATTGTTGTTCATGAAATCAAAACCTACCCGGATGCTAAACCCATTCGGCAACGGTTGCGTCAGATTCACCCTCGAAAAGCAGCTACAATCAAAGCCGAAGTCAAAAAGCTGTTGAAAGCAGGTTTCATTTATCCGATCCCGTTAACGGATTGGGTATCGAATATTGTTCCCGTCAATAAAAAACAAGGAACAATAAGAATCTGTATCGACTATAGGGATATCAATCGAGCTTGTCCAAAAGACAACTATCCTACGCCTTATATCGATCAAATAATTGATGATTGTGCCGGAAGTGAGATGTTTTCCTTCATGGATGGTTTCTCAGGTTATAATCAAATCAATATTCTACCTGCCGACCAACCAAAAACGGCATTCATTTGTCCATGGGGGACATTTGCTTATTGCAAATTACCTTTTGGCCTTAAGAATGCCGGTGCTACTTTTCAACGGGCCATGTCTTATGCATTTCATGACATCAAGCACATTGTGCAACCCTATCTCGATGATTTGCCTGCTCATTCTTTACACCGAGCTGATCACCTTGTCCATTTACGAGCAATCTTTATGAGGTGTAGGCATTATCGAATTCGGTTGAATCCCCACAAGTGTGTTTTCTGTATAGAAACAGGTCGATTGCTGGGATTTGTTGTTTCCAAAACCGGCATTCGCGTCGATCCCTCGAAAGTCGAGGCTATCATCCAATTGCCTCCTCCTTCGAGTTTGCGCCAACTCCAAAGTTTGCAAGGGAAAGCGAACTTTTTACGCCGATTCATCCCTAACTACGCCGAGGTCACTAAAGGTTTTACACGGTTGTTGAAACAGAACGTACAATTCTTTTGGGACGAGATTGCTCAACAATCTTTTGATGAATTAAAACACGCGTTGACCCATGCACCGTTATTGCATCCTCCCAACTACAACCAGGACTACTTCTTATACCTCGCAGCTTCGCATTCCACCATTGGAATGGTGTTAGTTCAAGAAGATGAATTCAAGGCAGAGCATGTGATATATTACCTTAGCAGAACCTTAAATCCAACTGAGTTAAAATATTCACATGTGGAGAAATTGGCCCTGGCAGCCGTTCAAGCTGTCCAGCGTTTTCGTCACTACATTCTTCTCCGCAAAACTACTGTTATTTCGGATTGCAACCCTATGATTTATATCTTGACAAAACAATTGCTAGGGGGCAAGTACTCTAAATGGATCGTCATCCTGCAAGAGTTCGACTTGGAGTTTGAGAAGTCCAAGTCTAAGAAATCTTTAGTCTTCGCGGAATTAATGTGTGATTTCCCGAGTGCTGACACAGAGACTGTGGCAGAGGAGTCCATTGCGGACAAATCTTTGTTTCTTATTAGCACTGTAGATCCGTGGTATGGGGATATAATCATCTATCTCCAAACCCAAACCTTTCGGCCTGAAGCTTCCAAGGAAAACCGTCGAAAAATTCGGTTTCAATCCCAGCAATACAGAATTATTGGAGATACACTTTATCGCCTGGGGGCAGACTTAGTTTTTCGACGTTGTTTAACTCACGATGAGGCTGAGAGAGTTTTGAATGATTGTCACTCTGGAGCATGTGGCGGTCATATGTCTGGGTATGCCACAGCTCAGAAGGTGTTGCGCGCTGGCTATTTCTGGCCGTCTATGTTTAAAGATTGTATCCTTGCCGTCAGAAAATGCCACAACTGTCAAGTGTTTGATCGCAAGATGCGCGCTCCACCTGCTCCTCTCCACCCTATAATTGCCGCTGGTCCATTCGCCAAATGGGGCATTGACTTTATTACTTGTAACCCTCACTCGGCCGGGGGGCATGCGTATATCATCCTTGCGGTTGATTATTTTACTAAGTGGGCCGAGGCGATGCCTACATTCGACGCAAGCGGCAAGACAGCTGCACTTTTCGTATTCAATCATATCATAACTAGGTTTGGTGTCCCACAAGCAATCATTACGGACCATGGAAGCCATTTTCGAAATGTCATGATGACTGAGCTTACAAGCCAGCTTGGTTTGCGCCACGATAGCTCTACACCTTATTATCCGCAAGCCAACGGTTTGGTTGAGTCAATCAACAAAGTTCTAGTCGTCATGATTCGACGGATCATTGGTATCCATCGAACGAATTGGCATAACATGTTATTTTCGGCGCTATGGGCATATCGAACTTCAGTGAAAAATTCAACAGGTTTCACCCCTTTTCAGCTAGTTTATGGCTTAGAAGCTGTGTTACCTATTGAATGCGAAATCCCATCACTTCAAATGGCTGTCGAATTACTTCCAGCTACTTCCGAAGAGGAGAAACGGTTGTTATACTTGGCTAAATTAGATGAGACTCGACGTGACGCTACTTTAGCCATCGAGACTCACGCAAAACGAATGAAAGCCCAGTACGATAAAAATGTAACTCCTCGAAGTTTTTCAGAAGGAGACCTAGTACTATTATATGATCAAGCGAACGATAAGCTAGGTGCTGGAAAATTCGTTCCCATGTGGCATGGGCCCTACATTGTAAAGCGAAAGCTAGCAAAAGGGGCTTATGAGTTAGTTGATTTTGATGGGGACTCTTTGGGCAAACCCAGAAATGGACTTTACCTAAAGAGGTATTATGCTTAAAATGATGGATGGAGAAATTTTTAGATAGGTTAGATTTCCTTTCTAGCTAGCAAGTGTGTTAGTTTAGTCAGTGTGCTTAGCTTAGCAAGTGTGGTTTTTCGTCATTATTTTGGCTCATCTTGGTTTTACTCTTGATATTGTAGATGTCGACGCCTCTCCAAACATACATTGGATTCGCTGATGGTGCTTGTCGTAGTACACGGAATATCTCTTCCGCAGCTTGGGTTATCTATTCACCCTCTGACGAGTTAGTTTCTATGCATGGGGTAAGCCTCGGTCAAACAACGAAAAACATTGCAGAATACAGTGCAGTGGTTGAATTATTATCCGAATCTATTTCATTTGGAATTCGACGTTTGATAGTGAGGTTAGATTCTGAACTTGTTGTATTACAGCTTAATAGAGTTTATGCCATTAGAAATCCTGTGTTATTAAGGTTGTTTTTGAGAGTGCGTCTCTTGGAACGTGAATTTGATTACATTGAATATCAACATATTCCAAGGTCTTTGAATACATTAGCAGATGCAATTGCTTCTCGAGTGTTGGACAGACATTTATAATAATCATGCAAGTAAATTTAAAGACATTTTATCATACATGTTAAACAAGATAAGCCGGTAATAGTGATATATAGATATAGATAGAAGTGTGTCCAAAAAATATACATCGTCTTCGATCATAGGTTTAACACACCTTATGATCGGCAAAATGATAGTACAAAAAGTCAAAAATGTCACATGTGACTACAAAAGTGACTAGTCAATCACTGGTGGTGCTCTCTGTACGACACCACTGCGCGGGCTACCTTACGCAAAAATCTCCTAAACGGTCCAGGGACCGCGACTACGAAGCGCTGAAGCCTCATAGGAATATCATCCATAGTAGTCTCAGGTATATCTGCCGTGAGACGCTCTAGATCATGCTCCAAATCAGCTAGTACTTCCGCAACCGCGTCCTGTGGGGCCGGTGCCGGTGCAGCTGGATGTCGTCTGTCGTAAGGCCGGAGATTGGCTGGACGCTGTAGTCCAACATCTGCATTTTTAAAATTTTACTGTTACTTTGAGACGATATATATGAAAAATAAAAAATACATAATTAGAAAACTTGTGAAAATGAAAGTACCTCTGTCATCCCATTGTTCTCCCTGTGGAAGAACCATGTCCGGATCACCTCTGAAATCCATTCCGGCATATGGAAAGTCTTGTATCACAAAAAGCTGGCCCTCTAGCCAGTCGAAGTAACTGTCCGAGAATCGAACCACTGCAGCACCCTCGTCAGGATGCCGGGCCATCACCGCAACCCATCGAACAAGCTTTGGCTCCCGAGGACCCAAGTCATCAACAGTGAGTTGCTGAGGGATCAGCATAGGAACTCTCTCCAAGGCAAAGCTCACGACTATAGGCCCATATCCAAAAGTTTTTAGTCGTCCGTTCTTTGCCTTGGTTAGTTGGCTCTTCATATGAGCCGACACAGCTTCGCACCAGTTGAAGATGGTGCCTTGGTAACAGTCAACTGCCATCCGCATTTGGGATTCGGAGGCAATGTGCAAGGCGGCCGCGCCACAAATCCTAGTGACCGTAAATGCAATAACTCTAAGCTCCGCCAGAGTGATGTGCTTTATCTCCACGCCTTTTTTATGGCGAGTCCCTGGTCTGCACCACTCCTCGCGGAGATCATCAAGGGATTGGCCACCCGGCCTGGTCCCCGCAAGGTTGAGTTGCTCACCTCTGTTTGGCAAGCCAGTGAGAAAGTATACATCCGAGGGCTCTATCTTGAGCTGGTGCCCTCCAATGTAAAAACATTGATCCTGAACGTTCCATCGCTCAACCAGCCATTCCAAAAATCTTACCTGGCCCCTCATGCCCGGTATGGTCCAATATTTGTACAATCCACATGTTCTTAAGGCATCCAGAGAGGGTTGGTGGTTAATCGCAGCTTCATCGTCCTCTACGTGCTCTCTCTCTCTCCAGTCTAACATGTTTAAGGTCCTGCACATCAAAAGAGTCAATTAGAAATTAATTTGAGCAAATTTGGTGGTTTTTTGAGAGAGTTGGGGTTTTGAAATGCGCCCTTTGCGGAAGACGCACCCCGGCTTTGTAGCACAGGGCGTCCGGACGCAGCTCGCCTGAAGGCGGACTGCGTCCCCCGACCTTTTTCCCGTGTGAGAAAAAGTCGGGGGACGCAGGTCACCCGAAGGGCACCTGCGTCCGCCGAGGGGCGCATTTTGAACCCAAAACCCCCCCAAAAAATGAAACAGAGACCAAAAACAAAAAAAAACTAAACGGATAAAAATGAAGAGTGGGATGTGTAAAATACCTCGGTGAAGCGGCGTTCGATTCCGACGGTCAGATTTTCCGCAGCAACCACGGGAAGTTTCTTGTCAAAAGCTCCTTTTTCAACCCCAACAGTGAAACGGTAAAAATGACATGGTAAAAGGTCTTTTTATAGGTTTTTTGGATGAATTAGTTCATTTTTTACCATGAAAAGATGTTTTCGAATGTATTTTTGCCTATTTTAAACAGGTATGAGTAATGTGTCGCTTTTGTGCAGGACAACGAGATTTCGAGGGAAATTGTAATTTTTCACAAACAAAATTTCAGAGTCATCTTTTAAGCCCTTTTCTGACTCCTAAAACATGAAAAGATCGCCGAGTGTTTCTTTTTCACTCGTTAAAACGGAATTAAAAGACGGTCCCCTTTTAGCTCTTTTCTGACCGCAAAATCAGGAAAAGATTGCCGGGTTTTTGTCGTTTCAAACTCGATAAGGAAATAAAACGACGTGTCTTTGATCGCTTTTTACTTTTCAGGTCAACGACACTATTATGAAAGTACTCCTTGGTCGCAAGATCAAGCGGTTCCCCCAGGTATTATTTTATACTTTTTCGGGCTTGAGGGACACAAACTTACGAAAAAGTTCAACGTGGAGTTTCCTTAAGTTTTTCAGACTCTCTAAAAATGAAAAACGCCGAGTTTCTCCTATACTGGGCTCGTTAAACTTTTACAGTAAAGGACCTGTTCAATTACAAACAGGAACGAACCACTCCTTCCTAGGGTTCGAATTTAAACTAGGTTGGACTCGTCCGAAGGATGAGCTTATAATCAAGCATATGTTATCCTCCTCAAGCTTGTTAAAAATAAAGAGGTACTTGCCAGAAATGGTGGGGGAAAAAAGAGAAGAATGAACCTATTTGTCACCTTTTGTCTCAAACGAAACTTTATTACCACTCTTGAGCACGACACTTTTTCATTTCACCTGGGTTGGGAAATCTTTTACCTCACAGTTGACCAAATCACTTTGAAAATCTTTAACCGGGTTCAGGGATCAATTTTGAGTTATTCGTCACCAAACCATCTGTTGTGTCGTTATGTGTTCAAGAGGTCTGCAAGCAAAACTTTCATCTGCAAAATACTTGTCATCCATTTGACCATCCCTGAGTCAGTCCTTACAGCAACATTTCTTCAACTTGAACAATGATTTCGTGTTGCGGGCTTGCCTGCAACGGGTCGCTTTCTATCGACATCGACACATTATCTAGAAAGATGACTTAGGAATCGACAGTACCTTGAAGTCTGCATGCATCAATGGCAGGTTTCCCGCCTTTGACGTCAGTTTACATCATTGACTTTCGATCAGAGGATTCCGTGAAGTGTTCGACATCAAAACATCTATTCACATTTCACGGGTTGTGCTTGGTACTTTGAGGACCATTGACATTACTGGTGGTTTCTCTCACGCTTGTTAACAGTTTACATCATTGACTGGTAATCAAGTGGTTTCTACCATGTTCGACATCGAATCATTTAATCACATGGCTAGAATCGTACCAATTCGGGAAGTAGAAGTGAAGACCCTGGATCTAGTTTCTACCATCCAGGCTGCGAGGAGTTTTGTATTCATTGTCTATGTAGACTTATCATAAACAGATGGCTGCGTCCATACTGTATCTACAAAAGTCTATAAAAATAATGTACTGCAAGATCATTCCTGTATCAGAATAGTTAGTCCATTAGTTAAAGTTTTGAATCTGAGTATGGGAATGCCTACCTCAGTGATGATATAATCTTATCCATGTATTTTGTGTTGAAAATTGCAGGTTCCAACCAGGCCATCCACAAGGCAATCCTTGAAATGATAAAGCGCTTCACCCTTCCTAGAATTACAAAACCCTATTCTATTCCAGGCTTCGCACTTTAGGGGGCAATCTGTTACACTAAAAAATGTCACCTTGACTACTTACAGTTAGTATGGCTCAAATCAACAGTCATGCTACCCTCTTAGGCAAGTCTCATGCCTCTGTTATCCATCTCAAACTCAAAGAAGAGAGAAAGTCTTGTAAAAATCATGTTTATCTCTGGGGTCGCAGGTTCTCTCTAGTCTTACCTGCGGGGACGCGGACCTTGTTCACAAAATCTGCGTCCATGGACGCTCTGTATGTTAAGGGACAGGTGCGTCCCTCTGTAAAAGGCAAAATGCGCGAGTTTTATCTTGAAAAAGTTACTTGTGGTTACTTCTAGAACATTCTAGAGGTCGGTTTGATGAAATGGATGCGCCTCCAGTTGGTTCATGTATCTCTATTAAGGGGGAACTTATCCCATCAATAAGGGAGCTATCCCACCCATAGAGGGGGATGATCCCATTGATAGTGGACCTGAATAACCTCTTTACAGCACTATAAATAAAGGCATTGAGCCAGAAGGAGAGGAGGTTGGAGCTATACATTTTCTTTGGGTAAATGCTGCAGGATTTAGGTCTTCCATTAGAGCCTTTGTGAGGAGAGATTGTCTTCACTTGATTCTACTTGGGAGAGGGTGAGCTTTGTCAAAGTAGAGGAAAACCCTTGATGGACCCTGGGAGGAACTTGCACAACACCAAGGCCAGGTTGTAAGAGTTTCTTTGTTTCGTTATTAATACAAACTGGTTTATTTTTCTCAATAGCTTGTGTTAATGAGTTATTTCATGTGTTCCTTGGTCTGCATGTTGAATATATGTTTTATTATATGAAATGCAAGTGCTTGGTAATTGTTTGATTGTTTGTGGTTGCAGGAATTGACTTGAAGGAGGAGCTCATCCGGATCGTCAAGAACGGACTTCAACAACAGCGTTTTGGAATAAGGTAAGCCTAAACACTTGTAGTTTTCATGTTGTAAAAGGTGTATTTAGAGAAAGATCACTCCATTTTGTCTTGTTTGTCATTAGAACGTCTTAGACTTCTAGGAAGGTCAGTCGTGTCCGCACCCTTGACAGATTCCGTGTGACAGCTGGCAACCTGCCATAGGTAAGAGCACAAATAGCTGGGTGGGAGAGGGAAATCAATGACAATATTACCAACCAGGACATAGAGACAGAAGAGTGGGGAGCCATTGTGCAATACTTGGGGAACACCTGAGGCCGACATACTCTCTTCCGGCAAACAATCCAGCAATACTGGGTTATGAAGAACATAGTAGCCCGAGCTATGGCACTAAACAAGGAACATGAATTAAACAAGGAACATGAGGTACAGGAGGAAGCCAAAACAAAGGAGCCCAGCAGGAAGGATCTCCACAAGGAGATAACAACAGTTCAGATTCAAGTTTACCGAAACAATTTAGCTCTGAGCAGGATAGAGCAAAGTCTACAGGACATGGGGAGAAGCAAGATGTCGGGGTCCAGTGAAAAAGCCCTAGCCTCGGTGGAGTCCTCGGATGACTGAAACAGGTTTCTAGACATAATTTTTTTACATGTCAATTAGCTTTTGCTTTCCGAAGTTGATGTTTATTATAGATAGAACATCAAATGTTGCATGGATGGTGGAAAAAGGCTTATTTAAATTTTGGACATATTTTAACGCTGACAGGTGGCCAACCTGGTTTCTTATGGGCAAGTTGAGGCCACTTGTTACTAATGTGAAAAACATGTTAGTGGTTGGATAATATTAATAGAGAAAGTACTACCAAGCTTACAAAAAAAAAATATTCCACATAAAATACCAATAATATATTAAATGACATTGATTCATGATCAATGATACCATTCAACATTATCCATGATATAACTAATCACCATGTCCTTCCAAGTGAAATCAAATTGACACTCCACCTAAGAATATTTATCTTTTTCGTTATTCATCAAAAGTTATATACCACTCAAATTAAAATATTCTCAAATAATATATAAAATTATGCCATACATCAAATAATATATAAAATTATACCACACATCAAAGTGTTTTAAATTACCAAAAAAAAATCTCAAATAATATATCAAATTATGCCATACATGAAATAGTATCTAAAATTATACCATCCATCAAAGTGTTTTAAATTGCAAATTAGTCTTTCTTAAAGGCCCATCAAAAAATCTTTGTTAAAGTTGACATCACTTTGTTTTCGGTGAAGAACTTTTAATTTGTATCCATTAGCATTCACTTTTATACCATTTCCCATCTATCAATATGGTGTTATAAGAGAGGTTGATTGAAGAGGTTTCATGAGAATTATCAATATTTAAATTTTACTTTTTTTTTTTTTTTGTGTGTGTTTGCACTATATTAAGTGTCCAGAGGGATCAAATCTCTTTTCACTCTAAAAGTGGTTTGCATCTCAAGAGATTTGATCCCTCTTGACATTTGGTAGATCAAGAATTAAGATGGATCTAGGCTGGTTTAATTTCCCCTTTTAAATAGGATATATTCCACATGAATGCCATGGGTCATTCTTATTTTTATTTTTATTTTATTTTTTTAGGGTTATTTTTATTTTTATTTTGCGCAATTTAAAAGGTTTATATTACATTACATCAATCTTTTTATTTAATTATTTTATGTAAATTGACTTAGTCAAAATTTTAAATAATACATTAAAACATCTCTACCATATTGGGCTGGAGAGCGCCTCTCGACACAATAAAAATATGGTTTGTATTTTTCATTATGAATCAAAATATTTATATATATTTGAAAAAGAATAATAAAATATAAAATATAAAAATATTATTGTTCCAATTTAAATTTTTATCTATATATAATTAATAATTTTATTGAATTTTTTAAATAAAAATAATATAGAATTGGCTTGTATCATGGATTGTCAGGGTTCACTACGTCGCAACGAGCAACGATTGCATGACCGGATGGATGGCTTCGAAGGGCAGATGACCCACATGGAATATCATATCCATGAGGCCTTTCATTGCCCAACAAAATATGGGAATGGTGGTAATGCTACGCAAGCTCAGAATGAAAACAATATGTAATTAAAAACGTGGGATATGTTTTAGTTTTTGATAAATTTTGCACATGCTGGGCTTTAGATAGGAAATCCTCTAGCTTTGTGGAGATATTATCTACTATTTTTTGTATGTACTTAATGGCCAACAAATCCGGTTGGCTTGAGGACTTGCAAACATGACAAATGCTCTTCTAATGATGTATTACCATGTTGAATTAATAACAAAAGTCGGCTTACAAAAAAAAGAAAAAGAAAAAAAGGAAAGGGCTATCATAAAAATAACTACATTTTCAAGTTCATTCCCTTTTTAGCACTTGTACATTGCTACAATGTTACATGCAATTCCAAGGAATGAATTTCTACCAATGACATAAGTAGCTTGTATGTATTTAGTATTTTAGGTAAATACTCATATTCACAAGTAGTCAATTTTTAGTATGTCCTTATGGTTTTGTTCCTTTCTTTAGTAGTTAGATTATCATGACCATTAAATTAATAAACGAGGGACTAATATCCCACACACTTCACCAACATGAATCCTCTATGGAATTTAATTCTAATATTTGTGTAGGTTGTATATAAGCAACGTTTTAATTTGCTTGTGCAAAACCCTTTCACGGATTCGAACCAATTACTTACCTGTGCATATCTAATTTGTTCTTGTACAATTGCTTAGTCAACTTTTAATGCCTCGTGCCCTATATAACATTACTTTAACAGATGTCCAAGGGACCCGATGCTCCGTATTCTGGTTTGAGGACTATTTATTGAGACCATATTACACCACAACACTCCAACACTCAAATTATTTTTTTCAAAGAAACATATATTGATTGTAACAGAAAGAAACATATATTGATTACATATTTCTTCATGTTCTAGAAAGGCACTGGTTTCAGAAGTTCAAAATATGGAGAATCTATTCTGATGACAACATTTACCTATTATTTTAAATAGATGTTGGCTATATACTCGACAAAAAAATCCTAAAAACATTCTATATTGACATAACATCAGAAAATTTCAAAAATTTGCATGATTATCTATCATAGCAGACTCTCGGTGCACCGATGTAACCATGTAGTTGAATCCCCATCCTATGCAATTGTTTCGATCTCCCGAATGCATTTGGGCTTCTTCTTCATTGGTTCATGACTAGTTCCAACTGCGTCCATGCAGAGCATAGCTCGACTATTGTCATTTTCTTCAAGCTTTGCCACCCTAATATCCAAGGTTGTCAGATCAGAGTAAATTTCAGCCTTAAACTGCTCCAACTTTCCCTGCAATAATTCATACTTAGTATTAATAATCAGTTGATATGATTCACTCATGCTCCTCCACAAAATTCTTCTATTGAAGGGTAGCCAACAACCATTCAACCAATTCTAGCAGCCTTTCCAACAACCTCTTGGTTTTAACCTCCTTGTCCTCATGTAACTAGTCTCCCAAGTTTGCCATTGTATGAATGATATATACCACGTATCAAGCTTCAAAGGGGGAAGGTTGATTTTGTTCACAACTAGGAGCACTCAATAACAACGCAATGTGGACCTGGAGCATGAAACAAAGCCTTATACAACCATGCCTCCACCATAAATGCCTCCCTGAAATATTCAAATGCAGAATTTCTAAATCCATGCTTGGATCTCGATCAAATATGAGGGATGTCAGTCATATGATACAAAGATATAAAATTATTAATGCCAGTATAGAAAGGAGTGCATGCATAATCGAGGCTAAGGCTATTCTCGCTTGTATTAACAATTTCTAATATTGATTCATTGAATCCTTATGCCACTTGTTCTCCTAGTTCACCACCTTAGGTCACTAGATGTTAATGAGATTTCGACAAGGGTTAATTCCATCCATGTTTTGTAGCCAAAAAATTAATGAGAGCTCTCCTTCCTTGCAAATTTGCACCGATGTTCGAGCTCCAAGCCATATGTTTAATGAGAGAGGATTGCATAAGGGATCCACCATGTAGATTGGTTCAATTATTCAGTTGTAAGGCCCATTATATTTTTTTAATAAATGCCACAATGTTTGATTTCATTGATCATGGGATGTGTGAGCTGTAAATCCTCCCATGGTCCAATTCTAATCTCCCTTGCTCTAGTGTAACTTACTTGTTGGCCAATGAATCTGCCATTGTGTTCGATTGTCAATACACATGAAAGAATTCGATTTTCTTGAATTGCATAGTTTGTAAAATGATCTTGTGTGGATGGGGGGAGAATATTTTCTTTGCGATCCTCTTGCTTTCCACATCTAGCATATTACAATCATTGAGTCTCCAAATACTGTTATTTTGGTTATTTTATTTGCCAATGCATTTTCCAATCCTTGCCAAAGCACAAGGTATTCAACTTAGTTATTATATGCCATTCCTAAACCCCAAGTGTATTGAGTCTCTATTTGTTCATTAGGGCATAGAATAACCCCTCTTCCTCCGCCACCCCTAACTGCAACACCCTCCTGCCACACTTACCCAAGTTCACTGGTCCACCAGGGTAAATATGTGATAAAGAGTTAATATGATATGACTCAACCTCCTCAATACAATTAAGGAAGTGGAATCGATGAACCAAAACCAATTTGACCTTCCTCAGGAGCTATAGGACCCCCAAGAGTTAAACCACTTCTTCAGGTGCCCAAGCCATGAGTAAACTTGAATTTTCAGTGATATAAACTCATGGTCACTACCATGACAAGGCAAGCCAACGATTGCAACTCTCTAGTCACTCCCATAATCCTGCTTCCTAGCGACTGTAGTCTAAATTACTCAGTTCTGTGCAAGCAACCCCGAGATTTGAGCCACTTTTTTAGGGCTAGGATCTATACCTTTGCTCAGAACTTGATGAAACTCTCAAAAACGATAAATGACACAAAAACAAATCCTTTAAGTCAAAACTTAATCAAGGACTTAACCTGACCCATCCTAACCATGATAGAAATTTCATCAAACACATAATGAACATGTAATGTATAGGTCATAATTACACATCTAAACATAGGGGTCTCATACTTATTTGAGAATCGCCAAGAAGGTATAATGCCCCCTCACAATAGCCACAATATAATATATTATGCCATGCATTCATTAACAATTCATTTACTAACCAAAACATGATGAGAGCCATAACTCAAGTATGTCATAAAACCATGCTTATAACCAACATATAAACATAGTAATATCAATTATAAAACAACCATTAAACCCACATAATAACAATCATAACTACTCATGATTTACAAGAGGAAAAGGGAGCTCTTATTGACATATGAAAAACCAACCAAGTTAGGGACTTCCACATACCACCCAATCATAGATTGGGCTGAACCAAATATCTCTTTTAATCAATCAACCTTGTGCCATATTCCAAGCATGAATGTGGAATCTCATGGAATAATGAAGCAAAACCAAACCAGGGCTTCCAGAGGCTAGACCACCTCAACCCTCAACCAACGATTCCACCTCATGATCGGACATCACTAACCATCACCAGATCGGTCTCTACCCAAGTTGTCCAAGGCTACATGGCGTTTGTTCCAACCCGACTCTAGGACTAGTAACTCAACCCACCAAGGGATCCAAAGCATTTTTCCAACCAAGGTTTCCAGGACTAGTAACTCAACCTAATATGTTCCAGGGCTTCTAGAGCATTTGTCCAACCAAGGGTCCAAGAACTAATAACTCAACCTACAACAATAAGGAATATGGGCACCAATCAGAAAACAAAAGGGAAAACCCACAACACCATGGCTATGCAGGAAATGGAAAGGCTAGGCAAAACCACTTTCAATCCAGGCAATCCTCCATGCCAATGATAGATCATAACCAAATAACCATATGCATACACCAGACATGCCAAAACTAGCGAGGAAATCATACATGCAACTCGGTACCTGCAAAGCAAACCCACTATAGCTGCTGATCTTGTTGTCCACTTACACTTTCCTACTCTTCCTTTTCCTTTTTCTCCAAATCCAAGGTATTCCACAATGCTCCAAGAGTGCTCCAAGAAATCTCTAAGTGTGTAGGAGTATGAGAGAGAGAGAGAACAAAATAGAGTTCTCCATCATAGAACTGTCAAAAGCTGTGAATTGATCCTTAGAAGCATTTTTTTTATCATTGAGGCCTCTATTTTCTTCATTTTTCTCTATTTTTCCTCACATGCAATTTTGTGACATTTCACCTTCCTTTTCTCCTATTTTCCATTATTTTCATAAACAAAATTCCAATTAATGCCACTTTGCCTTTTGCATTTACTTTGCCAATTTCCATATCCATTTATTATTCACCAGTGATCCCCGTCACTATGTTTTTTCCCAACATTTAGCTTGGAATATGTGTCCCATGACCTTGGTCTTATTTTGCCTTTATTAACTTTATTACATGGATTTTTAACGAGGGCTATTACAAAACCCTCCCTGTTGGGCGAACACCATCCTCGGTGTTCAATGAAACTTATAAACCAACAAACATATGTTGCCTATGGAGCTTTATAACACAACTCAATATTGCATTTACATCATATCATTCTGCTGAAACCATAACCAACATATCATGAATACCATATTGCTTATTGGAGCTTTATAACATAGCTCGATGCGGTATTTACATACATACATATGCGTATATAGACATAACCAAAACACAAACCCAAAACATATACCAAAAGACACCCACTCAACCAATGAATAGAGAAGGATACATAGCCCACATATGGTCAACCATCTCCCATGTAGCTTCATTGGGCCCAAAGTGATTCCAATGCACTTTAAGTAGCTCGATTGCTCGATTATGGACAATAAGCATCTTTCGTTGGAAAATGCATTGAGGTTCCAGCTAGAATTATCCTTCTAGTTCCATCTATAATGAAGACGAGTCACTCACATGATCAACATATTTCACATACTTCTTAAGAAATGACACATGAAAAACATCATGGACTTTCATTGTCGGAGGTAGTGCAAGTCAGTAGGCCACTGATCCAATCCTATCAAGAATCTTGAAAGGTCCACAATATTGAGGTGCCAACTTGGCACATGATCTTATCCCTAAGGAGATCTTCTTGGACTTGATGCACCGGTACACCTATTCTTCAACTTGAAACTCCTTAAATAGCCTGTGCTAATATACACAACTGTTTTGTTGTCTTGCGCTACCTTTCGATTCTTCTTGATTACCTGCATTTCCTGTTACATCTTTATCAACATGTCCAATCCAATCAATACCCTATTCATTGGATCACTCCAACAGATAGGAGTATTACAAATCCACCCATAAAGTGTCTCAAACATACTCATCTTAAAAGATTTCTGATACCCATTATTGTAAGCAAACTCTATTAGTGGAAGATACTCTTCCCACTTTCGCTGTTGATGCATGAAGTACATCCTCAAAATGTCCTCCAAAATCCTATTTGTCCTCTCTATTTGTCCATCTGTTTGCGGATGATAAGTTATACTAAAGGCCAAATTTGTACCTAGACTTGCAAACAACTCTTTCCAAAACCTAGAAGGAAACTTGGCATCTTTGTTGGATAGATTCTTGTTTAGACTACCATGCAACCTCACTATATCTCTGATGAAGACTTGTGCTACTTCACTAGTTGAATTCGTAGGCTTGAATGGAATGAAGTGCACTACTTTTGTCAACCTGTCAACCAAAACCATAATATAATCATGCTATCTAGAGATCCTCAACAAACCTGTGATGAAGTCAATGGAAATGACCTCCCATTTCCACTATGGAATTGAAATTTGCTGTATTAATCCACCTGGATGCTTACACTCTGCTTTTACTAATTGAAAATCCAAGCATCTCACAAAAAACTCTGCCACCTCTTTCTTCAAATTCAACCAATAGTAGAAATTCTTCACAGCTGTCAAGGTATTCTAATATCACGGGTGACCCAAATACGAATTAACATGAAATTCCCTAGAGAAAGATTCTTGAATTCACTGTTCTCCGGCACATAGACCCGGTCCCTAAATCTCACCAAACTATCTTCTGTGAGATGATAGTCCACATCCTATCCACCTGTACCCTATTGTTGTAACTTGTGCCTAAGCTGCTGGTATCTGTCATCTTGCTTTCCTGCCTTTAAGATCTGATCCTATAAATCTGTCCTATATGAACTCATAATTGTTATGTGATTTACCTATACTCTCATGTTAAGAGCATCATCAATCTTGTTCTCTTTACCATTAATGTACTTGATCTCGAAATCAAACTCACTAATCATAGCCAACCACCTAGTTTTCCTGGCATTCAGATTCAGTTGGTCGAGTAAGTACCTCAATCCAATGTGATCACTCATCAAGATTAACCTCCTTCTAAGAAGATAGCGCCTCCACATCTTCAATGCATGGATGATCACTTCGAACTCAAGATTGTGTATCACATAATTCTTATCATGATCATTTAGTTTCCTTGACTCATAGCATACTATGTGTCCCTCCTTCATAAGAACTCCACGAAGTCCTCCCTTGCAAGCATTTGTACATACCACAAACTCTTTATCCAGATCTATAATCTTTAGAAATGGAGCATTTGTCAACAAATGCTTCAACTGCTCAAAACTTGTTGCACATTATTCTATCCATTCAAATTTATTTCCTTTCCTCTATAATGATGTAATAGGATAGGAAATTTATGATAAGTTCCTGATGAACCTCCTATAATAACCTGCTAACCCCATGAATAGTCTGACCTCATCCACATTTATAGGAGTTGCCCATTCCATGATAGCTCTAATATTTTTTGGATCCACTGTTATGCCTTATGTGGAAACAACATGCCCTAAGTAATGAACCTTTGTCTGAAAAATACTGCATTTAATAAGCTAGGCATACAACTAATACTCTCTTAACAGTCTTAACATTGCTGCTAAGTGTTTGACATGCTCTTCCTCATTCTTATAATATATCAGTATATCATTAATGAATACAATCAAAAACTTGTCCAGATAAGGACACAACAGACTATTCATCAAACACATGAAAGTAGTTATAGCATTAGTTAAACCAAAAGGAACTACAACAAACTCATAATGCACATACCGTGTCCGGAAAGCAGTCTTGTAGATGCCCTCTTCTTTGATGCATACATGATGGTATCCCAATCTCAAATCAATCTTCGAGAACACCACTGCTCCCTTCAACTAGTAAAACAAGTCATCAATCCTCGACAACAAATACCTATTCTTGATGGTTACCTTTTTCAACTGCCTGTAATTAATGTACAATCTAAGAGTACCATCCTTCTTCTTCACAAACAATTCCAATACCACATAACAATACACTTGGCCTAATGTATCCCTTGTCAATCATTTCCTTCAATTGCAACTTCAATTCCACTAATTATGGAATGCGCATCCTGTATGGTGCCTTTGATGTTGGTGTTGCTCCTAGTACCAACTCAATATAAAAGTCCACTTTCCTGTGAGGCAACAACTCTGAAACCTCTACTGGGAATACATCCTGAAACTGCTACAAAATCATATACTTCTTGAATGCTTCCGCATCTTTAACATCCTTACCTTTATCATTGGAAATATGGATTGTAAACAACACACACCCTTTCCTATGACTATGCTTTGCATGCGTAGCAATTTCCATTCTATTTGATGTTGCCTTCTTCTTACCCTGCAAGATTCTTTGTTCTTCGTTGTCATCTAGGTACTCAATAACCTTTTCATAACAATGTACTTTAGTCTTGTGAAGATACAACTAATCCATACCCAACAACATATTGTATAATCCCAATGGAAGAACATTCAAATGTGCTGATGTAGGCTTACCATTCAACTCAAATGCACAAGCTCTTACCCAATGATGAACCCTTTTCTTAGTACCTGTAGCCAACTGCACTAACCAAGACTCTGCATGTACTTCTTTACTCAAACCACACTTATCCACCAGTTCAGGGGTAACATAACTATAATTAGATTTAGGGACAATCAAAATAGAAACAAATTGAATACAAATCTTACCGTCCATCTCGATAAAAGATGCCTGGTGATCTGCCTGCCTATTATCCAACACTGCATAAATCCAACGAATACTCTGTCCAGCATCATCCACTGTTTGTGCCTCTTGAGCATTGTAAATCTATGGTCTTCCACCCTGATGATAAGAGAATCTCTCCCGCGAGGATCCTTGCCACAAGTCCAACACTGTAAAGGCTTCCTACCATCACCCTTGTTCATCTCCTTAGACCGAAATCCATGTCCTCTGTCAGATGCATTAAACTTCTTGTGCTGTGCTGCATTATCTTTGTTACAAAGCCAGAATAGCTACCTTCAGTCTTAAGGGCTCCAAATAATTTGTCCAACCAAGGCTCTAAGACTAGTAACTCAACCCACCAAGGGCTCCAAAGCATTTTTCCAACCAAGGCTTCTAGGATTACTAACTCAACCCAAGATGTTATAGGGTTTCTAAAGAATTTGTCCTACCAAGGCTCCAAGAACTAATAACTTAAACCACAACCATAAGGAACATGGGAACCAATCAAAAAACAAAAGGGAAAACCCACAACACCATGGCTATGCAGGAAATGACAAGGCTAGGAAAAACCACCCTCAATCCAGGAAATCATCCATGTCAATGACATATCATAACCAAATAACCACATGCATACACCATTCATGCCAAAACTAGCAAGGAAATCACACATGCAACTCGGTACCTACAAACAAAACCCACTGTAGCTGCTGATATTGTTGTCCCCTTATGCTTTCCTATTCTTCCTTGGCCTTCTTTCTCCAAATCCAAGGTATGCCATAATGCTCCAAGGGTTCTCCAAGAAAACTTTGTGTTTAGGAGTATGAGAGAGAGAGAGAATATAATATAGAGCTCCACCATAGAACTATCAAAAGATGTGAACTGATTCTCATAAGCCTTTTTATCAATGATGCCTCTAGTTTCTTCATTTTTCTCTATTTTTCCTCACATGCAATTCTATGACCTTTCACCTTCCTTTTCTCCTATTTTCCATTATTTTCATAAATAAAATGCCAATTAATGCCACTTTGCCTTTTCCATTTCCTTTGCCAATTTCCATAGCCATTTATTAATCACTAGTGATCCCCGTAACTATGTTTTTGCCCAACATTCAGCTTGGAATACATGTCCCATGACCATGGTCTTATTTTTCCTTTATTAACTTTATTACATATATTTTTGACTAGGGTTGTTACACAAACACTCAAATTATTATTATTCAAAAGAATGAACAATTAAGTTTAATATTCCATTAAATGATAACTAATCACCACGAGCATTCTCCCAATTGTATCAATAATTTTTTCAATGGTTCTTTAATGGAAGGGATAAAGGAAAGATGTATGGGACCACAAGGTTGTTCTAAGTTGGATTCTCCAAGCGCCCAAGTTTCTTATATTAGAATACAAATGAGCAATAAGAAATGTTTTATTGTTCTTCAAGCTTCAACTTTACTGAGTGAGGAACATTTCAATTCTAGAACTAATTTGAGACAAAGGTTCTTTCTTCACAGCCCAAGAATAAGCAAATGTATTCAAGGCAACACAATCCAACAATGATGCGTGTGTGCATGTGTCTTCAAAAATAACTTTCATATATAAAGGAATGAATAGATGAATTTAAAGTTCATTAGGATAATCTCCTTCATAATGCTCTGGCCTACTTGAAAATGCTTCACCTTATATACCTTCTACTCCACTAATGAATATTATGGCTACTATTTCCATCATGTAGCCAACTTTGAGATAAAAGGCATGTTATGAAGAAATTTATAATACCCTTAAATAATTTCTCTTCTTAATGGATTTGCCTTGGCTTAGGTAATGCATAGATTCTAATTGAGCCCACATTTCCACAATTGTGAAACATTCAATGAATAATATAAGGAGAGGCCACCATCAATGCAAAGCATAGTCACCCCCTAAGTGCTGCACACGACCTCAAAACTCCATGAAACCACTGCTTATGGATTGTTGGAGGTGAGTATGGCCCATAGAGAGGTATATTACCCTAATTCATCCATCACTTGTTGTGTATAGGCTTGTCTTACATTTTGGGTATGTGTTATATTCTTTACACGACTATCTCCACACATTGTATGTTGCGGAGGGCACAGTGGGGTGGGTGGGGGTGGGAAGCCCCCCTATGTAAGGGTTTGGGGGAAACACCCAAAAAAGTTTTTTGTCTTGTTTTTGGTAGTTTTTGGCACATAGTTTTTGCTAGAAGTAGTGTTATGGATCATGGTATCTTTTCCCATGGTTTTTTAGTTTTGGTTAAGGAACTACAATTGTATTCTAATACGAGGTAAATGGATTGGTAGTTCATGGATGTCATGTATTATATTGTAATATTGTACAAAAAAATACATTGAAAACATCTTGTTGTTTTTCTCGATTGGGTTTCTAGGATAAAATCTTTGTGTTAATATGTGTGTTTTCCATTGCATCGTTTATGTTTATTAAGAATATGTTTACATCAATTGATTGTACAAGGTTAAAACCTAAATTTGGTTTCAGAGTTGTTTGGATTCAACTAGACACCTTTGTGGCTAAGGGGTTTTGTTTGGGCCAGTGATAGACCCTATTACTGTGGGAGATCTGCAGAATTGATTCTTGTGGTGAAAGGAAATGGTGAGGAGTTCAAAGATAAAGATTGATAAGTTCAATGGGTAGAGTTTTTTGTGGTGGAAGCTCAAAATGGAATATTTTTTGGTGGACAAAGATCAATATATCACTATGGATCCAAGTTTTGCATTGACAAGGATGTCCACAAAAGATTAGAGCAATTTGGATCATAACGAAAATAACATAATACGATTTCATCCCTCAAATTAAGTATTACTAAATGTTTTAGGGGAACTACAACAAGGACTTTGTGGGACAAGTTAGGGGCTTTATAACAGTGTAAGTCCCATGTGAACAAATTGTTCTTATGAAAAAAGTTGTTTAAATTAAGGATGAAGGACGAAGATCGGTTACAAAGCATTTGAATGCATTCAATACTGTTGTAAGTAAACTATTATATATTGATATTAAAATTTCAAATGAATATAAGTGCATCAATTTGTTATGTTCTCTACTAGACTTGTGGTATATGTTGGTTATTTCCATAGGTAGTCATGCAAATACTTTAATCTTCGTTGACATAGTCTTATCCTTGTTATTAGAGGAGATGAGATGGAAAAATATGGAAAGCCAAAATGGAGATGCCTTGTCTATAAGAGGACTCTCCTAGAATAGAAATAAAAATAAGTCCTCGAGTGGGAGATATAAATCTAGAGGAAGATCTAAATCTCTAGGAAAGTTCGTACATGTATGTTGCAAAAGTGGAAAAGAAGGGAATTACAAGAAAGATTGCAGATCCAAAATTGATGAGAAAGGGAAGGGATTTGAAGATGCTCCTTCTGTAGAAGCAAAAACCTCATCATATGAAGGAGGGGATGTGTACTTGGCTTCTTCAAGTACATGTGTAGATCATAAGGCATGATTGGTTGATGTAGGTGCATCATTTCACATGACTCCTTGCATGGAGTGGTTTTACGAGTATGAAATATATGATGGCAATGATGTTTTCCTAGGAGACGACTTGACAACCAAAAGCACGGGACAAGGAAAAGTGAAGTTGAAGCTCATGTGTGGAAGGATTAGAACACTCCTTGGAGTTCTACACATCCCATGATTGGCCATAAACTTGATTGTTGTAAGTAAAATGAGTGATGTAGGTGTAAACACAATGTTTTAAAAGGATACCTGCAAGATGATTCAAGGGGTAATGGTATTTATGGGTAGTTCAAAGTCGAACTTTGAATAAATTGTTGAGAAGCATTATTAGTGATGGGTGAAATAGTTCTATTATTCCTGAGAGTGGAACAAAAGAAGGAATATCTCTTATAACCTCTAGAGAAAATGCTATGTTGTGGAATCAAGGATTGGGACATATGGGAGAGAAGGGCCTTTGAGTACTACATGATAATAATATGGTAGAAGGTATGTCTAATTTATCTTTGGATTTTGTTTTTTATGAAAATTGTTTATATGGGAAGCATAATCAAGTAAGATTCTCCTCTGGTGCTACGAGGACAGAGGGAATGTTATAGTTGGTGCTCAATGATGTGTTTGGACCTGTTTCAGTTCCATCACTGGGTTAATTTGTGTACTATGTCTCATTTATATATGACTTCTTGAGGAACACATGGATTCATTTACTCAGGAAGAAATTAAAGTGTTTAAGACAAAAAATGGAGGAGTATTTTGTGGGTGAATTTGAAGAATTCTGCGGGTGAATTCGAAGAATTTTATAATAAGTGTGGTATAGCAAGGAAAAATACTACTCCATACACACCTTAGCAAAATGGAGTTGTAGAAAGGATGAACACAATGTGATGGAGAAAGTAAAGAGCATGCTTAGTGGTGTCAGGTTAGGACAATAATTCCAAGCAGAGGCAGTGGGAATTTCATGTTATTTGGTAAATAGATCGCCCTCATCAACATTGGATTACAAGACTCCATATGAGGTATGGAATGGTAAGAAACCCTCTCTTAAAAATCTTATGGTATTTGGATGTGATGCTTATGTACACATTCTAAAGGAGATTTTAAGCCCTATATAAGCATAATGTTAACCCAAAATCCCTTTATTAAGCCCTATATATTGAGTGATTACCTTTCTATTGTTATATTATTATGTAGGCTAGAACCCTTCATGGTCCCATTTTACTATAATTGTACCCTTTGTGTCTTATATATATACTGAGGATACTTAGTCTTAAGATCATCAAATATTGTATTGTTCATTGTTTATATTATAAAAGGAGGTTTCCCCCACAAAGAGGACTCTAATTATTGATTTATTATTATTTTTAGGCACAAGGATCATAACATTTGGTATCAGAGCTTTTGATCACAGGGTTTTGATGCTTCAAATAGGTGATCGTCTCATTTTCGCTATAAAGGTTTCAGATGGTGAAACTTTGAGAATATTAAGAAGACATCTTTGGAAATCTCTAGTTCAAGTTTCGAATATTGGTTCACTATATTCTCAAAGACATGGCACAAGGAAGATAGGGATTCTTAATGCTGCTAATTTCTGTCTCAAACATGTCATTTTGGAATTTTTGCTATAATTTTTTGTTATAAGGCTTCAAACCATGAAACTTGGACCACATTGAGTTGAAATCATGGTGAACATTTGGTTCAAGTTACAAATCTTGGTTTGCTATATTTTTAAATATATTCTCCAAGAAAGTTAGGGTTTTTGTATGCTCCAGAAATTAGTCTCAAATAGGTTAGTTTGGAATTTGTGCTATAACCTTTTTTCTATAAGGTTCCATAAAATGAAACTTGGACCATGTTAAAGAGAAATATCAAGGAATAACTGGTTCCATTTTTTAAATTTGGTTTGCTATACTTTCAGAGTTATACCTATGGAAGTTAGGGTTTGTGATCAATTATGGAGTAAATTTTAAATAAGTTAGCTTAGTATTATTGCTATATCTTCTTGTCTAGAACTCTTTAGACTATGAAATCTTTAGGAATTTCAGGAGATATATAGAAGTACCTCAAGTACAAATTCTAGAATTATATTTCAATAATTGGACACATGGCATGATATACAAAGTTGGTTGTGGGAAGAGGCCAAAAAATCAACAAGTTACTATAACTTTTAGTTGGGACATCAGATTAAGTTCACACATATGGAATTGCAAACTACATATCAGGGTATTATAGAACACATTTTTAGATGTAGAAGGCCTCAAATCTTAGAGATATATCAATAAATCTTAAGCCATTTTGATATTCTTGAAATTAAGGTACGTAACTTACTAGTGACCTAGTTGTTGATTAGAATATCCCCTTTTTTGGTTGTAGTAGAGAGGAGTGCTATTATTATTTTCCAACATGCCTCTAAAGAAAGCTAATAAACCAATTAAATATATTGAAAGATCATCGTTGACTCATGAAGAAAGTGAAGACTTAGAGTTAAGGTTATCTCAATAAGAGAAGAAGTTAATGAAATTGGTGGTAGTATGTTGAAAAAGGTGGAGTTCCTAGGTTCTCAAGAGAAGCTTAACAGAGAAATGGAAAAGAAGATTATTGAAAATATTGAAGGAATATAAAATAAGTTGAATGAAAATAAGGAAGAAATACAAAAATCCATGATTTCCATGGAAAATCTTCTGTTGGAGAGGCTTCCTAAAAGGGATGTGGATATCTAAGGAAATCATGGACATAAGGAGAAGCACGTTGTTGAGAATCAATCTCATATGGGGAGTACACTATCACATTTGGAGAACACAAATTTTGAATTGAAAAACCATATTCATGAATTTTCAATCCAAGATCCACATTATTAGGGCTCCAAGTCAACATGAAGGAACTACTACATTATGAAGATTGATATGAGGAATTTAATGTAACATGGATATTTTAGATGGAGCAATACTTTGATCTACATCAAGTGGCGTCATTAGAAAAGGTAAATATTGCATTCATGTTTTTAGAATAAGACCAACATGTATGGTATCAACGGCTTTGGCAAATAAGAATGATTATGCTATATCTTGGTCCATTTTTATAGAGGAATTGACAACACATTACAAGGATATTAAGAGAAACACATTCTTTAGTCAATCTTTAAATCTTCGACAAAAAGGTCCAGTTACAAAGAACATTCAACACTTCCAAAAGTTGAGTCTAAGAGTAAAAAATATTTCAGAGGATAACTTGTTAGACCTATTTATGGGAACTTTAAAGGAAAGGATCCAACATGAAGTGCATCTCTTAGAACTTGAATATCTAGAGCATGCTTTCAATGTAGCAAGGAAAGTTAAAAGTAAAATTATGGCCACTAGAAAATTGGTCACTAATAACTATAGAGAAAACCATGCCCCCTTTCCTAAACCAACATTGTTGAGTCCTCAACAAATGGATGAAAGAAGAGCAAAGGGACCATGTTTCAACAATGACAACATGTGGCATAAATGCAGTGAGAAGAAATTCTTATACATAGATTGTGAAGACGAAGAAGATCAAGAAGTGGAAACTTCACAAAATCTAGAGCTTGAAGAGACTACTCCAACAATCTCTTGCCATGCATTGGCCACCATTAGTACTCATAAACCCTCAATATAAAATGATATATCAAAAGGAAAAGGGTAACAACGTTGATTGATTTAAGTAGTACCCATAACTTCATCAATTACAAATTGACAAAACTTCTTAATTATTTGTATATCCAACACCATAATTTCAAGTGATGATTGCAGATGAAGGTACCTTAAACTCTTTAGGGAAGTGAAATAATATTAAGATGAATATGGGGGAGTACTTATTGGTTAGTCCCATGATTAAAATCCAAATAGGTGGGAAACCCGGTAAAGTAATAAGCTCAAACATCATGACAAATTTGCTAAAAAAGGAACACCAAGGCGTAGTTGCACAATTGCGTTCATTATATGTTCCACAAATGTTCAAACATCTATATCCTCTGCTCTAGTGGATCTTCAAAAAGTTATCAATAATCATGTTAAGGTATTTGGAGAAATGCCTAAGGGTCTTCCACTTGTTTGAGATCATGACCATGCTATTCATTTGAAACTTAGAAGTGTACCACCTAACATTAGGGCTTACAGATATCCACATGCATAAAAAAGTGAGATTAAGATGGTTCAAGTAATGTTTGAAGCAGGCATCATTTATCCTAACCAGAGTGTTGTAATGTCCCTCTCTTACAATCATTTTTTACTTTTATTTTTATTTTTAATTAATATTAACACAAATATTCTACTATAAAATGTAGATCTATAATGGTAAAAATATATATGGTTCCTCCACTTTCAAAACCTATGGTTTATACTTGAGCTTTTGGTTTCAAGTCACATATTTATACTTATATTATATATCAAGATACATCATCAATTTACTTGTTTACTTATTCCTTCCACTAAATTACTTGTTTACTTATTCCTTCCCCTATTAGTTTTAGTGAAAATTCATGCAAGAAACTACTCAATAACGCAATCAATTTATGGTTTATTGGTGCTTATCTCACAAACTCAATATTGGTTAAAACATTATGCCTTGAAAAACTCTAAATTTTTTATAACTATAGGAATATTTGTGTTGTCATTCCTTTTAAGGATTTCTTTCTTTTTTATTATTGACACCATTTATGTTTATATATCAACAATAAAAATATTTCATTCCCAACGTTATAATCGTTGATAACGTTACTACCAAAATTTTGTAACTAATCTCACTTTTGATCTAAACACATACCAACAATATTGGCCCATTAACAAATACATTCCGCTTTCAATGCCTCGACCATATAGTGAATATAAGTTTAATTATTATTTGTAAACCATGGTGAATTTTATTATATGTTTATGCCACAATTAGAGGTGTGAATGTGGGATATTATGGTTCGGTATTCATTGTATTAACGTTCAAGTTGTAATATGAGAAATCACTCTTTGGTGTATGTTTCCGAGCACTGGCTTCATTTTGATGCAGATGGAGGAAATCCCAAATTCCTCCTAACTATTACCGGTAATTTTTGTTTCATGTATTCCCTTAGTGTATTCTTGTTTATGATTTACTACTATTCACCTCATACCAATTCACTATTAGTAATTTAAATTGATATTTCTCTTATACACAGGTACTGGTACTCTCTTTTGGGGAGGATAACTTTTTTTGGAAGATTTTAGTTTATTGGCCATCTCTAACTCTCAAAGGTTTTTTTTTAATGTTTTCTAATACCAAGTCGGATGTATGGCTCTTGGTCATTGAGTTTGTGCTGCCTGTACTGACATTTTGTTGATTCTGTTATGTTTTGGAGATGTCACAATTTTTAATCTCTTCCTATTTTAGAAGTTTATTAATGGCCCAATGTGTTGAAATATGGCAACAAGAATATTCCAATTTAATTTGTCCTTGAATTAAATTGTGAATTAAAATCAAATTTAGTCTTAACAACTACTTGGAAATAATTAATTAATTAATTTTAAATTAATTAGTTGGAGAAATTCAAGTTAGAAGTCTTTTTGAAGTCATGCAAGAGTTATCCTTTAAATTAAGGAGATAAGATTGAGTTATATTTGAGTTGTAATTAGTTAACTTAGTTTACTGAGTTAAGTCCAGTTAAATTAGTTCCAAACTATTTGAGGAACTAATAGTGAGTTAACAGTCAGTTGATGCATTAAAGCACTCAACTAGTGCTACTCCAGTTAACTAAAGATTCCCTCTTCAGAAACTCATGCATGTCTATTCTGAGAAAGACCCAGTTGAGATTAATGTTCAAGGACAATGTACTATCAATTTCATGTGTTCTCTCATGGAGAAAACTCATGCATGCAGTCAAAGATTCATCCTTGAGGATTGCACAGTTTTGAAGGCTTGTTTTTCCACTTGGTAATAGGCTAATCATCCACAAGGAACAACACAAGGAAATAGGAGCTTGGAGGGTAGAGAGGAAGACTAGAGAGAAGCCAAGATTACCTGTGAGCATCTGTGAGGATTGTACTGAGAGCTGGCTAGCTGTGAGAACTAAGGCTTTGTATAATTCCTATGTATTTCCACCATGTATGATAATACAATAGTGTGGGGTTTTTATCTGAGACTTTCCCCAAAGTATTTTCATGTGTATTGTGCCATTGATTCTTCTTCTTCTTCTGCTTATATTTTTCAATTCGATATTTAAGCTTCCGCAAATTGATAGTAGAAGTAGGTTATAGTATTCTGCTTTGATTTATATTGCATTATCGGGTTACCTATCACATATTTTTTACATGGTATCAGAGATGTGAACAATATACTGAGAAGAGAATTCAAAGTTTGAAGTTCGGGGTCGCAGGTGAAAATCGAATTCATATCATACTTCAAGGTTGGCCAATGGCATTCTATGGCTTGAGACTCAAGTATGCCTTGGAAGGTAGCTCGAATTACATAACATGGAAAGATAGAATGGAGGCTGTATTAGAAGACAATGGCTTCAAGGAATTCATTGATCAAGAAATCCCAAAGCCAGCTTCAACTAATGCACAAGAGTTGGCTAAGTGGAAGAAGTGTGCGGCGAAGGCGAGACAGATCATCCTTGATGGAGTTCGAGACCATATTGTCTCGAGTCTCCATCGGAAGGATACTCCATTTTCAATGTGGAAGACATTAAAGGACCTCTACCAGAACAGTAGTGACCAAAGGAAATTGGTGCTCAAGGATAAGCTTCGAAGAATTAAGATGGAGAAGGGTGATACTATTTCCACATATCTGAACAAGCTCACCACCTGCAGAGATGAGCTTGATAGTGTGGGAATAACTACTACCGATGATGATATAGTGAGCCTCGCTCTTCTTAGCCTTCCAAAGAGTTGGAATAGCTACTAGGACTCTGTGAATGGAAGGGAGAAATTGCCAGATTGGGAAGGACTGTGGTCGGATCTTATGCAGGAGGAGATCAGGAGGAGCACATGAGATGGTTCTTCATCCAAGAATGATGATGAAGAAAATCTGGCCTTAGCAAGTAAGGCAAGGAAAGGGAAGTGGAAGGCTTCCTATTTCAAATTGAATTCTTCTCATGGAGGGAATAAGGGTGACATGTCTAAAGTAAGATGCTTTAATTGTCACAAGATGGGACATTATGCGACTAATTGCCCATTGAAGAAATCCAAGAAGGAACCCTCGGAAGGATTGGAAGGTGAGGCATTAGCCTCTCAGTTCGAAATGGACTTTACCTTCATCTTATGCATGGTGTCATCGATGATGGGTTGTGTTTGGTATCTTGATAGTGGAGCCTTATTCCACATGACCAGTGATAAAATTTATTCCATGCCTTGGAGGAGAAAGACCTCAAGATGCGCATAGAGATGGGTGACGATGGAAGGTATAGTGTTTCAGGAGTGAGCACAATTGCTTTTCAGAGGGAGCATGGAGCTCCTCTCACCTTGACAGATGTGATGTATGTGCCTGGATTGAAGAAGAACTTGGTATCGGTCGCGATGTTGGAGGACAAAGGCTACGATGTTGTCTTCAGTAAAGGAAAGGCGTTCCTAAGACACATAGCCATAGGTCAGATCAAGAGGATAGGGATTCGGGTGAAGAATCTCTAAAAACTAGAGGTAGATGATTGTGTAGCATTGAGTACAAAAGCAGAATTGGTGCAAAGCCAAGACATTGGCGAGTTGTGGCACAAGCGGTTGGGCCATTTGCATCATGGGGCTTTGAAGATAATGCAACAAATATCTACAGGACTTCCCAAAGGTAAACTTAAGCAAGTTGACACATGCAAAGGTTGTACCTTGGGAAAGTACACCAAGTCTTCCTTTCATAATCGAGATAGTCAAGCAGAGACTATATTAGAGCGAGTTCATACTAATTTGTGTGGACCATTCTCAACAGCATCCGAAACGAAGCAAAGGTATTATGTGATTTTCGTTGATGACTATTCTCGTAAATTTTAGATTTATTTCATGCAGAAGAAGGACCAAACTTTCACAAAGTTTTGTGAGTTCAAATCTTTGGTCGAGAAAGAGTCAGGGAAGAAGATCAAGGCCTTGAGAAGTGACAATGGTGGAGAATATGTCTCTCAAGAGTTTAAGGACTTCTGTGCAGTGGAAGGAATTAAACGAGAGTTGATGACACCTCATAACCCACAACAGAATGGGGTGGCTGAGAGGAAGAACAGAACGATTGTAGGGGCAACACGGGTAATGCTGCATCACCAAGGCCTACCACTTCACTTGTGGGCTGAGGCATGCAACACATCGATCTATTTGCAGAATAGAAGCCCGCATCGCATACTTGGGATGAAGACACTAGAGGAAGCTTGCTCCGCTAAGAGACCAGATTTGGGTCACTTCAGGATCTTTGGCTCATTGGTATATTGCCATGTGACAAAGGATGCATGAAAGAAGCTTGAGCTGACAAAAAATTTGGGGATATTTGTGGGGTACATTGATACACCTCACAACTATCGGGTGTACTTGCTTACTAGTGGGAGGACAACGGTTCACAAAGATCTCAAGTTTGATGAGCAGAAGGCCATGCGAGTTTCCCTTGAGAGGGAGCTCCAACTATACGTTGTGGAGGAACTGTTGGTTCCTAAGGAGGAGGAGCCTCAGAATGATGCGGAGCAGCCACATGCAGAAGTTCTAGGAGTGGAGACATCCACTCAAGAAGAGTCTTCCAGAGATGGAAGGAAGCGCACAAGAGAAGCTAACAGATTGTTGGAGGATGCGAGAGAGAATGTGGGAGCACCATCTTCTTAGCGCAAACAGAGGAGGTCACCTGAGAGGTACACTGGATACATGGCCCTTGATGGGGAATGTGTTGAGACAGAGCCATCTTCCTTTGAGGAAGAAGTGCAGCAGCCGATTTGGGTTGATGCTATGGTGGAGAAGTATGACTCGATAGTTCGTAACAGTGTTTGGGACGTGGTTCCGAGATCAGAGAACAAGTCAGTTGTGAGTTCCCGTTGGCTTTGCAAGGTAAATCAAGCTACTCATGGTAGTGTGGAGAAGCATAAGGCAAGATTTGTTTCCCATGGCTTTTCACAGGTCAAGGGGATTGACTATGATGAGACTTTTTCTCCTGTCGCAAGGTACTCATCTATCAGATCTATGTTGGCACTATCAACACAAATGGGTTAGAAGATCCATCAGATGGATGTGAAGACTGCATTCCTCAATGGCCAGATTGAGGAAGAGGTGTACATAGAGCAGCTAGAAGGTTTTGAGACCTTCGATCGTGAGTCGCATGTGTGCCGACTTAAGAGAGCATTATGCGGGCTGAAGCAAGCACCTCGTGCTTGGTACACCAGGATAGACAACTACTTCACTGGGTTGGGCTTCACAAAGAGTGAAGCGGATGCGAACCTGTACCACATCATGGTGAAAGGTAAGTTGTTGATCATCGTACTTTATGTTGATGATCTCATATTGACTGGTGATGATCAGTAGATCGTATCTTCATATTGACTGGTGATGATCAGAAGATCGTATCTTGCAAGGAGGACCTTGCAAGAGAATTCGAGATGAAAGACATGGGTCTCATGCATTACTTCCTTGGCATGGAAGTGTGGCAGAAGGATGGGGATTTGTTTGTGTCTCAGGGCAAGTATGCCAATGAGATACTCATGAGATTCCACATGGAGAAATGCAAGCCCATGCAGACTCCTCTAGCAGGTAACTAGAGGAAGGAGGTTGCTACTTCAAGAGAAGTGGTAGAGGCTACTGTATACAGGCAGCTTGTGGGTTCACTAATGTACTTAATGAACACACGACCAAATTTGTGCTATGCGGTGAACCAGCTGAGTCAAGCAATGGTTCAGCCTACCAAGATGTTTTGGAAGGCAGCAAAGCATGTATTGAGATACCTCAGAGGCACATCTCAGTATGGATTATGGTACAGACGGACAGAGGGAGTGAAGCTATAGGGCTTCACTGATGCAGATTGGGCAGGGAGTCCATTAGATCGGAAGAGCACATCAGGAGGGATTTTCAACCTTGGGTCAGCAACAGTTTCTTGGTACAACAGGAAATAGAGGTCGGTTGCACTCAACTTGGCAGAGGAAGAATACATGGCTGCAAGTCAGGCAGCATGTGAGGCCATCTGGATGCGGAAAATCCTAGTTGGTTTGTTTGATCAGAGGATGGATCCAACTGTGATCTATTGTGATAATCAGAGTTGTATCAAACTCTCTGAGAATCCAGTATTTCATGATAGGTCCAAGCACATTGACATCCGATATCATCATCTCAGAGACTGTGTAGCGAGGAGGATCATGTTGCTGCAGTATATTTCAACAGAGGAGCAAGATGCTGACATTTTGACAAAGACATTGTCAAAGTGTAAATTCGAGTTCCATAGAGACAGGATCGGGGTGGCAGATAATCCCTTTCTTGTTGAGAGGGAGTGTTGAAATATGGCAACAAGAATATTCCAATTTAATTTGTCCTTGAATTAAATTGTGAATTAAAATCGAATTTAGTCTTAACAGCTACTTGGAAATAATTAATTAATTTATTTTAAATTAATTAGTTGGAGAAATTCAAGTTATAAGTCTTTTTGAAGTCATGCAAGAGTTATCCCTTAAATTAAGGAGATAAGATTGAGTTATATTTGAGTTGTAATTAGTTAACTCAGTTTACTGAGTTAAGTCCAATTAAATTAATTCCAAATTGTTTGAGGAACTAATAGTGAGTTAACAGTCAGTTGATGCATTAATGCACTCAACTAGTGCTACTATAGTTAACTGAAGATTCTCTCATCAGAAAATCATGCATGTCTATTATGAGAAAGACCTAGTTGAGATTAATGTTTAAGGACAGTGTACTATCAGTTGCATGTGTTTTCTCATGGAGAAAGCTCATGCATGCAGTCAAGGATTCATCCTTAAGGATTACACAGTTTTGAAGGCTTGTTTTTCCTCTTGGTAATAGGCTAATCATCCAAAAGGAACAACACAAGGAAATAGGAGCTTGGAGGGCAAAGAGGAAGGCTAGAGAGAAGCCAAGATTGCCTGTGAGCATCTGTGAGGATTGTACTGAGAGCCAACTAGCTGTGAGAGCTAAGGCTTTGTATAATTCCTATGTATTTCCACCATGTATGATAATGCAATAGTGTGGGATTTTTATTTGAGACTTTCACCAAAGTATTTTCATGTGTATTGTGCCATTGATTCTTCTTCTTCTAGTTATATTGTTCAACTCGATCTTTAAGCTTCCGCAAATTGATAGTAGAAGTAGGCTATAGTATTCTGCTTTGATTTATATTGCATTACCGGGTTAACCTATCACATATTTTCTACACAATGCTTTTATTGTACTAAGACTCTCATTTTTTTTTCTTATGAGGGTTTTCCATTAATCCTCCAATATATTATTTCAAACGGTATATAAGTCTTTGACTAAATTTTTATTTTTATGATTATTAGTTATATTTATAGATTTCCTCCTGAATTTTGCTCTGAAATTTTTATATTCACTGTATTAAATTGATTATTTGTTCTCACATAAAAATTCGTATATGTTCATTTCTTAATTTCCTTTTCCAATGTTAACGTGTAGAATTCGTTAATTTTTGTATAAGAAGTTCTTTCACTTCTTTAAGGATTATTATTATATTTCCTATGTGAAGAATGATTTACATATAATGAACAATTCTTTTCGTGTAACAATGTTATGGTTTTTTCACTCTTTTACCAAGTTGTATGGCTCTATGTCTACACTATTTATATAATATTTATTTATTTATTTATATATATAAATGCAAATAATTAGAACTGTAAATTTACAACTGAAAGTATACTACCATTTCTATTTATACATCTTAGTTATGTACTAATATAACTCTTAGAGTTACAACAAGAATAACTTTTACCTAGAAAAGGGTTTATCTACTTTCTTTTCATTAATATTTTAAAATGCAAAACAAAGTATAATCTACATTCAGATAGTGTACATATGCAGTCCATTTTCCGTGAAAGTTAAAATGATATTCTAAGTTTTTCTACTCTTTGTTCTGTAATAAATTTGGAAACTGAAGGAGTAGAAAAGAATTCATTACTTCTTATATTTGAATGTTTTCAGAGAAAAAGATCTTCAATATCTTTCATTTCTTGTATACATTAAGGTATAATAATTATGGAAACTAGTACTAAACATTTTTCTTTCATTGAACAAACAAACTAATAATATAGACAAAAATACTAACTTGATCAAATATCTGGGAGATCAATAGCTAAGTACTTAGCTCCTCCCATCCCCGACACAACAATTGCTAGCGTCCCCCCGAGCAAAACAAGGTTGCAATTATTTTTCTATTTGTTGTTTCTTGCTTCTCTACAGTCTCTTATGTTGTCAGAAAAATATTGAGACAAAAGCAAGAAAAAACAACCAATATTATCACATCTACTACTCTTTTGGTGGTTAATAACTGCCTCCACGTCACCACCAGGTGTCAGGTAGTTATTTTCTCATTAATGAGCTCTTGTTTCCCACTCTTGAAGACAAATCCCTCTCTTATAGTAAACAATTAATTGGCCAATATCATATTTTTTCTCAATTAAATATAATCATTCATATTATATGCCTAAGACTTCTTGATGAGTAATAACACTTCCACAATAAATTGCAGCTTTTTTCTCTTTCAGCCATTTGTACTTAACAATTAATTTCATATATATATATATATATATATATATATATATATATATGTATATTTATTCACAAAATAAAAAACATATTATTCACAACTTTACAATAAGTTATTATCAACATTAAATTTGTTGATAATTAAAGTTTTCCAATGTCTTTCAGTTTAACTCACTTAATCAAAAATAAAAATTATACACATTTAATTACAAAAAAATTAAGCCAAGGGATATCTCATCCTCCCTTGCTTAAATTTGACATTGTCCCGGTGTTTGATCAACATATTTTTCTGGAACACATTCCATTTTTTTATTATGAAAATGTAGAAGGATCTGCTTCTTTAAAAGCATCTTCCAACTCGCATGTTGTTTCCCTTGGAGTGAACTGTTTCCATTGAACCTTCAATTGCGCTAATTCTCTATTCCGAAACGTAACTACCCTCTGGTCTAGAATATGTAGTGGTTTTGCTAGGAACTCTCCCTTTGCTTCCACTTGTACAACATGCCAATCAATTACATGATATCGGTCATGTACATATTTTTTCAACAAAGATACATGAAACACATTATGAATTTTAATGTTGGCTGGTAGATCTAGTTGATAAGCTATAGGTCGAACTCTGACTAACACCTCAAAAGGTCCACGATATCTAGGTGACAACTTGGCACCAATTCCAAGTTTGATTGCACTTTTCTTGGGTTTAAACTTTAAATATACATGATCTCCCACATTCACTTCTTTCTGCATTCTTTTCAAGTTTTCATAGCTTTTCTAATGATCTTGAGCTATTTTTAAAATCTGTTTAACCTGCGTGACCATTTCTTCCATTTCCTTTAGCATATCTAGTCCCAATACTAATATATCTTTAGGATGATTCTAGCTTAAGGGTACCTTGCATCTTCTTCCATACACAAATTCAAAAGGGCTCGTTTTAAAGGAGATTTGATATCCATTGTTATAAGAAAACTCTGCTAAGTGCAAATAATCCTCCCATTTTTTTTTTTTTTTTTTTTTTTTTAATCTTTAACATACATCCTTAACATATCTTCCAACATCAGATTGGTCCTCTCTGTTTGGCCATCAGTTTGAGGATGATAGAATGTACTAAAGTTAAACTTTGTTCCCATATTTTCAAACAACCCTTTCCAAAACTTGGACGTAAATTTTGCATCCCTATCTGAAATTACAACATTAGGTATCCCATGGAGTCTGAAAATTTATGTCATGAATATTTCTACAATGTTTATGGCTTTAAAATTGGATTTGAGATGGATAAAGTTTGTTGCTTTAAAAAGTTTATCAACCACGACCATAATGGAGTCATGTCGTCTCCTAGTATTTTGAAGTCCAATAATAGAATCCATTGAAATTGTCTCCCATTTCCATTCTGGAATAGCTAGGAGTTGCAACAATCCAACAGAGTGTTGATGAGATGCTTTAACTTGTTGAAACTCAAGACATCTAGCCACATATTCTGCTATATTTTTCACATTTGGCTAGTAAAAACTCTTTTTCAAGACAATAATCAACTTCTTGTAGATAGGGTGACAAGTTATTGGCTCTTTGTGCAACTCATCTAAGACAATTTTTTTTTATTTTTATTTTATTTTTTATTTTATTATATATATATATTATTTATTTATTTTCTTCTAATTTATGTCATTTGGTATATAATTTTTTTCCTTTAAACAACAATACATATTGGTTTTTTAATTGTAAATTGATCTGAAAATGGACGAACACTCCTCCTATCAAAACCTAACCGTCCTCTCACACTTTGCAAGTTAACAAAATGGGTCTTTAAAAGTAAAATAAGTTTCACAACCTCCTCAAAATGGTGAGTTAAGGTTTCATATGAACTTAAAAGAGAAACAAATTCACACACATCTCAAAGAGATAAACATGAAGAGAAGAAACCAGTATTTGATGATGGAGTTCACCCCTCTTGGGATACATCTCTGGGCTTGCTACAACAGCTAGACCAATATATTTATTTCAATAGCAAATGAGTACATACAACTTGTTGACAGTAGAGTGATCTGTTTCTCCTACAAAGAAACATTCTACTACAAAGAAATCTCACTCAAATAGATGACTCCCTATAATAATTCATGAAAATGTGGACATAAAAAGGAGTTCGACACAATAGGTCCTTGTACTCCACCTGAAATCCAAAGCATAAACATGCAACTCCTCCACAATGAAGAGTTAAAAAGGGCTTCTCTCCTTAATACATTGAGAAAAGACTGAAAAGAGCTGTTCTACATAAGTAACAACTACTTTAGATGAAACTGGAAGGCTAGAAAACCTCTAGTTAGGTTCTCTACATGCTGAAATATGCCTCCATACTGCTTCAAAATTGTCTCTGCCTCTAGCACTAAAAGAATTGATTCTATAAAAAGTTCATCATAAAGTGATCAAATTAGAAAACTAAGGCTGCCATTGAGTTCATGACACTCAAAAACCCCCATCTAGGCTCTTCTTGAGCTCAAAAAGGTTAAAAATTGAGCAAGATATGCTTTTCCAAGCCAAGCTTTGTTATCTGTCCTGCAAATTGGCAAAACTTGCTAATTGCGCAACAATTTTGCACTTTTCTCAGTCGTCGAGTGATAATTTCACTTAGGACTGATGAGATTCTAGCCACAAAAAGTGCAATTTGTTTCCTCGTTAATTTTTCCAATAACCCTATGCGCCAAGTTAGGGCCACATGGTGCCCATAGGGCCAGGGGCCAAGGTCTATTTCCCACCCCTGTCGGTTTAGCTCCTTTTCTATCGAGGTGTTGTCACGTCATGGCAATGTGGTTGGAGCTCAGGGCTAACTACCTGCCCCCACTGCCAGAGCTCCTGGGTAACGGTCATATCAATTGTTGAGAACCAAGGGCCGAGGCTTATCTGCTTGCGCCCTTCGAGATAGTCTCCTTCGCCCGTCATATGTGTGCTGATGGGACTTGGGGCTAGGGTCAAGTGCCCCACCCCTCTCCGCTAGCTCCTCCGTCATGGGCACATGGTAAACACTGAGACAAAGGGCTAGAGCTCCTGCTCGCCCCTCTCCCTTCCGGCGTAGGTTGTATGATAGTAAAGTGACCAGGGGCTAGGGCCACTGCCCAACCCTCTCTACCAAACGCTGAAACACATGACATTAAATATAACTCATGAACATATGGGTTAAGAACTAATCATATAGCGTGGTGGTGGAGTGTTGATTTGTTGCACTACCGATCAAGGGGTCAAATACCATTGAGGCCTTTAGGCCTATATATAAAAAAAATGGCCAATCAGGGGCACCCTCTCATTGTATCATGTGGTGGCCTTTGATTAGGCAACCTCAGACCATACGAACCAACCACACTATGCCAAATGCACCTGTAGGAACATGCCACATGTCAAGACCTAATTAGTCTACTTCCAATCATACCCTACATAGTTAGTTGATGATGTCATCTGTACGGACTATCCAGTCAACAACACAGTCAACCCTATTGTTGACTTTTTAGTTGTTGGTCAAAAACTTCAGAACGTCATAACTTCTTCATATGACGTCAGATTGAGGTGATTCAAGTGTCATTGGAATCAGGATGAAAAACAATATGACTTGATGCCAGTTTTAGGAGATTCCGAGCACTTTCATTTTTGAGCCTATTGTTGATCTCCGAATCATACCTCCCCACTAGGAACTTTTGGACCTCTAAAAATTTATCTTGTATTAGTAAATAAGTGAGGAAAAATCTCATTAACTTTCCCTAACTCAATCCTTTTTGTTTTGTTTAAATTGGTGCCTTCAAGCTCCAATAAAGGTACTCCACCTTGCCCCTACATGAAGTCCTTATCTTACAGTCAAGAATTGTGGTTTGCTGCAATTCTCTTAAACATGTAGGAACAAAAACTTCGATGGATGGAATCTAAAAATTCTCTCCAAAACCATATTTCTTTGGTTCAAAAAAACTTCACCTTGAAGTCCTTCCTTGTTGAACCCAAACTTGATTTTCCATCTAGAAAACATAAGCAACTCATGCTTACCATGCACTGATTTGTACTTTGCTTTGCTATCCTCAAGCTGCACTTGTACTCTTAGATGTAATGGCTTCCTTGTCCATGTAATCATTCTCATCTTTTGCACAATCTTTACCAAATATTAAATTCACAAACAAGCTTCATGTCGAAACACTTGTATAAGTGAGTGCTTGACACAACCGTAGACATATTGGATTAAATACAAATGCTCATCCCAAAAGTCCCCAAACAATTGGCCTCATCTCAAGCCAAAATAGAATAACATGCCAAAGAAAACACACTTGTTTCATATAAGTGATTGTAAGTGATTGTACATGACATCACTTTACAAAGTACCCAAACAAGAATATACAACAAGTAATTAGAATTTTACAAAACAAGCAAACTGTACAAATTAGTTTACCCATTCTTTGCCTATCCTAGGCTTATGGGTTTTCTTTCTGCATTTGCTCTACTTCGAAGGTTTCTTTAATAACTACATGAGTTTCCACTTTTCCGCCTATCACTTTCCTTACAAGGGATTGCATGACCTCTTTGTCCTTCTCGGGACAAAGTTCCAGATGGAGTTTCCAACACTTTTCAATCCAGTGCCCATTAATGCTACAATGGGTACAAAAATGATTTTTCTTTCCCATTGACAAGGAAGTCTTCATAACAAGGAGAGATTCCTCATGATTTGTCCCAAGGATTTGATCCATTCTATTAACCATCGCCTTACATTGTGCATAATCAACCACACAATGGTCAAGTGTATCACAAAATGTGCAAGGAAACTTTTCCCATAAATAATCAAAATCACCAACATTTCTAAAATCCCCATGACACTTATACTTGTCCTTTGGGTTGTGACTTTGATGATGAGAAATGGACTTTGCATGTCCCTTGGAAATTTCATCTCTCTCTGGAGATAATTTTCCATCATCACTACCATCATGGTGTGACATATCATCACTTGATGGTTTCTTTGCCTCAACAATTTTAGATTGCTCTCTAATTTCTCCATGACCATAACCCAATCCTTCATATCGTGGTCGTTCTTTCACCTCGATAGAATTAGTGATACCTTGGCCATTGAATCTAAGGCCTCTTCCATCATAACCCAACTCAGTTAAAAGCTTCATATCAATTCCTTTGGTATGCTTTTCAAAGGATGCAAAAGATGTGTTATCAACATTAGTTGAAGGAGTAGAACTATAAATGCTAATTACCTCCTTGGACCTCTCACCCATATTTTATGTTTTAGATGTTGATGTCGAAGTGGATGATGACTCAAGCCAACCACTTTTACCAACTGGAACATAAGGAGAATCTTTTAGATATTGACAAAACTTACAAGCACCATTCTCAACATAGGGTCCATATCTTGTGTACGGTCCATGTCCAAAAACTGGCTTTCATCTTAGAGGGGTTCTTTGCTACTACTGGGATGGAACTCTCATCAGTTTGTTCCTCCACTACATGTTGCAACTGTAGGCACATTTTCCTTTTCTCCTCCTCTGAAATTTCAAGCAATCTCCTTAGCTCAACATTCTCCAATCGAGGAGATAGATTAATCTCCTTGAAATCTTGGAGTCTTTCACACTTTCGTTTCTTGCCCATACTTGCAACTTGGTTAGAACCTACTTTGATACCACCTGATCTAAAAATGGAGGAACACTCCTCCTATAAAAAACTGACCGTTCTCTAACACTTTTCAAGTTAACAAAATGGGTCTTTAAAAGTAAAATAAGTTTCACAACCTCTTCAAAACGGGGAGTTAAGGTTTCACATGAACTTAAAAGAGAAAAAAAATCAAATGCATCTCAAAATTATAAACATGAAGAGAAGAAACCAATATTTGATGACGAAGTTCACCCTTACTGGGCTACATCTCCGAGCCTGCTCCAACAACTAGACCGATATATTGATTTGCTAGCAAATGAGACCATACAAATTGTTGACAATAGAATGGTATGTTTCTCCTACAAAGAAACATTTGCCTACAAACAATTATCACTGAAAAAGATGACTCCCTATAACAAGTCATGAAAATGTGGACATAAAAAGGAGTCAAACACAATAGGTCCTTGTACTCCACCTTAAATTAAAAGCATAAACATGCAACTCCTCCACAATGAAAAGTTAAAAAGGGTTTCTCTCCTTTAAACATTGAGAAAAGACTAAAAATAGTTGCTCTACATAAGTAACAACTGATGCATAGGAATTTGGAAAGCTAGAAAACCTCTAAATAAGTTCTCTCCATGCTCAAATATGCCTCCACACTGCTTCAAAATTGTCTTTGCCTCTGACACTAAAAGAACTGATTCTGTAAAAAGTCCATCATAAAGTGCTCAAATCATAAAAGTAAGGTTGCCTTGAGTCCAGGACACTCAAAAACCGTCATCTAGGCTTGTCTTGAGCTCAAAAAGGTTAAAAATTGAGCAAAATATGCTTCTCTAAGCTAAGCTCTGTCCTAAAATTGGTAAAACTTGCTAATTACGTGATAATTTTCCTTTTTCTCAGTCTGTCGACTGACAATTTTTCCTTGGACCGACAAGATTCCCATCGCAAAAAGTGCAATTTATTGCCTCGTTAATTTTTCCAATAACCCTATGTGACAGATCAAAGCCACATGGTGCCCATAGGACCGGGGCCAGGGCTAACTGTTTGCCCCCGCCAATTTAGCTCCTTTTCCGCCGAGGAGTGGCTACGTCGTGGCAATGTGGTCGGGGGCTGGGGCTAACTGCCTGTCCTCGATGCTAGAGCTCTTGGGTAACAATCACATCAACCGCCGAGAAACAAGGGTCGAGGCTTATCCGCCCGCACCCTCCTGTATAGTTTCCTCTGCCGATCACGTGTGCCGATGGGACCTGGGGCTAGGGCTAAGTGCCCCGCCCCTCTCCGCTATCTCCTCCGTTGTGGGCACATGGTAAACAATGAGACAGGGGGATATAGTTCCTACTCACCTATCTCCCTTCCACTGTAGGTTGTATGGTGGTAAAATGACCAGGGCCTAGGGCCACCGTCCAACCCTTTTCACCAAACGCCAAAACACATGACATTAAATATAACCCGTGACCATATGGGTTAAGAAATAACCGTATGGCGTGGTGGTGGGGTGCGAAGTTGTTGCATTGCTAATCGAGGGGTCGAACCATGCCTAGGCCTTCGGGCCTATATATAAAAATTTTGGCCAATCACATCGTGCCACATGACGCCCTCTCATTGGGCCATGTGGCAGCCTTTGATTGGGCCACCTCAGACTGTACGAACGAATTACACTGCACCAAATGCACTTGTATGAACATGCCAAATGTAAAGACTTAATTGGTCCCCTGCTAACTGTATCTTGCATAGTCAACTAATGACGTTAGCTGTATGAATTGCCCAGTCAGCAACCGAGTCAACCCTGTTGTTGGCTTTTTAGTTGTTGGCCAAAAACTTCAGAATGTCATAACTTCTTCATACAATGTTAGATTGAGGTGATTCAAGAATCGTTGGAATCAGGACGATGAACACTATGACTTGACACTAGTTAAGAGAGATTCTGAGCACTTTCATTTTTTATCTCCAGATCATAAAATCATTCTCCCCCTCACTTAATATTTTAGTTTTTTGAACTTTTTCCTTAATTTTCAAATATTCTGAATTGGAATTTGCAGCTACTTTTACTTGGTCTATCTAATTTGTTGACCAGATTGTTGCTGATGTAGCACATATTTGCTTAAAATATTTGTTGCTGAGTACCTCCCTTGGTACCCCATGTTAGGGTCCCACCCTAACCCCCTTATTTATGTCATGGGATCACGTCATAGTCAAGCGTCAATAAAGCCCATATTAATATTTGTAAGTGGTTAACCCGCAATTAATGACGGGACCACAGTTAGTTGCAAATGGGCCGTAGTATTAGATAGATGGTATTAATAAAACCCACGGTATTGGCCCGTGGTATTGCATGTATGAGTCATATATAAAGGATAGAGACTCCCTGCGAGGAGTATTGTGTCTTGTTTTTGTAATCGAGCTCTGCTCTATTGGAGGTTGCCCCCTCAAAGAGGCATGTGAACATTGCTCTCTGAATAATAAAATCATTGCTATTCTGTGTTCAGGGTATCTTTTTCTTCTCATATTCTGTATTTGGGTATTATTTTGCAGGTTAAGAGCATAACAAGTGGTATCAGAGCACTTTCCAGGGCTCGGTGGGATCTCCAATTTTTAGCAATTTTTTTTTTGGCTAGAGACGTGTTCCGATGTCTTTAAACCACGGGATCTGTCATTAAGCGCATAAACCTGCGGATTTGGGGAGGCATGCACGCAGGAAATACAAGAGGTGGTCACGTTTGTTGGACTTCCTTGTAACCCCTTTGGGTACCCCTTCGAGTAGTAGCGCATTAGACCGAACCGCGCACGGACTGTCTTCCATGTACCCTCTGGGTATATAGAAAGCCCCCTAGGCTCCCTTGAAACCTCGCCATAGATAAATCTTCAGCCGTCTTGTGGCTACAGTACACCGAGAACAGCACTCGGAGAGATTACTCGCCCGTACGATAGGGTAGTCGGGTTGTACGGCTAAGGGTACGGTCGATCCTCCTTAGTTAGAGCCCTGAAACATTGGGCCGAGTACCACTGTCAGACCCTTATGTATATTGCGATCTGTAGCACCTGACACTCCTCTAGACCATAGTTCCCTTTTCTATCGGGGGATCACACATCATCTATTCCAGATCCGCGTGTGCAAAGAAGTGCCGCAGCAGCAGACATCAGTCTCGCAGCTCCATCAGATCCGCAGCAGCAGTTGTTCCACCAGATCGGAGTTGTTGTGAAGGGTTCCTATACCGGGGTATACTTTTCGCAGGACTTTTGGCAGCTTTGACATTTTGAGGATTTGGCGACTGCAGTATTGATCAAGAAGGAGTAAAACTCCGTTAGGAGTTTTCTAAAAAAAAAAAAAAAAAAAAGAGTCTGAGATCTTCCGGGGTGCTTATTGGTGATCTAGCCCATCAGAATCAGGACGACGAGCTGAGCAAGGTGGTACCATTCAATTTATTAGAATTTTTTTTTTAGGCGGTCCCAATTTTTCATCCGGTTGGTGTATGGTAGAAACTAGAGCTCAAGCGATGGCCAATGAAAGGATGGACAAACTTGAAGACTCTGTGAACACCATCCAAACGACGATGAACTCCCTCCAACGTGAGATGAGCGGACTAAGTCTCCAGATACAGCTAGCACTCTCGAAGGGCAAGGAGCCAGCCCACGAGGAGGCGTATAATGGCCATGAATACCATGAGGGTGAGTCTAGCCACTCTCCTCACGTCTGGCACACCCATCCACCACCCAGTCAGCGACCTCCCAAGTTGGATATGCATAAATTTGACGGTTCTCACACGTCCACATGGCTAGCACAAATGGAGCAGTATTTCAAATTTAATCATATCCTAGATGATTGGACTAAGCTTATGGTGGGGACCATGTACTTGGACAATGAACGATGGCAATGGGGGGAATGGCATCAGCGTTGCAATGGACCTTTTCAGAATTGGGCCCAATTTACCAAAGCTCTTCGAAATCGCTTTGAACAGGAAGACTCTTTTTTGGGGCGTCTCACTAAGCTCCGACAGACGGGTACAATGGATGAATATATTACCGCTTTTGAAGCCTTAGCCTTCCGCACTAAGGGTCTCACAGATGAGTTCTACACGGAATGTTTTATCAGCGGTCTTAAAGAAGCCATCAAAGCTCAAGTTCTACTCCACCACCCTCCCACGTGGACAGAGGCTTGCCAGGTAGCTCGTAAGGTGGAACGTGCATTAGCAGCCCAATATAGCCGCCCCAATTTCCCCGCTAAAGGTCGTCCCCACAGGCTCCCAACACGACTTAGACACTTAAGATTCAAAAGGTGTCACCTGCGGAAATGGTCGAAAGAAGGAAGCAAGGACTATGTTACTACTGTGATGAAAAATATTCCCCGGGTCATAAATGCAAGGAGCCCAAGTTTTTTCAAATAGATGCCACTGACTACAGCTCCACCGAGGAAGATCCACCACTTGAGGAACCAGAGGCGATCGAAGAAGACAACCAAAAGGAGATTGTATCTGACGAACCAGTTATTTCGCTAAATGCGTTGGCAGGAATTTCTTCCCCTCAAACTCTCAAAATCAGGGGTTTTCTTAAACATCGCCCAGTAGTAGTCTTGATTGATAGTGGAAGTACCCATAATTTCATCCATCAAAAAATCGCAGAAGCAGCGCATTGTTTTGTACGGGCAGTTTCTAACTTCCAAGTCCAAATTGCAGATGGGGGCACAATGAAATGTGAAGGCTGCTGTGAAAATGTCAAACTTCAAATGGGCGATTATCAGTTGAAAACCCACATGTTTGCCATACACATGGGGGGGTGCGACATTGTCCTAGGCGTTGAATGGCTCCGCACTCTTGGGCCAATCACAATGGATTTCCAGGAGTTATATATGAGTTTTAAGCATAACAACTCCACACATACCCTCCGTGGACTCCAGGCGGGAGCCCCCTCTATCATAAGCTCGCATAGGATGGAAAAATTGTTAAAAAAGGGCCATCTTGGAGTGGTTGCTCAATTTAATGCCATCCAGGTAGTTGAAACCATGTTTCTGCCAATTCATCCTGAGATGCAACAGATTTTAAATAACCATCGGACGGTCTTTGACAAGCCTAATGAGCTTCCACCCTCGCGAGGGGAACATGATCATAGCATCACCTTGGTTCCAGGGGCCCAACCCCCAAATGTGCGGCCATACAGATATCCGTTCACCCAAAAGAATGAAATAGAAAAAATCATCAAGGAATTGTTGGAAGCAGGTGTCATTCGTCCCAGCATTAGTCCTTATTCATCCCCAGTGGTCATGGTCCTCAAGAAAGATGGGGAGTGGCGGATGTGTCCCGACTTCAGGGCCCTCAATAAGTTGACAGTCAAAGATAAATTTCCCATCCCGGTGGTTGACGATTTGCTGGACGAACTCAATGGGGCTCAATTCTTCATTAAGTTGGATATTCGCTCAAGCTACCACCAAATTCGCATGAAGGAAGTCGACATTCCCAAGACGACTTTCAGAACTCATGAAGGCCATTATGAGTTCCTGGTCATGCCATTTGGTCTCTGTAATGCCCCCTCTACTTTTCAGAGCCTTATGAATCACATTCTCAAACCATATCTCAGAAAATTTGTCCTGGTCTTCTTCGATGACATCCTCATCTATAGTGGCACTTGGGCGGCACATCTTCAGCATGTATATCTACTCTTGCAACTGCTCCGCAAGCATAAATTATTTGTCAAGATGTCTAAGTGTTCGTTTGGCATGGAAGAAGTTGAGTATTTGGGCCACATTATGGGGCGTGAAGGTGTCAAGGTGAACCCCAAAAAGATCCAGGCAATGCAAGAATGGCCTCAACCTAAGACCTTGAAGAGCTTGAGAGGATTTTTGGGTCTCACAGGCTATTATCGTAAATTTGTCCGCAACTATGGCTGCATAGCGAACCCCCTCACTCAAATCCTAAAGAAAAATTCCTTCTTCTGGAACGAGGAAGCACAACAGGCATTTGCCGCTCTCAAAAACGCCATGTGTTCCACTCCAGTCTTAGCACTACCTGACTTCACCAAATCCTTTGTCATTGAATGTGATGCTTCGGGTACAGGTATTGGGGCGGTCTTAATGCAGGAAGGGCGACCATTGGCCTTCACAAGCCAACAACTCAGGGGGAAGAATCTGGGCCAATCTACCTACGAGAAGGAAATGATGGCCATCTTACATGCAGTCGAGACCTGGCGACCTTACTTATTGGGGCGACGTTTCCAAATCCACACAGATCATCACAGTCTTAAATATTTTTTGGAGCAACGCCTATCCTCCCCACAACAAAATAAATGGTTAGCCAAAATGCTGGGATATGATTATGAGATCATTTACAAGAAAGGGAAAGACAATAGTGTAGCAGATGCATTATCTCGCCAATTTGAGGAGGAAAGTACTCTGCTCGCAATTTCCCTCCCCATTCCAGACTGGATTGAAGAGGCTCGCAAGGAATGGTTTTCACACCCCGGGCTCTCCCAACTCATTTCTCAATTGCAGGTAGATCCTAATTCCAGCAAGGGCTACTCGTGGCAGAATGATATTCTTCGCTACAAGGACAGAGTTGTAATATCACCAACATCCACCCTCAAAAGTCGCATTTTGGTAGAGTTACACTCATCTCCCATTGCAGGACATTCGGGCTTTCAGAAGACGTATGCTCGCACCAGAAGATCTTTTTTTGGACAGGCATGAAACAGGACATCATTACTTTCGTAGCAGAATGTGATGTCTGTCAACGCCACAAAGGGGAAACCGTCAACACACCAGGCTCATTACAACCATTGCCCATTCCGGCATCAATTTGGACGAAGGTTTCTATGGATTTCATTACAGGTCTTCCAAAGTCAGGGAACAAGTCAGTCATCATGGTGGTTGTGGACCGACTGTCGAAGTATGCTCATTTCTGCGCCCTACCCCATTGGTACCCATTGTTGTAGATCTAACCCAGAAATATTATAGATCTGATATAAAAATATAAGACAATGCAAATAAACCCAGAAATAATATGAAATGATTCTTTATTATCAAAACCCTTAAGGTAGGGCAACACCATACATTCACTCCTTAAGGAAGGAGAACACTCCACAAGCCATATGCATGTTCATACAATAATACTTCACTATATCTCCACATGGAGTCTCTAGCCTCTATATAGGCCTCATACATACAATACCATGGGTCATTACCATGGTTCCCTCATACCATCAACTAATACCATGGGCCCATTACATTATTATTAACTACTTGTGGTCCCTTACATGACATGGGTTAACCACCTTATTTATTACTATGGCCCATCCCATTATTACATTATTACCTTGGGTACCTCCCTTGGTACCCCATATTATCCCCCCTAGGTATATAACATTCCACCCCACTAAGCATGTTTCGTCCCCGAAACATGGGAAGAACATAAATAATAAGATCTACTCAAAAGAGTAGTCCACTGGTACCATGCACGTGCATCTAGCCATCCAAGAGAAAGGTGAACCCTCGATCCCGCTGGTGCCTCGCTCGCTTGAGATGGAAGTTGACCGTGGCATCTCTTCTGTGTGTAGTAGGTGGATCGTCGCTCCTCGCTATCCGTCATACGGGGGTTGTTGTCCTTGTGGCTAATTGGTTGCCATCTTGTTGGTTGTTGTCTTGCGGGGTGGTGATGATATGTTGAAGTTTTAACCCACGGTTTCTTTTTCTTTTCACCCTGCTGTGGTGCCCGTTGTGGTGTCTTCTTTTCCAATATGACATCAACCACTGAGCCCTCCTCTGATGTATCAACACCTGTAACCTTTTCTGCTTCAGCCTCTGTTTGTGTTTGATTGTCTATCATCACTGGCTCATCATCTAATATGTCAAACCCTGGAACATCTTCTGCGTCAACCTCTGTGGACTCTACCTGTTTATTGATGGAAATATCCTGTAATGTAATTTTCTTCTTTTTATACCAGAGCTTCAGGAATTTCTTCTGTACATTAATATTGATAGTACCCACTGATTCCATCCAAGGGTATCCCAAAACAACATCCATGTTATCCTTATCTGAAGCATAAAAATCCCCATGCAACACATACTTATCCATAGAAAGCTTCAAATCCTTATAAATTTGAATAGCCTCATCATCAACCTGTGTATTTTCAATTTGTTTTGCTGGAACTTGCAATTTTTTTGCCAAATTAACATTGATGAAATTATGCTTGCAACTAGGATTTATAGAAACAATGATCTTCTCTTTCTGCATCAATCCATGAACCTACAATAAGGAGGCACCTGTAGCAAATAATCCCTTATGTGTCGCATTCTCCTTTTTTCTAGCACGAGACCATTTGTCTAAAAGGACTTTTTCAAATTCTGCATCTGAGAGTTTGGTCAACTGTTTGTCATCAAGTGAGAAATACCATTTGTAAGCCTCATCTTTGAAACCAAACCACACTAAATCCCTCCAATTTTTTGCCCATGCTGACTTTTTTTGTTTTATGTATTCTTCAATAGTAGGACCATCATCTTTTCCTGTAAATAATAGAACCTTGCTAGAAGCCATGAAGAGGGTTTTGAAAAAAAATGGTGAAAATTTGAATTTGTCACAATTCTGTCAATATTGCTCAGAATCCCTATTATGACCTGTTTTTAGAAATGGAACAATCATTCTGCATCTGCCCACGTGATAGAAATCCTGATCCAGGCACTAGAATTCCAGATCTGCGCTGCTACTCTCCCGCCGTCACCCAGAATTTCTGAAAAAAGAGCTGATTTTAAATCAACGATATCTCCCTCATCCGGACTCCGATTCAACTAATTTTTTTTTGAAATTAGGTGCTTTTTCCCAAAGAATCCAGATATGCAATTAGATTTTGCAGATCTTGTACCAGGACGTCGAGATCTGTGCCGCAAAATTGCTACCCTGAAAATTGTCTGCAACCCCACTGATTTTTAGATCAGTGATATCTCCTTCATCCGGACTCCGATTCAACCAATTTTTTTTTTGAAATCGGCTATTTTTTCACAAGGAATACATATCTATAATTATATTTTGCAGATCTTGCACCAAAATGTACAGATATGATCTGCAAATTCGCCACCCAAAATCCCTGCAAAAAATATAAAAAAAATTTCTCCACTTTGGTGCCCAAGAAAGTGCTCTGATACCAATTGTTGTAGATCTAACCCAGAAATATTATAGATCTGATATAAAAATATAAGACAATGCAAATAAACCCAGAAATAATATGAAATGATTATTTATTATCAAAACCCTTAAGGTAGGGCAACACCATACATTCACTCCTTAAGGAAGGAGAACACTCCACAAGCCATATGTCTGTTCATACAATAATACTTCACTATATCTCCACATGGAGTCTCTAGCTTCTATATAGGCCTCATACATACAATACCATGGGTCATTACCATGGTTCCCTCATACCATCAACTAATACCATGGGCCCATTACATTATTATTAACTACTTGTGGTCCCTTACATGACATGGGTTAACCACCTTATTTATTACTATGGCCCATCCCATTATTACATTATTACCTTGGGTACCTCCCTTGGTACCCCATATTATCCCCCCTAGGTATATAACAACTAATGACGTTAGCTGTATGAATTGCCCAGTCAGCAACCGAGTCAACCCTGTTGTTGGCTTTTTAGTTGTTGGCCAAAAACTTCAGAATGTCATAACTTCTTCATGCGATGTTAGATTGAGGTGATTCAAGAATCGTTGGAATCAGGACGACGAACACTATGACTTGACACTAGTTAAGAGAGATTATGAGCACTTTCATTTTTTATCTCCAGATCATAAAATCATTCTCCCCCTCACTTAATGTTTTAGTTTTTTGAACTTTTTCCTTAATTTTAAAATATTCTGAATTGGAATTTGCAGCTACTTTTACTTGGTATATCTAATTTGTTGACCAGATTGTTGCTGATGTAGCACATATTTGCTTAAAGTATCAACTATTTTGTTTTCTTTTCCTTTAATATGTGTAATCTCAAAATCATATTCACTAATAAATGCTAACCACCTTGCTTGTCTAGCATTTAGATTAGATTGATCAAATACATATTTGAGACTAACATTATCGATCCTTAATTGAAACTTTCTTCCTATAAGGTAATGTTTCTACATCCCGAACGCATGAATGATGGATGCAAGTTCTAAATCATGAGTAGCATAATTTTTCTCATGTTCTTTTAATTTTCTAGATTCATAAAGATAACATGACCATGTTGCATCACAACTCCTCCTAGACCTGCCTTGCAAGTATCTGTACACACAACAAAGTCCTTATTAGGATAAAATGGTTTTAAAATTGGATTTGTGGTCAAGAACTATTTTAACTTATCAAAGTTGTCTTAACGCTTCTGACTCCATTCAAACTTGATTCCTTTCTTCTGCAAAGAAGTATTTGAATATGCAAGTTTGGATAATCCTTCTGTAAATTTCCTATAGTATCCTGTGATTCCCATAAAGGATCTGATTTCCTCCACATTTTTATGTACCAACCACTCCATTATTCCCTTTATCTTTTCCGAATCAACAACAATTCCTTCTTATGATATTACATGTCCTAGATAATGAATTTATTTATGGTAAAATGAACACTTGTTGAATTTAACATATAATTCATTATCTCTAAGAGCTTGAAGGACCATATGAAAATGTTGATCGTGCTCTTCTTTACTCTTAGAGTATACCAAAATATCATTTATAAAGACAATTACAAACTTATCTAGAAATGGTCTTAGCACACAGTTCATAGGGCACATGAATGTAGCTGGTGCATTAGTAAGTCCAAATGGAAGTACTACAAATTTATAATGTCCATAACGTGTGCAAAATGTTGTTTTGTAATTGCCCTCATCCTTAATTTTGATATGATGATATCCTGATCTCAGATCAATTTTAGGGAAAATGGAAGCTCCTCTGACTTGATCAAACAAGTCATCTATCCTAGGCAATGGATATTCATTTTTGATGGTCACCTTATTAAGCTCTCTACAGTCTATGCACAATCTCAATGTATCATCCTTATTTTTCATAAATAGAACTGATGATCCCCACAGAGACACACTTGGATCTATATACATTTTGTCCAAAACTCTAGTAACTGAGTCTTCAACTCCATTAATTTGGGGATACTCATTCTGTATGGGGCCTTTGACACTGGAACAACTCTAGGTATAAGACCAATGGTAAATCAATATCCCTTCTTGGAGGAAGTCTTGGTATTTCTTCTGGAAAAACATCCTTAAACTCTTCTAATATGGGATATTATTCTAATGATGGTTTTTGTCCATCATTAGAAATATTTTGTATTTTAAAAATGAACATTTGACACCCCTTTCTAGCATAATTTTTCATATGTATTGCAAAGATTTGTCTAACAAAAATCTTCCTTGGAATTCCTTGAATTATGCAAACTTCTCCCTTATCATCAACACAAGTAAAAGAATTTTCTAATGATAGTTAATTATCACTCTGTGTGACTCCAACTAGTCCATACCTATAAGAATATCATAAGATCCCAAGGGTAATATTTTCATATTTAGTGTGGTATGCATTCCATTGAGATTTACAATGCAATTGTTGCTAATTTCAATCACTTTTCTTTTAGTTCTTGTGGCCAACTGGACTAACCAAGGCTTATGTTGTTTTTCATTTGCAAGTTTACACCTTTCAATTACAACATGAGAAATGTAACTTAATGTAGATCCTAGATATATAGGAACATATGCATCTTTATAAGGAATCTTACCTTGAATTTCCACCATGGTGGATTGATGATCTGCTTGCCTCCCATCCAGTGCAACATTGATTTTGGTTATGTTACATGCAACATCATTTACAATAAATGCTTCCTAAATATTATTTAATGCCATCTTCTTGTTTAATGGATTCTGTGTACAATCTCTCCATAGGTGATTTTCACTACAACCCCAACATTTTGTTGGTGGTTTTAATGATTCACTGAAACTTATGTTTCTTGTCCCAAATCCTCCTTTCCGCCCCAAATTATTTTGTTGGTTTACATTTCTGTTATAATCCCTTGATTGAACCCTTCCTCTTATTATTGAATATGTCAGGTTTCTTCTCCACCCATCGTTTGGACCTTTTACTTTTTTTTTTTTACTCTGATTGAAAAACAATTTGGCCTTTTCGATGGTCTCATCCATGGTCTTCGATTGGTCAAATTCAATTCTTTCTCTATATGAAAAAGGTAGGCAACTGATAAATCTTTGTATTTTTTCCTTTTCCTCTTTCAAATAGGGTACATATCTTAATAGACTCATGAATTTTTTAACAAACTCATCCATAGTAGACTGCCCCAATTTCAGCTCATGAAACTCCCTAGCCTTTTCATCAAAGTACCTCTCAGTCAAATATTTATTCTTAAATTCTTTCTTGAACAATTTCCAAGTTAAGTTCTTACTTCTAATTCTCTTGAAAAATTTATTCTCTTCCCACCATAGGGATGCCTTACCAGTCAACTGGTAAGTTTCCAATCTCGCTTTTAGATTACTTGGATAATTATATACTTAAAAATATTTGGACATATTGAGAAGCCATGCCTCCATTCCTGATTTAGATTTGCCATCAAAATTAGGGGGCCTAATATTTTTAAACTCTCCCTACAACTAATAGGCAGGCTTCCTTTTCCTAGGAATAGAAGTATTGCTACTTGATTTATGTTCTCCTTGGTCACTAGACTCATTTGTTTGGCTTTCACTAGAAGTTATGAAGTTAGTTCTACTAGTAGATTTTCTTCTAGATATTTATCTACGAGTCTTTTTGTTGAATCTTTATTCTTCCAATTTTCTTAACGAATAGCCATTAATCTCCTCCCGTTCCTCTTTGGATTTGACCAACTTTGATTGGTTTGCCTTAATATCATCCAGATCTATTTTTAAAATTCATATTCTTGTTTCTTTGCATTGTTCATTCCACCATCCACCTTTCCTAGTTTAGTATCACGTTCCTCACCACCCCTTGGTGATCCCACAGAAGTTTGTCCATTAAATTCTTCAGTCATACTTCAAGCTCCTTAGTTATTTAAACAATATGTTCATGACATGCATAACTATTTTAGTTTCAGGACCCAGAAGAGGCCCAATGCTATAAACTACAACTATGATACCACTTGTAATGTCCTTCTCTTACAATCATTTTTGATTTATTAATATTAACACAAATATTCTACTATAAAATGTAGATCTATAAAGGTAAAAATCTCTATGGTTCCTCACCTTTCAAAACCTGCGGTTTATACTTGAGCTTTTGGTTTCAAGTCATATATTTATACTTATGTTATATATCAAGATACATCATCACTTTACTTCTTTATAAGTTTACTTATCCCTTTCACTATTAGTTTTAGTCAAAACACATGTAAGAAACTACCCAATAACACAACCAATTTGTGGTTAATTGGTCCTTATCTAACAAACTCAATATTGGTTAAAACAATATGCCTAGAATAGCTCTCATCAAGTTATAACTATAGGAATATTTGTGTTATCATTCCTGTGATGGATTTTCTTTTTTTTATCAACACCATTGATGTTTATATATCAACTATAAAAATATTTTATTCCCAAAGTTATAATCGTTGATACCATCACTACCAAACTTTCATAACAAATCTCACTTTTGATATAAACACATATCAACAATACTGATCCATACATTAATAAATACATTCTGCTTTCAATGTCTGGACCGTACAATGAATATAACTTTACTTGTTAATTATACACCATGGTGAATCTTATTATATGTTTGTGCCACAATTACAAGTATGTATATGAGATATTATGGTTAGGTATTCATTATATTAACGTTCAAGTTGCTGGTAATCGTAATACGAGAAGCTTCCAAATGTCTCGACGGTGAAACGTGGCAACTTAACATAGCACCATCTGTAGTACTATACACCTACCAATATGATGGTCAAGATTAACTAGCCATAGATCTATGGTAGATAACATTTAGGGTTTTTTGGAAGTTTTGATAACTACCTTCGCTTTCGAACCCTCATTCAGTTTGTAACTACATCCATCGCTTTTGCTATTCAACTGTTATTGAGCAAGGGTTTATAGCACAATTTTTCCATTGTTTCTTTGTCGGCCTTGGATGTTATGACCTCAGCTCATATCATATGTCTGTAAATTATTTGTCATTACTATTTCTGAGTTCTGTTTTTCAATGAGGAGAGTAATGAAAGTTTTTACTATTTCAGGACTCAACTACTTCGACAGTTCTGTTAGCACCTAAATCTGCCTTAGGCTGAAGGAAGGCAAAAATTAGGGTAACCACAAACCACGCTCAGTCTGGTAGCTAGCCCTACCAGAGTAGGAGAGGGCTCTCTCTGAGTCATGCTCAACGAATGGATAGGCAAAATGGTCTGAGATGACTTACAATGCGATATTTACCTTAGGCTAATAAGTGAAAGGGATTTTGGAAAAGATTTTATGAAGTGATCGAGCTTCTGGGATGTATATGGGACTGGCGCTCAGCAAAGAACAAAGAATTGAAAATGAAGGCACAAATTATTCCGTGAGTCAAGGTAGGTGGCAAGCGCAGCAATTTCGGCTTAAGGTAACGCGGAATGGAAAGATTACTGAAGAGAGTGAAAAGGGCATGGTCGCATGAATCCTTTTCAATAGAAGAATAACATTGCACACGAAATTTTCCCACAGGCACAACAATATAAATTGAATTCTACCTAATCTCACTTAGAAAGTTTCACGGAAATGAAGCATGAAATGAAATATGAAACATAACAAGATACATATGGAACATAAGAACACATTTGCTACCCTCACGACCACAAGAATCTCATGAAACAGAGCTGCTGCCTTTCATTAATCCTCTGTCAAAAATACACAGTGCAGAAACATAGTTTCTTTCCCACAGTCTCCCATAAGTTACAAGCCAGCCAACCCTTTGCAAATAACTTGCATACAATATATAGAAAGTGTATAGAAGAGATGGAACGCCCAGGGGTTGGGAAGTTACTCAAATAATTTCGAAAAGGAGATGGAGAGCCAACCATCAGCTACAGGTGCAGCGCTCTCAAGCATGAAATTTGGCTGTGGTGACCCTTTGCATTCTTTGCCACTTGGATAGATGCCCACCTAGAGAGAAAACTCTTTAAAAGCCGCCTTTGGTGCCAAAAAAAAACCGAAGAGTAGATGACCGGGCCCACTTGGAGAAGTCGCAACATGAAATTTCGCGAAACGGGAGCAAATTGGCCGTTTTTTCCCCTGTGCGCCGCGCCAAATTCCCTTTGCGTCGCGCCACTTTGGAGCCTATTTTGGGGTAGTTTTAGGTGTCCAAAATGTGCCCAAGTGGGCTTGTTGGAAAGCCTGTCCTGTCTACTTTCCAACCCAACTAGAATTTCTAAATTTGAAGCTCATTTTCCCCTCCAAAACTTCATTCTCCCAAGACTGCTTTCTGTGTGTCCAAAAAGTGGCAGAGAGGCCATTTTTGGGTGTTTTTTGACCTTTAGGAGACCCAAAACTTGTCAAAATTTCTTTCCCGGACACCAGTAGATGTATTTTTTGATGCTGAATCCAAATATGCAAGCCGTTCCTCAATTAGAGTGCTATAATTTTAGCGTGGAGAAATTTCCTGTTTTGTGCCCAAAAAATTTGCCTGTGACCAAAATTTGCCCAAATTTTTCGAAATTTGGGCTGGAGTTTCCCTATAAAGTGCTTTGCTGTGCCAAGGAAGCCTCAGCCAAGATTCGAAGCCGATCTTGCTCCTTAGCCTCCTTTGCCTCTTTTCTTGCTTTGCCCAATTTTGCCTTTAGGCTCCTGATTCTTGCCTTGGAACTCATGTTGCGGGCCTGGTAGTGATGAGTCATGCGCCTCAGCATGTCTTTCTCCCTATTTGCTTTGTCCAATAGCCTCTCCAAATGCGTGTTGACCCTCTCAAGGTTGGACTCCCGGTCTTCATTGATTTCTTGCTCCAAAGAGGTGAGCGGAACTCTTCTTCTTTGAGCAGCTTGGCGCTGCTCACGGATGTTCTGCAGCTCCATGATCGTCTGTTGGTCCTCAAGCTGTTTGTTTCTCCGCTCCAGGTAGTTCATATTCCACTTGGCCCTTTCTAGATCAAGGGTCAAGTCTTCAATCTCTGATTGCTGCTCCCTGATGATCTCTATAAGCTCCTCATTGGTTGGTTCTGCATCTATCTCGTCATCCTGGAGGAGAACAAACTCGGTTTCTTGCTCACCTGATGGCCCTTCCTCCTGCACTGGCTCCTTGCCCTTACCCTGCTCCTATGGTTTTGATGGTGGAAGCGAGGTCCCTTCCACCCCGGGTGGAGATAACACTCGCTTTGCTGCTGCGAACAACGGTCTGGTGCCTTTCAGATAACCTCTCTGATATGTGATGAAAAATGACATGGTGGCAGTCTCATGGCTCTCAAAATGATGTGAAGGACTTCCCATCTCAGGCTCAAACTGATGTGAAGGACCTCCCAGCTCATGCTCAGACTGATGTGAAGGACCTCCCACCTCATGTTCTACCTCTGATATCACCAGTGGAGCACTGAAGAAATCCAGGGAGATGAAGTCCTCCCAAGCAATACCCTGCAATCCCAACTGATGGTCCACTAAAATCTGGATGAGAGAAAAATGATAGACTCTGTTAAGCTGCTGTCGTGGGGTCTTGCACTGCATGAAGTTTCTCATCTTCTTAATGTTGTTGCAGATGAAAAATGGGAGGCTCATCATCCGCACCCTGGCGAAGTGCATGAGCAAGCGGATGTGATAGGCATAAAGGCAAGAAAACCTCCCCTTGCAACTGAAATACTTCATGATCAATCTCATGAGTGGAGCATACTCATCCCTAAAAAATCTGAATGGAAAAACCCTGGTGAGCTGGCTCAAACAACTGTTCTTGATGTAAGGCTCATAGTGATGCCTCTCCACCTTCTTTTTCTTATGCCACTGCTCCCCAATGTTTGGTATCCTTGTTGCCACTGATATAGCCTCCGGTGTCAAGGTGAAAGTGACCCCAGCCAGGACAGATTGGCCTCCCTGTAGATGAAGTGCAAAAAGGCGGGCCAACTCATGATGGACTTTGACGTTTGCCACCCTTTGGCAAAATTCATAACATGCTAAGTGCTGGAAACAAGACATGGCAAGTGGGCATGCCTGTAGCTCTGTGAGGGTGTTTGGCTCGTCTCTGAGATGTCTGCCACTCCGGTGATGTCTCCTATGGGCCCTCTCTCCTGAAGATGTGTCACTGTGTGTATCCCCCTCATAATCTGATGAATTTTCTGATGCCATCGCTGCTGCTAGTACCCTGAGTTTAATGCTGCCCTTTGAATCCAATGACACTGATGAATGTTCTGAAAATCTGTCACCAAGGGGACAATAAAAAAGGGGAGTGTTAGGAGGGGAATGACGAAAAGGGGAATAGGGGTTTAAAGGAGAAATTTATCAGGGATTTGGGAGTGTTTGGGGTATGGTTTTGATGGGGTAGGGTTTGGGATTTTTTGGGCTATAGGAATAAAAGGGATGCACAGATATGATTACAATGTAGCTAGGGTAACCATCAGGGGAAACTGCTCCAGGGGAATTAGCTGATAGAGGTAGGATAGGAGCTTATTTAGCAATCATGTTACTGTAGCAAAACCCTAGCTTTTTGCCCTCCTTTGTGTCATTTTTGGGTTTGGTTAATAAAAATTTTGCCTTCGATTTCATGGTCACCAAAACATATTTTTCTTTGAGTTAAGGATCAATGGTTAAAAGATCTAGGGCCACTTTTGCAATTTTGAGAGCCATTTATGAAAGTTTGGGCGATTCGGTGATTTTTTAGGCTCATAGGCCTGTGCATCTCGCTTTTTGCCCAGTGCGCCGCGCCAGTGCAGTGTTAACACTGTGGTCGGGCTCCCAGTGTGCCGCGCCCTGAGTGCACCGCGCCACCTTGTGTGTGCACCGCGCACTGTCAAACGACGTTAATTTGCTTGGAAAAATAGGGGAGAGGGCTTTAGGGCAGTTTCTTGAGGAGACAAGGTGGAATGGAGGTGGAAAATGACGAGGAGCGAGGGGACAAGGGGATGGGAGCAACCTTGGTAGCATCTTCACAAATTTGCAAATCCCGTTTATCATTTTTTCTTTGGTGATTATTTGCATGGATGGCCAATATGCTTTGGATCTCATTCGACATCTTAGAAACACCAACCATTGACCAAATTTACAGAGGAGGGGTTTCATTTGAGCCTACCTCTTGTTTGCTAGCCTTCAACCGGGATATAGAACGAATTTGCAAGTGTTTTGAGCTCCTTGGCTGTGTGCGTTGCGCGCCAAGCCCAGTGCACCGCCCGCCCTGAGTGCGTCACGCCCTTGTTGGTTTTTCACTGTGGGTTGGCTGCCGGTGCGTCGCGCCCTCCGTGTGCGCCGCGCGCCCTGGTGTATGCGCCACGCCACCTAGAAATCTGCCCTCCTTACTCGAATTCCTCCTACTTAGCTCTCTTTTCTTCAACAATGCCTCTCTCAAGCTTTTCCTTATCACAATGACTTAGTTTTGGGTCAAAACAAATATATATAGGCTTTGAGAGAGTTGGGTTCAATTTTTTCTTCTTTGAAAACCCACTTTATAATGTTTATGTTTTTCACTTTTTATTGACTTTAAAACACTCTGCTTTTTCCCTTTTTCTTTGAAATTTTGGCTCTCATGATAAAATTTTCGGCATTTCTTTGCAGGGATTGTGTGACTGGGCCTCTGGCTTTGAAATCCATGACTGCATCTGAAAATGTCAACTGTCGATTTTTGGAAAATTTTGTCATAGTTGACCTTGTTTGACTTTTCTTCAAAACAGAGTTTTGAAGAAGAGTCGATGTCTCTTTAGGTGATGATGAAGCTTTCTGAACTCAGCTGTATAAGGTCTCCCTCTGGCCTGCATGACTTTGTTCTGGACACGTTTTTTCAAAAACCACATTGATGATTTCCTAGACCCAGCAATAAAAAGGACTTTGACCTGTAATATGACCAGACCTTGGCTATCATGAATTTCAGTGATTGTGGATCAAGACCTGAACCAGCAGGGGCCAGACATGAGGGAAAATGAGTAGCATGACTTTCTCCGTCAGATCATGACATGTCCCTAGCGAAATGCAGCTGAGTGGATGGAGCGGGACACCTAAAATTGAAATGCAAAAAGAGCTTTGATCTCTGACGGAGGGCTGACCAGACCGACTCTAACAAGTTCTAATAACCGCCTATTAGTTTTCTAATGGTCCAAAGGAATTTTGCATCAAGAACTCTTTTGGGCTTCTTCTAGAATTCAAAGGTACATTTTTTGTTGTAATCCCTAAATGTGTAATTTATAAGCTCTTTTAGTTTCTGCAATACTATGGTTGATAACTTAATTTTAATGCTTTTGGCTTGGTTCTTATCGAATTTTGGAGTTTTTTTGAGGCGTCGCTACAAAGCTAGTAAGCTTTGGTTTTAGGGTTTTCTTTTTACCTTTGGAATTTGTTGCAATAGAAATCTTCCTTCATTTTAGATGACGTCGACTACAAGTAAAATCACTCATTGATGTCTATTTTCGAGTATTGGCGTCTCTGTTACTTTATAGTTCTTCTATTGCTATCTTTTAGCATAATCTTGTAGGGTCAAGTAAGCCACTCTACCTTTTATTATCGATATAAAATTTCTCAGATTATGCCAACACAGAATAGAAGGAAAGGTTATTTTTTTCAAAGGGAATGGTTTTGATAATACTGCATCTTATTTTGTTTTCTTTGTTACTGTACAAACCCTTAACTGGTTTGTTGACTAGTACTTTACTAAAAGATGTTATCATTATTTGTTTTATTTTAGAGGGTTACTCCATACCTTATGTGCTTGTCATTTGCAGGGTTTTCCTTTCAGTGTGTTCTAGGGTTTTTGTGTAACATTACTCCAGGCAGGGGTTATTGCTTTTCCTTTCATTACTTTTGTGTACTTGTATTATGTTTTCTTTTCCTGAATACCTTGCTTGGCGTTATATTGATAGACTCAATTTATCAAGGCAAAAACTGGTACTTTAGAAGAGTCTTTATATATATATATTTATCTCCTGAGATATAGGGTCTAGTTGAATGTGAAAATGTTTGTATTTGTGTACTTTGAAATCATAATGAAGTCCCGAACCGGACAACAATTTTTTGGTTTCTATATATAAATAGAGACCTTCTTTCTCAAAGAAAATATATATTTTTTGTTGAATTTTAATGAAGTATTTATTGTCTTTTTTTCCTTGAACGGTTTATACTGTTATTCTTTTCTCACTTTTGCATTGTTTTGATGCAGATGGAGGAACTCCCAAATTACTCCTAACTATTACAGGTAATTTTTTCTTTCATTTATTCCCTCTGCATGTTCTTGTTTTTGATTTACTACTACTCACCTCATACCAATTCACTATTATTAATTTAAATTGATATTTCTCTTATACATAGGTACTGCTACGCTTTTATGATGAGGAAAACTTTTCTTGGAAGATTTTAGTTTATTGGCCATCTCTAGCTATCACAATAATTTTTTTAATGTTTTCTATTACTAAGTTGGATGTTTGGCTCTTGGTCCTTGAGTTTGTGCTTCTTGTACAAGCATTTTGTTAATTTTTTAATGTTTTGGAGATGTCACAGTTTTTATTCTCTTCTTATATTGGAAGTTTATTAATGGCCTAATGCCTTTATTGTATCGAGACTCTCATTTTCTTTTTCTTCTAAGGGTTTTCCATTAATCCTCTAATACAATATTTTGAAATATATATGAGCATTTGACTCAATTTTTATTTTTGAGATTAATAGTTATATTTATAGATTTCCTCCTGAATTTTGCCATGAAATTTTTATGTTCAATATATTAAACTGATTCTTTGTTCTCACATAAAAAATCCTATATGTTCATTTCTTAATTTTATTTGCCAATGTAAATGTGTATAATTCGTTATTACCTGTATAAGAAATTTGTTCACTTCTTTAAGAATTATCATTATATTTCCTATGTGAAGAATGATTTACATGTAACAAACAATTCTTTTCTAGTAACAATTATCTGAATTCTTCACCCTTTTACCGGATTGTATGAATTTATGTCTACACTATTTATATAATACATATGTATTTATTTATATATATAAATGCAAGTAATTAGAACTGTAAATTTATGACTGAAAGTATACTAACACTTATGTTTATACATCTTAGCTATATACTAATATAACTCTTACAGCTACAACAATAATAACTTTTACCCATAAAAAGGGTTTATCTACTTTCTTTTCATTAATATTCTAAAATGCAAAACATAGCATAATCTACATGCATATAATTTACATATGCAATCCATTTTCTGTGAAAGTTAAAATGATATTCTAAATTTTTCTATTCCCTAGTCTGTAATAACTTTGGAAACTAAAGGTGTATAAAAGAATTCATTAATTCTTATATTTGAATGTTTTAAGAGAAAAAGGCTTTCAATATCCTTCATTTCTTGTACACAATATATATAATAATTTTGGAAACTAGTACTAAACATTTTTCTTTCACTGAATAAACAAACTAATAATTTAGACATAAATACCAACTTGATCAAATATATGGGAGATTAATAGCCAATTTCTTGACTCCTACCAACCTTAACACAACCACTTCTAGTGTACCCCCGAGAAAACCCGGCCTGCAATTCGTTTTCTGTCTGATTTCTCTTGCTTCTCTTTAGTCTCTTATGTTCTCAGAAAAAATAATGAGACAAAAGCAAGAAAAATCAACCAATATTATCCAATTTACCACTTTTTTGGTTGTTAATAACTCCCTCCACCTCACCAATAGGTGGTAGGTAGTAATTTGCTCGTTAATGAGCTCTCATTTCCCACTCTTGAAGATAACTCCTTTCTTTCTAGGAAGTAATTAATTTACCAATATCATAATTTTTCTCAATTAAAATTAATAATTCATATTAGATTCGTAGGACTTCTTGCAGCGGGTAATAACGCTTCCACAATAAATTACAACTTTTTTCTCTTTTAGCCATTAATACTCAACAATTATTTTCCATATTATTTTTTATTCACAAAATAAAAAAATCTTAATCACAATTCTACAATTAGTAATTATTAGCTTTAAAATTTTTATTAATTAAATTTTTCCAATGACTTTTTGTTGAAAATGCAACAAGAAAATCTCAATTTGACTTTGCCTTGGTCAAACTAGAGAAAATTCGAATGTCCATTTCAGCAAAAGTCTTGGAGGTAGTTAACTAAGGTGACAAGGCACTTGTCACTCAATTAACTCAGTTAATTTGAGTTTGGGAAGCTTGAGTCCAGTTCAATATGATTGATTGCTAATTTGTAGCAATCTATTTTAGTTAAATTGAGTTATGGTCAGTTAAATTAGTTTTAACTGTTGGACGAACTAGTAGAAGGTCAAGTTGTGGAAGTGTAACTTCAACTCACTCAGTGATCAACCATTTAACTAATCAATCAACCCAAAATAACTTATGCATTCAAAGAATTTGAGTTACCTAGTTGAAATGGAGATTCCAAGGCAATGTACTCAGCTGTAGATTATTCTGAAGTGTACAGGTGGTGCATGAAGTTAAAGGATGAGCCTTAATTGATTGCGCAATTCGAATTGAGGAATTTCCTAATTAATAGGGGCCTAATTCCTTAAGGAACAATGCAAGGAAATAAGAGCTTGGAGGGTTTGAAAATTGGCTAAGTGTTGGCCAGAGTCAGTCAGTCAAGCAGAGGGATAGACTATACACTTGCAGGTTGTTCTCAGGCTTGAGAAACATATGTATTTCATCTCTATTATTTGATTAATGAAATACATATGGGAAGTGGTTTTGAGCAGTTTCTTTCCCCTAGATAAATCTCTGTGTATGTGTGATATTTTTTCTTGCATGTTTATGATTTGTGTTCTCAATCATTAATTGAATTCCGCAGAACAATAGAGTAGATTTGAGTCTTGTGTTTTAGTAAATTCCATGAGAAGTTTCAAATATACACAATAATTTCTACATGGTATCAGAGTAGGATTCACAGTAGAGAAGAGATTTTGAAGTTGTTATTGCAAGAGGATCAAATTTGTAGGATCAATTCTTTAGAGCTAGAAGGATGGCTTTCTATGGACTAAGAATTGAGTATGCCCTTGAGGGAATCTCAAGTTATGTTGCTTGGAAGGACCACATGGAGGCAGTGCTGGAAGATAATGGGTTGAAGGAATTTGTTGATAATGACATCTAAAAACCAACAACAACTGATACTCAGAATTTAGCAGAATGGAAGAAGTGTGTATCCAAGGTGAGGAGAATCATATTGGAGGGAGTATGAGATCACATTGTCTCAAATATCCATGGGAAAGAGACCTTGTATTCAATGTTGCAATCATTGACAGATTTGTTCCAAAACAATAGTGACCACAGGAAGTTGGTGCTCAAGGAAAAACTTCGGAATCAAGACACAGAAGAACGACACTATACCACAGTGCCTGAGCAGGTGCACACAATGTCGTGATGAACTTGGTAGTGCTGGTGTTACAATTGTAGAATATGATCTGGTAAGCCTAACCCTTCCCAAGAGTTGGAACAACTACCAAGATTCGATGGATTGGAGGGAGAAACTACCAAATTGGGAACACTTATGGTCTGATTTGGTGCAAGAGGAAATAAGGCAGAATACTAGAGACTAGTCAAGGGGGCAAGAAGATAAACTTGTCTAAAATCAAGTGCTTCCAATGTCATGAACTCAGGTTCTATGCCACAAAGTGTACATACAATAAGGAAAGCAAGAAGACCTCAGGAGGAGTGGCAGGTGGAGATTTGGCTTCAAATTTTGAGCTTGACTTCACTCTCATCGCATGCATGGCAAGAACAATGATGGGGAGTGTGTGGTACCTAGACAGTGGTGCCTTGTTCCACATGATAGGGAATAAGGATTTTTTTAGTGACTTGGAGGAGAACTATGTCTAGATGCACATCGGGATGGGAGATGATGGAAGGTATAATGTGACCGAGATTGGTACAATCACCTTTTAGAATGAGTCAAGCTCCCTTCTTAGGCTCAAGGATGTGATTTTGTTTTGGGTTGAAATAAGAATATAATCTCCATTGCAGTGTTGGAAGACCATGGTTACGATGTGATCTTCAGCAAAGGGAAAACATTCCTGAGACACATAACCATGGGAAAAGTGAAGTAGATTGAGGTTTGTGTGAAGAACATGTACAAGCTAGATGTGGAAGCCTATGCTGCATTGAGCACAAAGGAAGAGAAGGTGCAAAGCGGTGATGTCGATGAAGTATGACATAAAATACTTGGCCATTTGCATCATGACACTTTGAAGACTATGCAACAAGTTACCACATGCCTCCCCAAAGGATCACTAGAGCATCATGATACATGCAAAGAGTGTACTTTGGGGAAGTACACAAAAGCCTCATTCCATAATCGGGACATTAGAGCACATGTAGTCCTTGAAAGGATCCACTTTGATGTCTGTGGACCTTTCTCAACAACCTCCACTGCCAGGAAAAAATATTATATTATATTTGTAGATGATTTGTTAGGGAAGTGCTGGATATTATTCATGTGGAAGAAATATGAGACATTCTCCAAGTTCGTTGCATTCAAGGTACTAGTTGAGAAAGAAATCGACAAGAAGGTGAAGGTTCTCAGGAGCGATAATGGATGTGAGTATGGGTTGAATGAGCTTAAAAATTCTTGTGCAAAAGAAGGGATTCGATTGGAGTTGACAACACCCCACAACCCACAACAGAATGGGGTGGATGAGAGGAAGAACCGTAGTATTATGGGAGTAGAAAAGGTGATATTTCATGACAAAGGCCTACCTCAGTACTTGTGGGTTAAAGCATGCAACACAATGGTCTATTTTCAAAATAGGAGTCCACATTATATTCTTGGCATGAGTACACCAGAGGAATATTTCTCGGGGAGGAAGCCTGATGTGTCGCACTTCAATATTTTTGGAACCTTAGTTTACTTCCATGTCTCCAAAGAATCAAGGAAGAATCTAGAAGCGAAAATAGAGTTGGGGATATTTATGGGGTACATAGAAACTCCTCACAAATACAGTGTGTACTTTCCATCCCTCAGAATGACAGTTGCACGAAGGGATGCAAGTTTCATGAGGAGAAGGCAATGAGATGTTCTGTTGAGAGGGAGCTTCAGTTGCAACCATATTAGGATATTTTGGCCCCAAAGTAAGAACCTTAGGGAGTTATGGAGAAACCACAAGTTTAGGAATAGAGAGTGGAGACAACCACTCGAGCTGAAACATCCAGAGAAGGAAGGAAAAGAACTAGGGAAGCTACGAGATTATTTCATGATCATAGAGAGAATATGGGAGCACCCACTTCAAAACGCAGGCATAGAAGGTCACCTAATCGATACATTGGATACATGGCTCTATGATGACTGAGCCATCCTCTTTTGAGGAAGTAGTAAAGAAACTTGTATGGGTTGATGAAATAGTAGAGGAATAAGATTCCATTGTCAAGAACAGTGTTTGGGAAATGGCCCTAAGACTAGAAGATAAATAAGTGGTGGGTTTGAGATGGATTTTCAAGGTAAAGCATGCAGCAAACAAAAGCATAGAGAAGTACAAGGCCAAATTTGTGACCAATGGATTCTCTCAAGTTGAGGGAATTGACTATGAGGAGACCTTTTCTCCAAGAGCAAGGTACTCATCCATTAGATCAATTCTAGCACTGATTGTGGAGATGGGATGAAAGATCCATCGGATGGATGTGAAGACATCATTCCTCAATGGAGTTATTGAGGAGGAGGTGTACATTGAGCAACCAGAAGGTTTTGAGACCTTTGAACGAGAGTCACATGTGTGCAGACTCAAGTGATCTATTGTATGGAATCAAGAAAGCATCCCGTGCTTGGTACACAAGGATCGACAACTATCTCACTTGGTGAAGCAAATGCAAACATTTATCATATTGTGGTAGAAGGTAAATTATTGATTATTTTCTTATATGTTGATGATTTGACTTTAAGTGGTGATGAGAAGTTGATCAGATCTTGCAAGGAGGACCTTGCAAGAGAATTTGAAATGAAGGACAAGGGACTCATGCACTAATTTCTTGGTTTGGAAGTATGGCAAGGAGATGGGGAACTGTCCGTCTCTCATGGAAAGTATGCAAATGAGATACTGAAGAAGTTCAGCTTGGAGAGTAGCTGTAACAACCCTGGATAAAATTCCACGTAATAAAATTTAATAACGGAAAAATAATAACGACTGTTGATGGGACACTTATTACAAGCTGAATGTTGGGCAAGACATCCTAGTGTGGGTGTTCATTTGGTTATTAATGGCTAAGCAAATTGGAAAAGGCAATGGCAAAGGAAAAATTGCATTTTTGGCACATTTATTTATGAAAACAATGGAAATTAGGAGAAAAGGAGGTGAAAGGTCACATGTTGCATGTGAGGAGGAAAATGAACGAAAATAGAGGCCTCATTCATAAAAAAGCTTATGAGGATGAGTTGGTAACCTTTTGTCAGTTCAGTTTTGGAGTTCTCTCATTATTCTCTCTCTCTCATCCTCTTGGATACTTAGATTTTTCTTGGATCACTCTTGGAGGGTGTGGCATACTTGGATTCTTGGAGTAAGAAGGCAAATGAAGAGCAGGAAAGCGCAAGAGGACATTGGGATCAACAACTACATCAGATTTTTATTGCAGTTACAAAATTGCATATATGTTTTCCTGACTGGTTTTGGAATGCATGGCATATGCATAGGTTTGTTGATTGTGATCTGTCATGGGCATGGAGGATGACCGAGATTGATAGTGGATTGCCTAGCCTTTCCATTTCCTGGACAGCCATGGTGATTGTGGATTTGTTTTCCTTGTTTTGCTTTGGGTGGTTCTCATGTTTCCTTAGCTTGGGTTGAGTTATTAGTCATGGAAGCCCTAGTTTGACAAACGATCTGAAAGCCCTATAACAACCTGGGTTGAGTTACTAGTCCTAGAAGCGTTGGTTGGAAAAACATTCTGGAAGCCCTTGGTGGGTTGAGTTACTAGTCCTGGAAGTCATGGCTGGAAAAAAACTCTCAAAGCCTAGTAAAAGCTGTGCATTGAGTTACTGGTCATGGAAACCTTGGTTGGAAAAATGCTCTGGAAGCCTTGGAAGGCTTGGATAGAGACCAATCTATAGATGGTTTTATGATGTCTGACCGTGAGGTGGAATCATTTTTTGATGGGTTAAGGTAGATGGACTTTGGAAGCCCTGGATGGTTTTGGATTGATGTGTTCTATGATATCCCACATTCATGCTCAGAATATGGCACGTGGGTGAATGGTTGAAGATAGATTTGGATCAACAATTCTATGGTCGGGTGGAGCACGGAAGTCCCATCCCATGTTTGGATTTTGCATCATCAATATGAGTTTATTTCTCCTTGTATCTCTATGAGCATTATACTGGATTATATGTGGTTATTATGCTATGATTTCATAGGTATTTTTGCTGCTATTATGCTGTTTATATATGTGCTTTATGACAGTAGCTATGTATGAGTATCATCATGTTTTTACTTGTATATGAATGAACAATGTATCTATGGCCTAATGGATGAAACTGTTGGACAATTGGCATTGTCTGGAAGGCCAGTGGCCTAGTGAAGCCATCTGCAAGTGTGTTGGCATCGCTGTCAACATTCATGCTCGGGAAATGTGTTGGGTAGTTGGCATTGCCTAACTATTGGTAGGAGTGTTGGCATTAATGCCAACCAAACTAGCTTGGATGCTCATTGCATCAGATGTTGGAAACGATGGCCTAGGAGGAATCCCATGGTTGTTCACGGCTAAGAAGGATTCCTATGATAGCCGCAAGATTTAAGTAGAGAATCATCATAACAACAGGCTTAGTGGAAAATCCATAAAATGATGATTACAGTGATGGAAGTCCATGGTAGATGCAGGCTTCTTGTAGAAAATCATCACAGTCGTAGGCTCACTGAGGAAGCCATAAAATGATGACTACTATGTTGGTCAAGATGAAATCCCATGGTAACTGCAAACTTCATGTAGAGAACCATCACAGTAGTAGGCTTATTGGAGAAGCCATAAACTGATGATTACAGTGATGGACCAAGAGGAAGTCCATGTTAGCTGTAGGCTTCATGCAAAGGATCACCTTGGTGGTTGTGATTCCAACTGTCCAGAGAGTCAAGGAGAAAAAGAGTGGCAGAGAGTTTGGAACCATATTGGAGGTAGAAGATGGACTCAAAGCCTACATAGGACCCTCCCCATTGGATAGTTCTTTGAACAATATTTCCAACGATATGTGGAAGTCCAATAATGGACTCCTAGATCAAAAGATATCGCCTACTAAATTTTAGGGACTTGAAGCCTTATGCAAGAAGAAATATCGACATATTGAAGATCGACAATCCAACATATCAGAGATTGGAAGATCGAAGATCGACACATTGGTGTATCATCAATAGGAGATTGGCACATTGGTGTATCAACAATTGGAGGTCCAATGACATCAGGCATATTGAAAGTCACACATCAAAGCATAAGGCATATCGAAAACTGCACATCGGAGCATCAGGCATATCGGCAATCGGAGAATCAGAACTTCTTCATGTGAACCCTTTAAAAATTTACGATATGGGTGAAGCACCAATAGCGTTAAAATCCGCCAGGGACACCAATACAAAATTAACAAAGGATTTCATCGCAAAACCAAAGGTCGGTGAGACATTTTCTCTCTCCTCTAGGAGGACATGTGGTGGCATATGATTGGATCTAATAAGGACACATGACAACATGTGATTGGCTTCGATAAAGACACATGGCAGGATCTGATTGGCTCCGATAAGGGACAAGTGGCAGTTGACGTCAACATGACATGGCAGTACGGAAGGAAACGTGGTAGACTGTTTTGGCATTTTGAGGGGGCCTAATGGGCCATAACCAAGTGACATGTGTCACCTATAAGGAGTTGCCACATGGCAATGATGACATCATATCAGAAGTCGACGATCAGAGGATTGAGGATATTAGAACTTTATAACAGTTGGTTATTGAAAAAGTTCCGATAAGGGGGCTCTGATGTGTTGGCACTTGGTTGAGGAAACTAATACATCCAAGGGCATAGAGTGAGGCTTAGCACCTAAGTGTTGTGGAGAATATCGGAGGTGGGAGATTTCAGAACTCTGCTTTAAATGAATTTGGAAGAAAGTTATGATATGTGAAGCTTCGATGTTGTTGGTGCTTGGTCATGGAGCCTAGAAACCAAGGGCATAGAGCAAAAACACGAGGAGAAAGGCCCCTGCTAGGATGCTAAAGGACTTAGCACCTAAGTGATATACTAATGGTCACAGGTAGCAGTCCTATGGTTGAGATGTGATAAGGAGCTAAGCAGAAGGGGCTAAAGGCCAATCGGAATATTGTAATATTGTAACATCTTCTTAATAGAGTTATGAGATGTTTGGGATCTGATATTGCACTGTGGTGTAAAATCTCTAATATAGAAGCATAGAGGAGTATTGAAGGTTGGATGAGTCGACATATGAAGAGTAAATGAGCATAGAGGAGTTGGTCGCTGGAATAAATGGCGATTGTCAAATATCGCTGGGTCAAGGAGGAAAGGACCATGATCTTTGGGAAAGAGTGTTGGGTTTGCCTTGAGGTAAGACAAGATATTCTTGTGCTCTAATGCAAATCTCAATGAGTTAAGTGGATGTATGGGTCAGCTACCATAGAACAAATGCAGATCGATGGAGTTGGTTCATGGAGTTAGATGGATGAGCAAAAAACTCTGAGATAAGGCAACAAGGACAATGGTCAATAGAGAGGCCATGCCTAAGTACAATTGGGAATCCAGAGGACATGTGGCAGAGTCTACCTTGTGCAAAGAGCCTCAGTGACAGGAGTGTTGTTCACAGACAGGACTATGCCTAGTTGGAGTGTGCATGTGGATTGAGAATTCATTCTTAGCATGGATAAAATGTCAATGTGGCCATTCTCTTGTTTGATGTAGTGGCAGACGTAGTAGCAAAATGGAAGGGACATGCCAAGGTAATCTTGCGTAGTGTTGAATGCAGGATAGAGTGGCAACATCGATTGGGGGGAAAACAGAGGAACAAAACCCAAGAGCTCATATGAGAAAATGAAGGGAAGCAACATAATAGCCAGAGAGCTAAGAAGAAAAGCTCTAAGAGTGTGCACTACTGTGTAAGGTTGAGAGAGAGCCTGTTCTGCAGAGAAAGGCCAAGAGTGCCTATGCAGATGTAAGAGACCCAAGGAGATGTGCTATGTGAGCAAGGCCAATATTTCCTATGTGATGTGTGAGAAAGGCAGAATTTGCCTCCACTATGTGAGAAAGGCTATAGTCTCCTATGTTGTATGAGAAAGGCCGAAAGTGCCTGTGCAGAGAAAGGAGGCTGAGAGATGTGTCTGTGCCATGGAGAGCAAGAGGCCAAGAGTTGAGTTCATACCAATGAAGAGCAGTGAATAAAGAGCTGCGTGGACTGCGAAGAGTGACTTCTATTGAGAAGATCAGTTGGCTGCTGTAGAGTGTGTAGAGTGAGCAGAGAACGAAGTTGAGATTAGGTAGAGTGGCTACCACTTGGTTCCTGCATACAAGAAGTTGGTGCTTCCGTCTTTAGTAGGTGCTTGAGAAGGCTTGGGGGTTGGTGCCTCTTGCAAGTTGGCTTGTAAAAATCCAAGGAGATGCAAGTTGGTGCTTGCAAAAAATCCGTGAGGTTGGTGCCTCACATGGTGCTTCTGGTAAGCTAGACAGGTGTCTACAAAAAGAGGGAGTTGGTGCTTCTTGCTAGTCGGTGCTAGCAAACAATCAAAGGGAGTTGGTGCTTCTTGCTAGTTGGTGCTAGCAAACAATCAAAGGGAGTTGGTGCTTCTTGCTAGTCAGTGCTAGCAAACAATCAAAGGGAGTTGGTGCTTCCTATGAGTGGGTGCTCATAAAACAAAATGATGTAATATAGTAGGTTATCTTATTTACATTGATAACAACAAGAAGCTTTGGTTGTTTTTTCCCAAAAGGGTTTCCATGTAAAAACCTTGTGTCTCATGTGTATGATACTCATGGTGTGTATGCTTGTATGTTGATTTCATGTTGCTGCCATATTACATATTGCTGCTAATTATATGGATGGGTGCCAAGCTTGAATAAGAAAAGTAAATAGGAATAAATGTTTAAAATTAGCCTTAATACTGATTCACCCCCCCCTCAGTATTATCATTGCTTCCAATAGTTGGTATCAGAGCCAAGTTCCTCCAGGAATAACTTAATCGATAGAAGGTATATCAAAGGGAAACAATGCATAATCGACCTTGGCTAACAGTAGGAGTTCCATTCTTAAATGAGTCAGACCGTGGGCTCGATTATGAAGTCTGGGAGGTTTTAATGTTGGAATATTTACTGGCCTTCAATGTTGACATGCGGTGCTCTGTAATACATAGATAAAAGAATGAAGAAGCCCAAAAGATTGCCATGAAGGGGCTATCTAAGTCAGATGCTGATAAAGTGAGGCATTGTGAGTCAACAAAGGAAGTGTTGGACAAATTGCGATGTCTATATGGTGGAGATAGCCATGTAGATCAAGAAAATGCCAAGGAGCCCTACTGCGCCAACAATGAACTAGAACATGGAGAAGTTGCTACTCATCACACTCGTGTAGATGATGAAGATGTCTCAGAGGAGAGACCATGTTTCTTAGAAGGCATGCTATTGCTTTGTGATAAATGTAAAAAAAATAGGTCATTCATTATCTAGATGTTCATGTGATTCACTTGAAGATAGAGAGAGAAATGCATCTAGTAGCATTAATGAAAATAGATCCATTTTAATAGCAATATCAAATAAGGGATCCTCTGAAGGAGAAGAGAGTAAATCTTGCGGAGAGAATAAGGGTAATACTCCTTGGACACAAAGATGGTCTTATATCTCTACGGTAACTCATCTAGCACATCTGATAGTGAAGAAAAGGATCTAAATGAAATGATCCTTTTTAGAAAGAAGTTGATCTATGCTCTAAAGGAGATCAAGGACCTACCAGAGGAAAATCTCAAGCAAGAGGAGCAACTAAAAATCTATGAGCTTGAGAATGAGAAGTTTAGAAAAATAATAGTTGAACTAAATGATCAACAAAAAGAGGCTAGCAGATTGATTGGGATGTTAACCAATCAACTGAGGGAAAAGGAAGCTTGCTATAGGAGACTACATAATGAGGTAGTCTCATTGAGACATGACTTAGAAAAGTAAAAAATAGAGCTGTCTCAATATCAGAAGCTTGAAGGGAGAAAGAAAGTCTTGAATGAGATGATTGGAAAGAAAATATCCCCTCTCATCAATACTAGTGTGGGTTTCAAGGAGAAACCAAGCTATAAGGTTGTGAATGTTGAAGGGTCAACTTCCCATGTAAAGGGAGTTCAAGGTTCCAACAACAACAAAGAAAGTAAGGTTTTTGGACAACAACAAAAACATGGACAGCAGCGACAACGAGAGAAGAAAAGGCAATAGTAGAAGGCTAAGAAGCAACAATCGGTAATGCAATAGAGGAGGACTAGGCAATTGAAAGAAAAAGTGCAAGGCAGTAATGCAAACTGTCATGGGAGGCACATGAAGAGCTAACATAGGTCCCTTCCTACTCAAGAACAAAGCCTACAAAGAAAAGGTAACCTCTGTCATCAAAATCCTTTTTATGGGTTTTGTTTTTCTTACAATAATTTTGGACATAAAGCCATAGACTGTAGATGGAATTCAAGGAACCAAGATGTGCTGGGTAGCAACAATCCACGAATGCACAAAAAGGCTAGAAGAAGGAATTCTTTCCGCGATAGGAGTTTTGGCAAGAATGTTGTCAAGAAGAGTAAATCCTCTGCCCCTGTCTTAAGACGTGTTGAATGCTAGAAATGTGGAAATCTTGGGAATAAGGGAGCTGGCTACATAAATGAGAAGAAATGGAATACTTCTTAGCATATGCATGCGAATGAAACAACTTGGGTTTTGAAGAAAAGGAGAAAGAATGGAGTTGAGAGATACACATTTGTCTTCAATACTCTGTGTCAACAGAGAAAGGTGAATAGAGGAGGAAGAAATCAAAGAATGATCCTCCTACTATTGTAGTAGAGACCTCTGTAAGGCAGAAAGACTCCAAGTGGATTTGGGTGAAAAAAGAGGAGGTGAAAGAGAAGTTTCCTCTATTCATGCATAGTCAAGAGAAGACCCAAACAGGGGTAAAGAAGAAGAAATATGGTAATGCTTCTGTCAGAACTCGACCTTTGAAGGTATGGAGGAAGAATGGGGATGATCTGCTCAGGGGGAGTAGATCCTTTATTTCTCTTCAGTGGAGGAAGAGAATGGCCTCAAGGGAGGCTGAATAAGTCAGATGTAGGAATCCAAAAGGAATAAACAGAAAGGTGCATATGACTGTGAAGGTATGGATGTGTTTTGTTGCTTATTACAATAATAAATTGATTTATTTTGAATGTATCAACATCAAAAAGGAGTAGTTCAACCAACATGAAAAGTACACAACAATATCTTATGTTGTGGGAAGAAGATGGGATGCAATGGAAGTGTGGAATGACAGGAAGATCACAGTCAAGTTAGGTCCATAGGATCAGTCCCCACACAGAGGCGAGAAAGATGTTGCAGGAGATCAAATAACATTGACTTAGGGGGAGTTGCTTTGATAAGCAGTAGCAAGCAATAATGGGCAACCTCAGAATGGGATATTGCTGAGCACATGAAAGGTTTGCATCTTAGGTGAAATACCCTTATTTCATTTAAGTTGCGAGTTTTATTATGCATAGCTATCTTGTGTTCATGAAACACAATTGGTGCAACCTTTTCATGTCCCTTAACCCTCAATTGGTATCACTATGTCAATTGGTTGTATTGGGCTCATGGTGAGTGACCTTGTGTGCAAATTGACATTTTCTTTTACAAAAGAAATATTAGAGATTTCCCAGTACAATGCTTCATTTGTATCATTTCCTTTGGTACAATTGGTTTAAGAAGTAGTCCCTATTGTATGCATATGATCTCAAGGGGAGAAGTGGAGATTCTCAAATAATGTGAGCACAACCTCGGAAGAAGCAACAACAATGAAGAAGTGCGAGACAAAATGCATCATCATTAATTGGTATTTGCAGCAACAACAATACCATGAGCACTCTAATGGGTATCAATACTTTTGATACAAAATATGCATTAGTGGAGAGAGTGCTCAACCAATAGCCATAAGGTGTCCAAAACTGGAGGCATTCAAATCAAAGGCAATATATGTTCAGGGGGAGCATATCAAAGATGCTCAATTTATGGAGCAGCAACATCGACAACCCTGGTAGAGATGTCTGCAAAGAAGAATGCACATCTCAATAGCTAGACTCTGGTCTACACAGTCGATGATTGCATGGGGAGAGAAAGGAAGCTTGTAGCCCCTTGCCATTGATGTCAAAGGGGGAGAGAATTTGTGGAGAAGTTGTGATGGCATGTGCAGAAGAAATCAAGACATTAGTGTCTCATGCAAAGATATGTGTGGAAGCAACATGAGGTTTGGTCATCACCTGAAGAGAAGGATGGAGTGTTTCCATCAATGCCAAAGGGGGTGATTTTTGGACAGTTGGCATTGTTTGGATGACTAGTGACCTAGTGAAGGCATTTGCATGTGTGTTGGGATTGACGTCAACAGTCATGTTGGAGAGATGTGTTGGGAATTTGACATTTCCTAACTGTTGGTAGGAGTGTTGGAATTGATGTCAACCAAACTAGCTTGGATGCTTTTTGCAACAAATGTTGGCAGTGATGGCCCAGGAGGAATCCCATGGTTGTTCATGGCTCAGAAGGTTTCCTATGATAGTTGCAAGCTTTAAGTAGAGAATCATCATAACAACAGGCTTAGTGGAATAACCATAAAATGATGATTACAATGATGGAAGTCCATGGTAGTTGCAAGATTCTTATAGAAAATCATCACAGTAGCAGGCTTACTTAAGAAGCCATAAAATGATGACTACTATGTTGGTTAGGATGGGATCCCACGGTAACCGTAGGCTTCATGTAGAGAATCATCATAGTAGCAGGCTTATTGGAGAAGCCATAAACTGATGATTACAGTGATGGACCATGGTAGTTGTAGACTTCATGCAGAAGATCACCTTGGTGGTTGTGATTCCAACTGTTCGGAGAGTCAAGGAGCAGAAGAGTGGCATATATTTTGGAGCCATATTAGAAGTATAAGATGGAATCAAAGCCTACATCAAACCCTCTCCATTATATAGTGCTCTGAACAAGATTTTCAATGATATGTGGAAGTCCAACAATGGTCTCCTGGATCAAAAGATATGGCCTACTGAAGTTCAGGGACTTGAAGCCTTAGGTAGGAAGGAATATCGACATATCAAAGATCAAAAGATCAGAGATCGAAAGATTAGAGATCGACACATTGGTGTATCAGAAATCATAGCAACATCAGGCATATCAACAATCGTACATCAGAGCATCAGGCATATCGACAATCACACATCAAAGAATCAATCATATCAACAATCGGAGAATTGGAACTTTTTCGTGTGAAACCTTTAACAAGTTGCGATGTGGGTGAAGCACCGATAGCGTTAAAAGCCATCGGGGACGTTGATAAAGAATTCACAAAGGATTTCATCGCAAAACCAAAGGTCAGCGGGCCCTTTTCTCTCTCCTCTAGCAGGACACGTCGTGGCATATGATTGGCTCTAATAAGGACACATGACAACATGTGATTGGCTCCAATAAAGACACATGGAAGGATATGATTGGCTCCGATAAGGGACAAGTGGCAGATGACATCAACATGACATGGCAGTACGTAAAGACACGTGGTAGGCAGTTTTGGTGTTTTGAGGGGGCCTAATGGGCCATAACCAGGTGACACGTGTCACCTCTAAGGAGTCACCATGTGGCAGTGATGACGTCATATTAGAAGTCGGCGATCAGAGGATTAAGGATATCAAAATTTTATAACAGTTGGTTATTGAAAAAGTTCCAATAAGGGGGCTCTGATGTGTTGGCACTTAGTCAAGGAAACTAATAGAACCAAGGGCGTAGAGCGAGGCTTAGCACCTAAGTGTTGTGGAGCATATCAGAGGTTGGAGATTTCAAAACTCTGCTTTAAATGAATTTTGGAGAAATTTATGATATGTGAAGCTTTCGATGTTGTTGGCGATTGGTCATGGAGCCCATAAAACCAAGGGCGCAAGAAATAACATGAGGAGAAAGGCCCCCGACAGGATATCTTATTTAAACCTGTAGATTACATATTCTTGATATGTTTGACAAAATGCTTGTCATGGCTAGTGTTGGTCCAGTAGAGGTCTCATTCAAGTGATTGCATTTATACTTTCATTTCCTTGTTATTTTACTGTTCTGAAGATGTGATTCAATTCTGGGCAGTGACCTGGGCTCTTGGTCTGAAAAAGTGGCTCAAATTCCAGGGACGCTGGCATAACACTGTGCAAAAGAGTCCCTGGATGCTGGCTTGCAAGCCTGTGAGAGTGTCTAGAGGTTCTTGGACGCTGGCATGCCCATAGCATGAAAATGTCCAGAGGTCAAGTGGTTCAAAAGCTCAGTGGGACCCAGGTGCTACTTGGAAAAAAGGTATGATTGGTTCTTGAGGGTCCTAATGCTAATATTGAATGTCTGTATTGTGTGTTTCCATCGGTTCCACTTCCTTAGCATGACTTAGGAGGTCTAATCATATCATAATGGCCTCTCGTCACATGTTTACCCCGACTAGCCAGTTGCTTGGGTAGATGTGGAAGGAGGGTGCTACAAAATGGTATTAGAGCATGGTTCACCCCTTGGACTGGATGGGCTGTGTGTTGGTCATGCATGCATGCCAGTTGCATGTGTGTCTCTTACACTCGCATTCCATGTGATTGTTGCATTTGCGTAATGATTGATCATGGTTGTAGTGATGTCGCCATGTGGAAGTTGATGTTGTTATTATGGGATGCATCGTAGTGATTGCATGACTGGTTTCATGTCGATTATGTCGCTTACATTTACCATTATTGTATGCTTGGTTACATCCTTGTATGTTTGGTTGTATTCTTGTATGCTTGGTTGCATGTATCATTCTTGTAGGTTTGGTTACAAGTATTGTTCGTTTATGCTTGATTACATGTGTTTATGTGTGTTTGTGGTTGGTTATGCATTGCTTATGAATGTTAATGTTTGCATGTGGTCAAGTGTATAATGATGTAGTGGTTGTTGTCATGCATGAGGTCGTGATATGCATTGTTGATAAGGTAACACATTGACAACTAGACCCTAGCTAGAATGATGGTTGCATGGTTAGATGCTTATGTGTTATATGCTATCTTGATTATGTTATACATGTATCATGCTGATTTGTTGATCTTGCTGTTACACATCATTTTGTCACCATGACACCTGATCGTTAAAATGGATCTCTCGCCATCCATAAACATGTTCCATTACACTCCCTTAGAAGTCAAACAATTAAAAACCCTTGAAGAAGATGTGAATTTTTGGTAAAATGGCTTTATGACTTGTTAAGTGTGACTTGCAAACTTTTCCTAGTAAGTTTCCTCGCATTTCTCTTCTATCCCTGAGAACTACGCAAAACTACGCTCTGTCTTTCATTATAGTTCGCGTAGATAAATCAAAGAAAAGTAAAAATAAAAAATGAATTCCAAAAGCATTGTTGGTCGAATATATCCTAACTGAAAGCTTCTAGGTCATATCTATTCGGGCCAGACCCCAGAGATCATGGAGCTAATTCCCTTTCATCAAGGAACCCTAATCCCCCAATTAAAGGATCTCATCCTTCTCTTTTGGATATGAAACTTCTTCCTCTTGGCCTATAAATTGACTAGAGGATGGAGGGATTAAGAGGTTCATTAAAGACACACTTATGCTATTGGATTTAGATTGGAAGGCTTATCAGCTAAGGAGAGGTTTAGAGGCATTTGGGAGGAACCTCATGACATCAAGGTAGAGGTCGTAAGGCTATTCTTTATCCTTGAATTAATACAAATGAATCCTTTTTCCCACTGTATTGTCTTATTGAAATGATGAATGGCTTATGATTCTTTTGATATTCATTAAGATAATCTCAATTTATAATCTCCTTGATCATTAGATTAAGATTGTTTGAATTGTTATGATTTCATATGACTTTGATCTCTTTTATGTCTGTGACTGCAGGTTGTTTTGAGCATCGAGAAGCTTCATTGAGACAGATCAAGGATGTTCATCAAGCATTTCGCAAATAGGTAAGATGCTTATTCTCCTACTCTTGTATTTACAATTTGAACGAAATAAGCTTAGGTAAAGAGTTATTCAATTGTCTGTTTGTTTCTAGTTTCCTTTAGGATTTAAGGAGATAGCTCTTGTCAGCAGAGGGATTTATTTTCCATAACACTTGCAGACAAGGTATCCTCCCTAAACTATACTAAGGAATGTTAGTTTATTGTGATTTGGTTTAGCTGACATGATATACCTTACAAGAAGAAATATCAAATGACTAGCAAGATGGTAGACTACAAAGACTTTCCCTATGAATAAAATGAGCAGTGTGGTGTTGGGAACTCTTCCAATTTGGCAGATACACTGAGAAGCCTAAAGGAAGAAATAAGGAGTTGTAAGGAAAATAATGACAAAACCATACAGACATATGAGAAGATAACATAGGTAAATGCAGTGACACTTCAAAGTTTGTCTGATTTGTAGCGATAGGGACCACTTCAGATCGACCATGAGCAGGAGGACAAAACTAACGGGGCAATGGTAGTAGGTCACATGGTGGTCATAGGTTAGATAGTGGTGACACAGTCAAAGATGGCAGATTTTTGGACACTCCGAATAAGAGGAGGGATAGACACAGGTACCATTCTAGTTTTGGTTTTGACAGGCATGATGGTCAATATCATTATCATCCTTACAAGAGGAGTGATAGGGGATACTTGCCAGATGTGTTTAAGAAAGCAAAGCCACCTAATTTTGATGGAGAGATGAAGAAATCATAGGATGCAGAGACATGGTTTCTTGGTATGACTAATTTCTTCAGGTTGCACGATTATTCGGAGAACATGAAAGCCAAAGTAGCTACATTCAATCTCAAAGGTAAAGCAAACATTTGGTGGGAAGATGTGAAGAATGTTAGAGGTATACATGAGGAAGATTTGACTTGGAGTGATTTTGAGTGGCTATTCAAGAAGAAGTATTTGTCAGAGAGATACTTTGATGACAGGGAAAAATAATTCTATGAGCTAAAGATGGGATCCATGACAAATGATGAGTACACTAGTAGGTTCTTGGAGCTACTGAGGTATGTGCCTTACCTCAAGGAGGAGAAGGAAAAGATTCAGAGATTCACTAGTGGGTTACCAATGGAATTCAAAGATAGGATTGAGTTCAATGAGCCTAGATCATTGGAGGAGGCCATCCGGAAGTTAAAGCATTGCTATGAACAATCGAAGCGTAGATATGAGACTAAGCCAGACTGGAAGGGCAATGCAAAGAATAAAGGAAAATGGGACAAGAAGCGAGTAAGACCACATGATTAAGGTAATAAGGAGAATGTTGCACCACCTAAGAGGTTCAATGCATCTGATAGAGGACATGGACATCGATATGAGGAGCAGAACAAGGATGTAGGCTGGAAGCCTATAGAGTGTTGGACTTGTGGAAAAAGATCATCGCAGGAGAAATTGTCCGCAAAATTAGGGTGGTAGGCCTCAAATATATAGTTCACAGGATGCATAGACTATTGGGGATGTTGTTCAGAGTGTTCCTTGCATTTATGCAACATTGGATAACAAACATGCATACCATCAGGAATTTATCATTGAGATGGACGATAAGCTTTGTGATCAAGTTATTTCTATTTTGATTGACCCTAGATTTAATTATAGCTATGTTAGTCCTAACTTGGTGGATAAGTGTGGTTTGAGTAAGGAATTGCATGCAAAAACTTGGTTAGTGCAGTTGTCTACAGGTACAAAGAAGCGAGTTCATGATTGGGTAAGAGCTTGTGCATTTGATTTGAATGGTATGCCTACTGCAACACATTTGAATGTATTATTGTTAGGATCATAGAATATGTTGTTGGGCATGGATTGGTTGTACCTTCATAGAACCAAGGTGGATTTCTATGACAAGGCCATTGAGTGCTTGTATGAAAATGGGGAACTAAGAGTTTTACAAGGAAAGAAGAAATCCACATCAGTAAGGATGGTGACAGCTATGTAGGCAAAGCGTAGTCATAGAAAAGGGTGTTTGTTATTTGTAGTACACATTTCTAGTGACAAGGGTAAGGAAGTTGAGGATGCTGATGTTTTGTGCAGGTACCTAGTTCTACAATAGTTCAAGGATGTATTTCTTGAGGATATTTCAGAGTTGCCACCTCACCAGGAGGTAGAATTTTCTATTGAGTTGGTGCAAGGTGCATCTCCAACATCAAAAGCACCTTATAGGATGAGCACACCTGAGTTGGTGGAGTTGAAGCTACAGTTGAAGGAAATGTTGGACAAGGGGTAAATTAGGCCAAGTGTATCACCATGGGACGCATTGGTATTATTTGTGAAGAAGAAAGATGGTACTCTCAGATTATGCATTGACTACATGAAGTTGAACAAAGTGACCATCAAGAATAGGTATCCGTTACCAAGGATTGATGACTTGTTCGATTAATTGAAGGGAGCAGCAGTGTTCTCGAAGATTGATCTAAGATCCATATATCATCAGGTACACATCAAAGAGGAGGACATTTACAAGACAACTTTCTAGACCAGGTATGGGCATTATGAGTTTGTTGTAGTTCCATTTGGCTTAACTAATGCTCCAACTACATTTATGTGCTTGATGAATAATGTGTTGCATCCGTATTTGGATAAGTTTGTTATTGTGTTCATTGATGACATATTAGTATATTCTAAAAATGAGGAAGAGCATGCCGAGCATTTAGCAGCAATGTTGAGATTGTTGAGAGAGCATCAGTTGTATGCTAAGCTTAGAAAGTGTAGTTTCTTTCAGACTAAGGTACACTACTTGGGGCATGTTGTCTCCAAGGAGGGAATTGCAGTAGATCCAGAAAATATATGGGCCATCATGAAGTGGGTAGCTCCTAGGAATGTAGATGAGGTGAGACCTTTCATGAGGTTGGTAGGCTATTATAGGAGGTTCATCAGGAACTTTTCACAGATTTCTTATCCTATCATGTCATTGCAGAGGAAAGGTAAGAAGTTCAAATGGACAAAGGAGTGTGAGGCTAGTTTTGAGTAGCTTAAGAAGTTATTGACACATGCACCAATGTTAAATATTACAGATCCAGAAAAAGAGTTTGTAGTATGCACAAATGCTTGCAATAAAGGAATTGGTGGAGTCCTTATGCAAGATGGATAGGTGGTATGCTATGAGTCGCAGAAACTAAATGAGCACCAACAGAACTACCCCACGCATGATCTTGACTTGGAAACGATTATACATGCATTGAAGCTATGGAGACACTATCTTATAGGCAGGAGGTTTACATTGATGAGTGATCACAATGGTTTTTGGTACCTATTTGACCAACTGAATCTTAATGGTAGGCAGGCTCGGTGGTTGGCTACAATCAATGAGTTTGATTTTGAGATCATGTACATCAAAGGCAAGGAGAACAGAGTGGCAGATGCTCTTAGTAGGTGAATAC